>JAJJWW010011848.1:0-43058 GCA_023531295.1 Papaver armeniacum
CTCGTGTTCATTGGACCTCCCATTACTCCTCCAATTGTCTCATATATATTCAATTGTTAAGAACTCGAAACAAAGAAAATGAAAAAAGCCGATTGTGTTGAAAAGGCCTCGGTGTTAGAAAGAACAAATCATTATCTATTTTCCATTCGGTAGACCTTACCTGTCGAATCGGGTATGACAGTTATGAACCTGAAAATAAACTAGAATAAATCCTTTCACGTACTTTTACCAGTACCTGATTATTTTAAGTCATGACACTTTGTCAGTTTGTTCCTTCATTTTGTTGAGATTCACCATTAATACTTTGGGTTAAAAACTTTTTACCATCTAATTCTTGGATTTGAATCATGAGGTATGTAAAATGTGGTTTCCCTTTCATATAAGGAGTCATCCACTTCAAATTTCTCACCGGAATCACTCAATTTGGTTGAATGAATCAAAATAAAGCAGCAGCGGAGCTACGTATAAGTTGTGCGTGGCCATGGCCACCCAAACATTTCTGAAAGTTTCCATTATAATAGGTAACTTTTGGTCCTATATTTTCTACACAAAATTGGTTAAAAAGACCAAAATTAAAATTTCATCTGGTGAAAAGGATGGTTAGATTTGAACTGTTTAAATGGACAAAAATTTAAAATAGGCAGGATGTAACCAGTTTCATCCTGCCCATTTTTAAATACTTTTTCTTATTTTTAATTTACACAGGATGCATCCAGTTTCATCCTCGCTATTTTTTAAGTTTAAGCCAGGATGAATCCAGTTTCATCCTTACTATTTTTTTGCGTCCATTTCACCCATAAAATTTTTTACTCGTCCATTTGAACCGTGTTTTAAATTTTTTTGGACAAATGACCCATTTTCCGTATTTTCTAAGTTGTAGTTAGTACCTCCAAGTTCGCAACAAATGTTAAGGAGATATTTCCTATAGCAACATGTACCCTAATTTTTCTTAAAATGGTTACAATTCTAAAAAAATTGGAGATCTCTCAGCAGCAAAACTACGTGATTTTCAACATATTTAACGGTCTCTCACCACAATAGAAAGATCATCTTTTACTATGCGTTATATCAAAACCCGTCTCAGTAACAAAATCGATGATTACTTTTTAAATGATTCTTCAGTAAAAGAAATGTTGCATTTTAGGTTTTTTTTTTTTTTTTTTGTTACAAGTTGATTTGTAAATGACCTCTACATCATTTAAATCCTGACTCCGCTGCTGAAATCAAGGTTTTTTTTTCCTTCTCTTTTTTCATTTTACTTATCTTCCCTCCAAATGTCAATAAAAATCATTCTCTACTCTAATAGCTAATACTTTAGTTTAACTCGACGATTAACACTAATTAAACGAGAACACTTTTGAAAATATCTTAGGTAAGGGGCTTTTTAAGTTACAAACTGGTGACTCCCATTTGTTTGCACAAAAAAAAATAAAATAAAAAAACCTTGATGATTCTTTTTTTTTTTTTGAAAGAAAAAAACCTTGATGATTTTATTTTGCATTTACAAACGGAAGTTAGGACCACAAGTCAACTCCACAAGAAAAAGCAGTCGGGCTTTTAGTAGATACCTAAGAACCGTTTTTTGGGGACCAGCCTTTTTTTGAGGGGATCATGGTTTTATTTTGGGTAAAGACATTAGAAGTAATTCTAGGTCACCCCATATCAAGTTATTTATTTAATACCTAATCTACCCTCTTAATTAATTTTAGGTTATGATTAGTGAAATGATTTAGTTAAAAATAATTAGTGAGATTAAATTAAAAGATGGGTTTATTATTAGTTGAGTAGAATTATTGTGAGAGTAGAGTTAGAGAAGATGAAGGAGAAAAACATGAAAAATAATTTTTTTTTTTCCAATTCACCCCTTTGTGTATTAAAATAATGGATTTTATAAACCACAAAAGGAGGAAGAGTATTTGGGTGAACAAGTATGTTCCAAACTTAGATAATGTATGTTGAATTGGTAAAAACTTCCCAAAAATGTAAAATTTTGAACTGGATTTTGAACAGTTCGGTTATTTTATATGAAGAACAAGTAACCGAACTCATCTGAAGGTGTAGTTCGGTTGCTTTGTGAGGATGAACAAGTAACCGAACTCATCTGAATGTGTAGTTCGGTTTCCTTGGGAGATAAACAAGTAACCAAACTAGTTTGAAGGTGTAGTTCGGTTGCTTGATCCAAACACGCAGGTTACCGAACTCCATATTAATGGAAGCTCTGACATGCAACATTATGTTCGGTTGGTTCGCAACTAACCGAACTTTACGTACAAATAAATTTTAACCAAGTGTATAAGGTTGGTTGGTTCGCAAACATCATGCTTTTTGCGATCCAACCGAACTAAGTTTAATAAGTCGGTTGTTTCAAAACTTGAGATCAATTGCACAACCAACCGAACTTAACAAACAAAAAATTTCTTATGTTTTTAACCGTAGAGTTCGGTTACATGGAAGTTTTAAGATTTTTGCGAAATAACTTAGAACAAAGTTGATAGAGTTTGGTTATAAGAGAAACAAAAATAATGGGAAAAAAAGAAGGTCGGTTACATGGCAACTTTTTTCTTATGTTTTTAACCCTAGAGTTCGGTTACATGGCGTTTTATACATTTATGCGAAACAACCGAGCTCGTCGGTTCGGTGAACATAGTTATAAAGCATATAGAACCGAACTCATTCGAAGGTGTAGTTCGGTTGCTTTGTGAGGATGAACAAGTAACCGAACTCATTCGAATGTGTAGTTCAGGTTGCCTTGTGAGATGAACAAGTAACCGAACTCAACACTTGTAACCTCCATTAAACCTCTCCACAACTTCCATTTTCAACTCATTTTGATGATTACTTCTCATTTTTTCAACCAAAAACAAACGACAAGTAATGGGTTTGTGAGAATATCTTTGCTAAAGATTTAAATTAAGCTATATATATATATAGAGGTGGTGGTGGTTGTTGGTGGTGGTGGTAATCGGTGGTTGGTGGTGGTTATAATCAGAGGTGGTGGTGGTGGTAATCGACGGTGGTGGTGGGAGGAGGTGGTGGTGGTAATCGGCGACGGTGGGCGGTGGTGATGGTCGGAGGCGGTGGTGGTAGTAATCGGCGGTGATGGGCGGTGGTGGTGGGAGGAGGTGGTGGTTATATATAGAGTGAGAGAGAGAGGTGGTTATTAGGTTGGTTTTAAATTAAATTAGGTTAAGGGTAGGTTAGTAATTTCAATGCATTAGGACACCCCTTATAACTAGAGGGAAGGTGGCCTAATAAGACCATGGTCCCCTCAAAAAAACCATGGTCCCCAAAAAAATGGTTCATACCTAATGCAATAAATGTTCACACATTGAGGGCCCATCCCATTAGTTGTGGTGCCTTACCTAATCACGCTTCAAAACGAAAAAAACACTCAACTATAATCATCAAGTGTCCATGCAAGTTGCATCTCACGTCGACATTTTCTTTTCTTTGATAAGGAAAATTTGGACCATTTCTCGATTGCAATAGATAAAAGAACCGGTACGAAAGAAACATGGAAAAGTTGAGAATCACATAAGCTCCACGATGGAGCTAGTAAAGATTTTTCAGCGTGAACATAGATTTCATTCATCAACAAATTCGACCGAAAGCCCTTACCTAATTTTCCACCACTAACCAATCTGAGCGCTACCGGAAGATACTCCTCCCTGTCCGTAGCAAATAACTGCTTAGATCCCTCTCAAAATGTTATCTGTAGACTGTATGCCTAAAAGTCTAAATATATATCCAGACGTTCCAGCTGTGAGCTGCATAGGTTCTTATAGTTTTATGAGCTTTACTAGGGAGGGGTAAGCATTTGGTAATTTCTATTTTCCTAAATGTCTCACTCGTCTTCTCCTCTACTAGAATAATCTTCCAGACGACACAGCTACCCCTGTTGCAATTAGTGATCCAAACAAGATTTATATTTATTTGGAAGGCTATTATTGGGGCGTCACACTCCATTAGAGGGGCTTCACTTGGATATTTGGTGACCAAAATCAAGTTAAGGATATTTTGATTCCATAGTAATTTGTCAAAATTACCCTTCAATTAAAACTACTAAAAATAGATGAGGAAGAAGCAACCGATCCTAGTGATGGTAATCAACAACTCAATCAACCTCAACTTCATCCTCAACTCATTCCACCGATTCAATCAATTGAAGAATCATGTTTTCAAACTCCAACAACAACCCATGGTGTATGTAAGGTAATAATCAAACAAACCCATCTTTTTGTACCCGTTTTTGTGCTTAAATCGAATGAAATCGAAGTAAAATTAGGATTTTATTTACTTTCGCTAGTGTTACGCTGGTACAGTACTAGATTTTTCAATCGTAATTCTAATTTTACGCCTAGGTTTAGTTGTTTACCAGGCGTAATTCCAATTTTACGCCTAGGTTTAGTTGATTTTCCAGGCGTAATTTAGGACGTCTAGGTTTGCTATATGTAGAACCTAGGCGTAATTATTCCTGATGTTTGAAGAATTCCAACTTTGGGTTTACGCCTAGGTTCTTGCACTACACTTCCCGGGCGTAATGTTTGGAAGTCCAGGTTTTCTATATGTCGAACCTAGGCGTAATTTATCATGGATGCTTTGAAGAATTCCAACTTTGGGTTTACGCCTAGGTTCATGCACTACATTTCCCAGGCGTAAAACTGAATTACGGTTGGACTAAAGCAAAACCCTCTTCCAAACCCAGACGTAAAATTGAATTACGGTTGGAACAAAGCCCAACCCAACCGTAATTTGCCATGAAAGTTTAAAAATATCAAATTTATTATCGTTCTTAAGCTAGTTTTCAACGAAATTGAACCCATGGGAGATAGTTTAGAGGTGTACCTGTTGATTTTCAACCATTGGTTCTAAACTTTGTCCCAAAATTTACAAATATATATCAAAATTCATCTTCTTAAATTAATTAGATAATAATTAAATTTAATTAAAATTAACTAAATAAATAAGGGTTGTTTGGTCATTACACAATTATTTGAGATAAGGGATTTTTGAAATTACTTACTGGTGACCCGTTTTTGTCCTATTAGGTGACGCCCCTCTAATGGAATGTGACGCCCCAATAATAGCCTTCTTTATTTGAGTAACTGTGTTATGAAAACGTTCTATGTAATCCGGAAAGCTAACATGTTATATAAAAACGTGTCATATAGTAGTGTAACAGATTTTTTGAAAAGTGGAATTAATCCATAATAATTGAATTCCCATCCATTCCTCAAAACCTGACTCCATATACGCTCGGATTATCGATGGACACATATATACAAGGGGGTGCAAATGGGCTTAAATGGGAAAAATTGGACTATTTGAAATAGGGGCAATTTGGAAATATATGTCTGTTAGTTTTTTGCGTTTTCAAATATATGACTGTTTTTTTTTTTGAACTTTTCGAATTTTGTCCTATTTTGACTTGGTCCCAGTATTTTTGGAAAAAAAACTGATTTCATCCAGTAAAGTGCAAGGTGACAGTTATCTCACCTATTAAAAAGTCTTATTTATCCCTAAACCACATCTCGTTTGTGCAAGGTTGATTTCCCACCAACTAAAAACATGAACCCTACAACTTGGGAACCCTGAAGGCCTGAACCTTGAACTTGGGAACCTTGAACCCTGAACTTGGGAACCCTGAATGAAAAAAACCTGAATCCTGAACCCTAGACCCTGAACTTGTGAATGATGAACCCTTTTTGGGAATGATGTAACAAACATGTAAATGGTGAAACGATTCTGAACCTAGATCAACGAACCTTAAAAATGATGAAGAAGGTCAACGTGGCAATGAGTAAAGGGTAAATAAGTAAAAATACAATGGGACTTAACCAAGATGGATGAAAAAGTGGAGACATACATATATTTGAAAAGTTGAAAAAAAAGGCATATATTTGTAAACTGGATTTCAAATAGGCCTATATTTCTCAATTTCTCTTACAATAGAAAGAAAATAAATTGGTAGACTTTGCGCAAAGCTTTTAACCAAAGTTATGCTTCTTATAAATTTTCTCTTCCAAGGGTGTAATTTTTGTCGCATTCTCTTTCAAAGATTTTCTTTTTTTTTATACCTTAGGCTAGTGGTATCTAGACTACATCCAAACTCCTTAAATTGGAGTGGATTTTGGCAATTACAAGGTTCGAACCCCTACCTCCGTAATGAAAGGGAGCATGCCAACCATAAGACCACTTGGTGATTGGCCATTCTCTTTCAGCGGCATTCCTTATAAAATCTTTGTAAAAACTCTTGCGGTATTTCCACATGATGAGTGCATATTCAAAGTGGTAGTTAAAATAAACAAATTTGATCCAAACCAGTTTCCAAAATGCAACATGAACAGGACGTGAGCAGTGGGTGGCTTACCTATGTCAGTAGCCCACCCAAAATGTGTAAAAGCTTGTTTTGGACGTTGTGATTTGTTAGGAAAAATATTTAGCCCGGGTAAGTTTTGAATTAGCCCATTACTTACAAGAAAATCTCATGGCTAAGACGTTGTAGTTAGAGAACTTTTGTTACTGATCGGATAAGTTGAAAACTAGAAGTACTGCTAGAACAATACCGATAGAACTACTGTAAAACTGCCAGTGTAAAACTGAACCCATAAAAGTATTTTCGATCGATATACCAAGGTTAAGAACTAGCATGAAAACATGTCCGGAGATTGATACTTACAAGAAGAACACTTTTGTGGTATGTCCGAGAACAAAAGGAATAACGTGGTATGTCCGAGAACAAAAGGTATAAGATGGAAAGTTGCGCATCTAACACCAACCATAACATATGATACCATATCATCAGTGACTGAGTTAAATCTATCGATACCAAGTGAAGAATACGGTTCACAGCACGGAGGTCGTTTTTCAATAAAAAAAAATGGCTCGTAAGAACGCCTTTATAGAGGTCGTTTTGGACCTCTGACATCTATTAGATATTTTAATAATCATATGCAATGTGGTAGGTACAATCCAGGTGCTAATCTTCTAGCACATAAGAACGCCTTACGTCGTATTGGATCAGTTGAAATACTAATCGGTTCATTCCCGATTGCATCTGTATTACTCCATCCCGCAATTCTTCGATCACAACAGGCCTTTTAAATCCATACTAGATTGAGTGGTGTTATATTGTGACTGTTGACCACTTTCTTAAATAAAAGTATGAAAAGAAATTCGCAAAATCTTTGGTATGCAAGGCGATAAAAACTTGTGTAAGTGATGAAGTAACAAACTATCAACTCTCGGGTCTTAAAATCAAATCCTACTTATGGATAGAAGGATCATAGGAAGTTTAGGTGGCAGTGCTTAATCATATTGAGCTCAAGGGAAAGCAAAAAATTTCCTAAATATATTCTTGAATGATTGATCGTTATAAGATATTTCCTTGCATGTGACTTGGTACTCCCATCAAAGGGAGTGTCTTTTTTACAAAACCGAACATGAATCTTTGCTTATTGTGTCTCGTTAACCAGGATGATCTGTTCCTTACTTTGTCGTTAAAATCAAATATTGAGCTAGCATTCATAGGATATGTGAACCTAAATGACACATTATTATTTTTTATTTTTTTGGTTCAGTGTACGAGCCAACAACATTGGTTTGGTAGTTAGCATCTGTAGGATAATATCCACACGATACGATCTCCCTGTCATTTAAAGATTCTTTCCATTTGTCCGTTCGATGGAACAACACGGCAATGATCCATATTTGCGAAAGATTTTGTCCATCGAAAAAGTGATCCTAGCGTAGTAAACTAGTAGTGATTTGTCTACTGGGAATTTTTTTTTTAGCCCACCCAAACATGAATTCCTGGTTCCGTCATTTGAACATGAACTTCTTGCCCTGTTAAGGTTAAGCTCAAGCACGAAGACAAGTGGATATGTAAAGTTGCTGGTAAGTTAGTACACATTTTCTTTTCACTTCTGATTTCGAAGGAATTTAATTATGATCCACAAAGTCGGGAAGACATGACAAAAAAAGCTTTTTTTCCTTTTCATCGTTTTTTTTTAGGTCACATTTCCATATTGGACCAAGAAAACTATTTAACTTAAAGGAGCCACATCATGGTGTCAATTTTGGGGCCAAACAAGGGGCCATAAAATGTCCCTTATATATAGCGCCCGTTCTTACACATAGGGTGAGCATTTGGCCCATAATCCGTGGATTTAACCGGGACCAACCGTTCTTTTGCGGGTGGATGTCCAGACCGATCGTTAATGGGTTGGATGCGGATGGAATTTTGAAATCCAACGGATAACGGATCGGGCCCGGATGCAACCTTGAAAATCCGTTGGACATCCATATCCGTCATATTTAGGGCATTTATATAATTCTAGAAAATACTATGGATCATTTAGAAATATTTAAGATGTTTGTTTGGGTTGTTGTACATGACATTTTTATATTTGTATACATATATAGGATATGTAGGTTTTATAAGGAATCATTTGTGTTAGCTTTATTTTCTTTACTATAAATTTTAACAAAAACAAATCCATTCACTAGTGGAAAATGGAAGTTAAACAACTGCCAAGACAAGAGGTAATATCTCAAAAACGATCGTGTTCATCGAGGTTGGATTCTAGAAGTAGTTTTTTCCAAAACGACTGTTTCTACTTTGAAGTTGATATCTTTAAAAAAACGACTTTCTTTAGCAAAGACATATTTAAGTCTTGATAGAGAGGGAGTTTTTATTGATTATATTTAATAAAAAAATTGATACCGATTCAATTTGAATCTGTCGATTCAAATTTGAATCAAAACTAAAAGTTGAATCTGAAGTCGATTCATTTGAATCAAAAACTAAAAGTTGAATGAAGGCGATTCAAATTGAACCGAAACTAAAAGTGAATCACAATTAAGTTGAAAATGACTTCAAAACTAAATTTAACAAAATTAAATTGATAGCGACTTTAAAACTCGGATTGTATTGGAAAGTGAATTCAATTTACAATTTTAACTATCTAAAATATTGCAAGTCCCAAGTATGAAAAACTCCAACACTAAGTTGGAAAACCTTAACCTATATTATTACAAGATTTACAACCATACAGTTCCAACACTAAGTTGGAAAACCTTAACCCTTCTCTCAACTGCAAGAAAATCTTCCTCGGCTTTGGCTTGGTAGAATCTGCAAGATCATCGAGATAACAGTATCAGTAAAAATAGGCATAACTTCCTTGATATATTAATCATAAGTATCATGAATGAAGCAAGTCACTAACTCTGTTGAAGACGTCATATCCTGGTATAGCTCCCTCAAGAGGTGTTTCACCATCACCTTCATTAAGAATGAATTCATGCAAGACATGAAATTAAATCATTGGCCCATAAGATTTCTCCAAAGTGTCGATGATGTAATAAATTAAATAATTTAAACAAAATGCCCAGATTGTTTAGCACCACAGCAGTCCCACAAGCTATTCTATCACGTGAACATGGCTAATAAACATTCATTCAGGGTGATATCATCCATTAACCAAATTAAACTAGATGGCTTTGCAAGCTAAAAGACTAGCTGCAAACATTACAATCTATTACGATCTGGTACACTAACCTTTCAGGTAGTACCATCGCCGCAAATTTGCACGCTATCATGGACCCTAATGAGAACATACAACATATTTAGGAAATGGATGTGCACAATCCACATTTATGAAAACAAAGACAAGAACTAATACTGACTAAACCAAAAATCACAATTGCATAACATGATATTGGATAGTGTCTACTCCATAAATACTATGCTCAAAAGCAATTCAATCAGTGTCAATCCAATGCAAGACCATGGTACTATTAAACACTACTAAAGTTAACAAGGATTTATATGGAAAAGAGATGCTCAAATGCATCTCCATAGCTGAACTAAAGAATTCAAAGAGATAGTGAGAAAGCCAAGGCTGCACAGATTCTCGTTTTACAGAGTGCAGTCACGATTTATTCATGGTTTTCAGTAGCTAATATTACCCGATCGTTGTCAATTTTTTACAGAAGCTAGATGACTCATATAACTAAAATCTACCGAAAAATCACAGTATTCTAACGGTTATTTAAAAAGATGCATACTCGAACCAGACTGCCTGCACTACGGACCTGCAGAATTCAGGCACAACTTCCATACGTTTTCGACTACCAAATATTATTTATTTCTGCTGAATTTTATACCACACATTACTAACAACATTTCCCACGACATATAAAAGTTATAGCTTATTCCGATAAGCGAGTAACGATAAACATCATGGGTAAGTGGACTGTTGATTTCGCTCCTTTCTCGAAAAGAGTCAGAGTTAGTCTATCGTTTCCAGTTCCTAACGATGTCCGATTGTGTTCAAATTTTTATAGCATCAGTAATACTGAAATACGTTCTAGGTGCTAAAACGTCATCACATTCCAATGGCTGAATCATAAGATATCGTCCGCATACGAAGAATATAAATGTTGTGTTTACACGACTAATCACACCTTTAAGCCTGTAAATATCTATCTAGTGACGTTGGCAACATCAATTAACACCACACCATGAAAAATTCAACACAAATATACATTAGAGTAATAAAAACAAGTGATGACAAAGAAGAAAAGAACATCAAGTACACTGTGGAGACAGTGAGGAAGCTCATTTGGTTGGGTATGCATCCACCCAAGCAGCTCCAGATCGCCCAAGAAATCATGCTTGGCAGAGCCGATGGAAGAATGACATGTTGATGTGTACCCAACTGAGGAACCATGACGATACTTAGCCGCAACGATGAGGCAAGGCACCTCAAAACCGCTATCTTCACCATGACCAGCAACATCCACTAACAATTATGTCGCTGTTTTCCATGACTTCTCATCAGAACTGCGGGAAGAAGTTTTGGTTATCAATTGTGTCCCAAATAGGTCCACGAGGGGTAAATGCCAAATAATCAAAGGATAAAAAATTTCACTCCATACACACTATCAGAACCTAATCAGTAACTTGAAGGGAAAGAAAATTTTGCACCCACTGAAAACTTGTCTCATAATTAGTATGGTCACACTTAACAAGTTTTGCACCCACTATGTGCACCTCCATCTTAGGTGACCAGTATAAGACACTATTAAAAAGTGAAACAAGAAAGAGTAACGGCACATACCAGTGTCCTCCACAGCTTAAAGAGGAAGAACACCACTGCCTAATCCTGACACAAGAGTAAAACTGGAGCGTCAACCACCAATGCTCGAATTGGCACCATCAACCAAAACTCAAATAAAAGCACGATTAACAGTGGAATGACAATGATCTGAAACCAAAAGACAAGTATTAACATTAGAACTCATATTTTAAATAGAATGCCACGAAAGAAACATATTATATATATCGCATCAATCCCATACCCAAAGTGATAACAAAATGCAACCCATAACGATGATACAAAACAAATTGCAGATATCACTGAACCATAAATATGTCTACACTTGAGAGCATACAATTGGATTTTTCTCCCCAGCATTGTCTATGAGTTTAACCTGTAAAAAACATATGAATTTTGGGCATTGGCACATGGAAATTGATTATACATAAGAAAATATCGTGATAAAGGTCAAGTGATAGATTAAAATACATACACCGAGTTTGATTGTTTCACCAAACTTTTCACATATAAGATCGAATCGTAGATTCGCCATGGATGACTCGAACAAAACCCTCCACAAAGTGATGTTTCCATGTGGTGAGTCTTCAGAAAAGAATAGAACAACTAAGCGAACCTAGCTTATTATGAACCGCCTCATTAATCAGATCCAAATGTTTCTTCTCGGACTAAGAAAATGCAGATTCAAGGTTAGAAATGGGCTCCAAAGAACCACCGTTTGAGGTACACAACTGATTCTTAGGATCTATACTTGGAATGATATTCCTCCACTATCAAATTGCCCCGCAAAAGAGAAGTATTTTTATCTCATGATTTCTTTTAAAATGTTGGTTGATATAAGATATTAAACAAAGAAGATATCAAAAGATAGCCTGACATTACAGCTCCTAAGCCACGTCTTGGTCCAATGATTCCCATAAAAACGAATGTTAAATTAATAAATAAAGACAAATGTTAAATTCTTCATAATTACTAGCACGGAAGAAGAGGTGAAATAGTACCTTTGATTTCTTAAAACCTGACATGAACCTCTCAATGACAGCAAGAATATCGTGGGCTTCCGAACTTGATTAACGATGGCGGTAAACCCTCTTCTTTCTTTATCTCAGAACATAACTCCCTATATCGTATCACTCCTTCTCCCGGAGTTCAAGAACTTCGATTAACTCTCGGGCCTTTTACAAGCACCGATGTGCGTTTTGCTGGTAATGACAGGATATACTCGCAACCGATTTTGTAAACCTCCATATACTTCTTCCTGCAAACAATTGCCATTCTAGAACAGACCCATTAAAATGTTCAAGCATTCATACACACTTCCATTACAAATTGCAATTCTTGTTGCAAATCGAAGTGCTCTCAAAAAACCCAAAATTCGCTAGTCACTGCGGTATGCATAAGTTAGGAATCAATAGCTATACACCAGAAATTATATTGTAAAGTTTATATGTTTTCACAGCACTAAAAAAGATTCCCAAATCCATGTTCGCCAATCAGTCATAACATAGAAATCAATACTCACAAAATTTCAATAAAGATGCACACATAAGTAGCATTAAAAAAAAAAAATTCAAATTCATGCTTGAAATTATGCAAATAACCAAATAGACAGCTGAAAATTACCTTGCCGTATTGAGTGAAGAAAACCCCAAATAATATCAAAACCCTGCATTCATAAATGAAATTAAAAAAAAAATGAAACTCAAAACTCAAAACTACAGATCAAGTACTACCTTAAGAGTATGTACAAGATATGCTCGATCTTCACCACTCGAAGATTCAAATACCCAAAACTCAAAACTATAGATCTGAGTTTAGAAACACTAAAAGAAGACTCAAAAAACCAACTGCAGTCACGAGTTTTTGAGATTATCATTAGTAATGGAAAGAAAACAAGATTCAATATTCGATTTAGGGGTTTTTCAGATTATCATTACCACTTAAGGAGAAAAAAAATGGTTCACAATTGAGATTGAAAAAAGAAATTGTTTACAGATCGAAGAAATTGGTTACGGATTGAAAAAATTGTTGAAAGCTCGAGATTGAATCATGGGTTCTGTGAGAAACAATTTGAAGGAGAACGATGGGTTTCATTTTTTTTTTTTTTTTTCGGTTATGGTTTAGTTTACAGAAAAAAGAAAAGGATAATGAAGAGACACAGCAGACCACGTCTTTGCCTTGAAAACTGGGCCTATGGAAATATCTTGTTCTCACAGTCGTTTCTAAAATCCATAGTGAAGCTTTGTTTTTTTACAGAAATATCCCTTTATAAAACAACTCTTATTGGAACTAGTTTAATTTTTTTTAATAAAACAACTGTTAGTGACAGCATGAATAAATACTACAGCCCAATAACAGTCGTTTTTGAAAAACCCAGGAAGTAGTAAAAAACCTATTATCCACTAGTGATTGGATTATCCACATCCAATCCGTCCATCCGTGCATCCATTGGATCTGGATTGGATGCGGATGCCAAATTTAAAATCCGTAGTGCAATGGATTGGATGCGGATGAGGTAAAACCGGTCCATACCGGCCCATGCTCACCCCTACTTGCACATGTTTTCTGCATTTTCCTCGCCTCATCCAAAGAGGCCTTGAGGTACCTAAAATTGAGATATATACGTGAAATATATGTAGTTTGCTGGTCAATAACTGGTGAAAGTTGCCAGTTCGTTGAGCTTTCAATTTATGGAATGGCATTATAGGCAGTTATGTCAGATCAATGATTCAATGCCCTGCAGCCATATAAGCTACGTAGAAGTGTCGGTTGCATCTTGCAAGGTGAAAGGAAAGATTAGTAGAACATGCATATATTTTTCCTTTCAGACAAATGCATATTATTGACAACACCTTTCAAATGTGTACCATATTATTGACAAATGCGTATGTGGTGATATCTGCTACTCCCTCCGTCCCTAATTAGATGAGCTACTTGGTTTTTAGTTTTGTCCACAAATAGATGAGCTATTTCACTAACCAAGGGGATATTTCTAAAACTAGCCTTTTAATTGATTATTTTTTCTATAAGAAATATACATAATTTGATAGTCATGTTTATATTCGTTGCGTAAGTGTTTTAAAATGTTTTTCAACGGTATAAAGTTTATAAACAACCGTGGTATAGTTTAAGAGATAAATCGTTTCTAAATTTTACTAATTATTGCCCATAAGGTATAATTGTAAAAAATACTTAAATATACTCTACTTTCCTCCTTGCCTTAAAATTTGTGCAAACTATAAGTAGCTCATCTAATTAGGGACGGAGGGAGTATATAGTACCAACACCTTTTAAATATGTACAACCAGAAATTAAAAGGAAAAAATCTTCCCTGTACAGCATTAAACAGGGAAAAGTTGCAAAAAATAGACATGCATGATAGACTTGCTAGTTTTATTTTTGTGTTGATTCATTCAAAGACGTAAACAATCAAACCAGCTAGTTGTGCACTTCTTACCTCACCCACTTTCATACCACACATCTTTTCAACACTTAATAAGGTGCAACACAATTGCAAAGCTTTCTGAAGAGAGAAACAAAGAGAATTATCTAGTCAGAGAAACAAAAAGCTAGTTTCAAGCTTTCTGAAGAGAGACAGAGAATAATATATAATCAGAGAAACAAAAAGCTAGTTGCAAGCTTTCTGAAGAGAGAAACAAAGAGGATTATACATATTCAGAGGAACAAAGAGCTAGTTACAGAAATGGGTTGTGCAACTCAAGCTACACATGTTGTATGCGTTCCATTTCCAGCACAAGGTCACATTAGTCCAATGCTAAAACTAGCAAAACTTCTGCACAGCAAAGGAATTCATATCACTTTTGTTAATACAGAATTCAATCACAAACGTTTAATCAAGTCAAGAGGAAATGATTCGGTTAAAGGTTTACCTAATTTCCAGTTCCATACAATTCCAGATGGATTACCACCAACTGATGTTGAATCCACACAAGATATACCTTCTCTTGCTTTATCCACTAAGAAAAACTGTGGAGTTCCGTTCCGAAATCTCCTGATGAAACTTAAAGAAACATCGGGTATTCCTCATGTTAGTTGCGTGGTCTCTGATGGGTGTATGAGTTTTACACTTGCAGTAGCTAAAGAATTTGGTTTCCCAGTGTACCTGTTTTGGACTACTAGTGCTTGTGGTTTCATGGCTTATCTCCATTATCGTCATCTCCTTGAGAAAGGTCTCATTCCACTCAAAGGTACGCAAATCTACATTTGCTAGGGTAAATTTTTAGGGAAAATAGGCAAAGGTTTTTGTTAAAGGGAGAGCAAAAAGTGATATGAGGAGAGCAAAAATCGTTGCTGACTCGCTAACTTGGTGGGTTCTCAATAAATATATTTTTCGGACCAAAAACACCCTACTCAACCAACGTGGTAACCTTCCTAAAAATTTGAACATCCTAGTTTTTTGTTTCTAGATTCTACTATAAATTATGAATCCCCATATAATTCCACTTGGGATAACCAAGTATCTTAAGTTAATAGAGAATAGATTTAAAATCTTAAATCAAATTAATTATCTCTCACTGATAACAAGGGCAATGAATGTTATGTTGTGATTCCAAAACAGGGGTAAATCAGTGAGAATTTAGAGGAAATAGCTAAACTCTCATCTATTTTGGAACATACAAAAAACCCTAAAACATCACCTAAAGTGGAACAGAGGGAGTATTATTTGTTGAACTCTTTTGGATAGTTTGAGATTTGAAAAACAGAAAAACAATTTAGATGCGACAACAATTCGATTGAGAAATATCTGATGGTCGTTAGTGAAATTTAGGGAATATTTATGCTATCTATACAGGGTTACGAATATGCAAAGAACTAGGGCTTGTTGATCGATTACCAATGTCTTGGTATGTGCTCAAGCTGTGAATGCTAATTCGTTATATTTACATTATAAATATGGGGGAGTATTGAATTTAAACTAGTTAGGGTAAAACTACTTTTACATTTGCATTGATGATCTAGTTTCTTTGGATTGTTGTGGAAGCGGCATATCGAGGATGAATTAATGGATAGAGTGTTTGTTTGTCTTCAAAGTGGTATTGATTAAGCTTAGAGATAGGAGAGTTATTGCACCGATCGAACAGTTGGAGTACTGTTCATGGATTGACATTTACACAACTGATGTAGGACATCCGTTAAATTTAGGATTAATAATTTTATTATTATTTCTAGAGTTTAATTAATTTAATATAGGTATATCTTATTTTTAGAAGTTATTTAATTCTAGAATATTATTTATTTTAGGATTTCTTATGTTCCAAGTTTGAGTCTTAGAGTTATTTAAATAGGAGACTAGTCCTATGTAAGAATACACATTATTATTATCAATCAATATTGAGATTTCTCAACTATCTCCTACTTTTACTATCAAAATTCTTTATTCACGCTTCCGTTCTGCATTAAGTGGCATCACGAGCTTCGGCTTCGATCCTCTTATTCTTTTCATCTAAACTTCCTTTACCCTTTCGTCACCTTTACTTATCGAGATCTCCGCATCTCTTCTTCTAAACCCAACTATCCTTTTATTTTTTTCAAAAAAAAAAAAAAAAAAAAAAAAAAAAAAAAGACGTCGCTGTTTTCCTAGGTTTTCATTCCCTTTTTTTCCCTTTCAGTTTTGGTACCACCGATCAAACCCACCTTCTCTCAAACTACCCGAAACGTCGATCCGCTTCCTTTTTCATATTCCATCACGTCCTTCTTCCACAAACTTCACCGCCTCTGTCCTACTTTCTCTTTTCTTTTCCATCTTTCTTTGGTACGTACAGTACTCCCACTTCTCTTGTTAATTAGTTAACTCCCATCTGATCCCTTTTTCCTCCTCTCAATCATTAATTGATTAATTCTGTCCACCACCTTTTCTTTCCCACCACTTCTCAATCTTTACTTCTTCGCAAGAGTCTCCACGTCCTTTTCCATTGCTATTCCTTAATTAAAATCTATTTCTTCTGTTACGAAAACTAACTCTATATCACCATGATCGGCAAAGATAAAGACGGTGGAAAAGACAATCGCCCTAGTTTTGACGATCTTATACGTTCTATTGCGGAGTCCCAACAGAGACTTACGGAGTCCCAACAGAGACTTACAGAGTCCCAACAGAAGCTTACGGATGCTCAAGTCGAGACCCGACGTCAGCTTACAGAATCTCAACTCGAGACCCAACGTCAACTTCAAATAATATCAACAAATTTAGGTGTTCTTGTTTTAAACCAGAATGGTGCTCGAAGACCTATTTACAATGATGCTTGTCAACTTCATAACGTTGAATCGGAATCACAAAAGAAAAGTCTTCAACTTCTCGCAGAAGCGAAGCTTATTTTGGATCAAATAGATTGGTCGCGACTCGAAGATTTTCATAAGATTACTCCTCGAACGATACAGGTCCCGACACCAACACTTTCTTCGCCAATTATAGAACCACCGTTCATACCTATTTCCAGTGATGTTTGTGTTCCTAACGGTGAAGTGGATGAAAATTGTTACGTCTCTTATGAACAAAAACAAGTTGAAGAAGTTTTGCCAATATCAACACCGGAAACACCATCTTCTTGTAAGTCGCCTACTGCCATTCTTCTAGAAAATCAAAAGCTATGCGAAAATATTTTCGTTAGTCAAAATTATTGCCAGATAATTACTACTCCAAGTGTTGCCAACGTCGACATCAACTTTTGTGTTCAACAATCAGTTTTATGGTGTTCTATTCTACGATCATCAACTTACTCAAAGTATATTATTTGTTGGGCGGGTCGTTTACAATATTTGGTGAACTCGAAGACGACTTCTTTTCAAGATGGCGGGCCGATGTAGCACATGTTCTTCGGTGACTTTGCTAATTCGAGACGAATTCTTTTCAAGATGGCGGGCCGATGTAGGACATCCGTTAGATTTAGGATTAATAATTTTATTATTATTTCTAGAGTTTAATTAATTTAATATAGGTATATCTTATTTTTAGAAGTTATTTAATTCTAGAATATTATTTATTTTAGGGATTTCTTATGTTCCAAGTTTGAGTCTTAGAGTTATTTAAATAGGAGACTAGTCCTATGTAAGAATACACATTATTATTATCAATCAATAATGAAATTTCTCAACTATCTCCTACTTTTACTATAAAAATTCTTTATTCACGCTTCCGTTCTGCATTACAATCCAACATTGATTTCCACTTAGAAAGCAATTCCAAATAGGTGGATTCAGTGAAGGTGGATTTATTTATGGATGCATGCTGCTTCTATTTTCTAATCGAATAATCGAATAATGAGGAGTAAGTTAGTCATGAATCATGATCATGGTTCTCAAATTTCTGCTGCAAATAGGTTTGGGTGTGTAAGCGTGTCAATGGAACGGGTGTCATTAAGGATATTCTAGTCCAAGTTAATTGAATCGATCGAGTTGGCGATTCAACAACGATTTTTGCTCTCCTCTAATCGCGTTTTGCTCTCCCTCTAACAAAAATCATAGGCAAAATGCCTCAAAATGGGGTGTCACCTTGCGAAAATGCCCGTAAATTTTGAAATAAATCAAAGTGACTCGATCTGTTAGTTTTGCCGTTAACGAGAGTTAAATGGTCAATTTGCTGCACATGTGAAATGGCACGTGTGAAAAAAGACATTCTTACCCCTAAGGATGGGATTAAATCACGTACTGTCATGTGCTTTAAGGCATGTGAAAAGCGCGTGTAAGCATAATGTTACTGATTACGCCTTCACCTTTTTCGGAAATGACCAATGTGTCCTACAATTAGGATTGTGACACGCACACATATTGGAGCATCCAATAGCCACGCTGGTAGGAACCCTGACGTTCCGACACGTGTCAACGGGATATAATGGCCGACTGCAGATCCGACCATTACCAAACTACTGTATTCTCAGAAATTAGATAACACAACACTTTTAATTATTATTTATTAAGAAATTTGTGAAGCATAAGAGAAACAAACTACTGTATTCTCAGAAATGGTTATTCTAAAACAAAATGTTTCTGGAAAACTAAAACAAAATGTTTATGACAAACTAAAACACATCAAATGTGTATTGTCCTTGAAGTTCTGCGAGCGCCACTTCTGTCTCACTAGGCTCTCTCGTGCCATCACCTGCAAATACTCCAGCACCATATGGAGGAGACCCCCCTCTAATTAATTCCATCGTGAACATTCCTGCTCCAAATGTATAGCGATTGGGAACAAACAACATTTCGCGGTGCACTAACTAGGTAATTACTGTCCAACTGTGTGACAGAGAGAACAGAAATAAATGAACAAGGGATAGTAACCAACTAGTAGCAAGCAAATTGACAAATATATATATATATATATATATATGTTATGGAAAAACACTATACTTCAACCTAATAAGTACGAAACAATGATAGATATACACTATCTACTGTGTTTAGGTCCAACACTTCATAACTTAAGAAAACTATGCTAAAGTTGACAAAACCGGCATACAAGGGCCATGTCATTCAAATAGTGATGTGGTTTCTCTCATCTATCATGTTGCTTCACATTAACCAATTTTGATAGAATGTTGGCTTCCTGAATTAATTTGTTAGTTAAATACGTCAAACTTGTGGCGGATATGAATATCCATCTTCTAGGAGTCGACATAGCAAGAGGGAACGTAATTTTGGTTAAAACTTGCAGCAATTTTGATTAATTTACCTGGGGTCTTTAGGGGCAACCCCGAAAGAATTAGGGGCGACACAAAACGTCAAAAATTGTCATAATCGGTAGGTTATTTCACAATCGGTAGGTTATTTTCGGGGCGTTTTTTTTTAATCCCAAACTACCCTTTATAATCGGTAGATAACTATACAATCGGTAGTTAATCAACAATCGGGAGTAAATTTAGTTTGTATAACTTCCGAATATAAAGTATCCCCAAAATAAAATCCTCTATCTTTTGAATTTTGACTATCCTATAATCGGTAGTAAATAAAGTTATCTTGACTCCCGATTAAAGTAGACCTTTGGCAAATATCCTACCATAATCGGTAGGGAATTTAGGTTATTTAACTCCCGAATATAGAGTAGCCCCAAAATGAGACTTTGCGAAAATCCTTTTTTTTTTGGAATTTTGGTTGAGCCTATATTTTGGTTGAAATAGTTTCCTTCGGTAGAGGATTCATCGTCTTGCCTTTATTTGGTGGAAAAATATCATCTTCATGTGTTTTGAATTTCTCTTCCTTCTTATCATTGGTCTTCAACATCCATTGTGGTCTTAACTGAAGTGGTTTCTTTGCTACTAAATTCACTACTTCTATCTTCTGTTTTGGTACATTCTTGCATTGTATCCACATTTTGGTCACATTCATCTTCTTTCTCTGAGGTGCCCTTAAACATTGATTTTCCTTGTTTTGATTGACAAACTTTACTTCTTTAGCCGGTTCAGGTTTTTCTTTTTGGTGGTTCCACAGTCCCCACGGCTTGTCAGTTTCCTCAAACACTTTATTTATACCAAGTATGTTGTTTTCCAACCTGCAAAAAAAATCTTTTTGGTGTTTTAGTTTATTAATTTTTTTGGATTTTTTGAAATATTTTGAAAATTGGAAATAAAAGACGACTTATTTACAAATTCAGGTGATGTACCCTTAACCTAGTCTCCGATTGACTCAACGGAATGAGTGAGAGACTTACTCCGACTCGCCTCTATTGTTCTTACCACTTTTTGTTCATCCTCTTGTCTTACAGACTTCCATCTTAATGATGGTTGTGCAGGAGGCATGGTTACATTTTTATTCCTGGGATGAGGTGGCTTGTAAATGGTTCTGTTTCTTGCTACATTCTGAACCTCATCACCACCCTCAGTCTTAAATGGATTCCACCTTGCAGAGATGAGGACTGATTTGTTGCATGTGCTGGATCAACAGGCAAGATATCTGAGAGGTAAACTGGACTCACTGATGGTTGAACAGGATAAGACAAGATCTCTGAAATATGCACAGGCCTAACATGTGCGTTTTTCTTTGTAGTAGAAGGTCGAGGAGATATGCACAAAGCTCTGCTTTGGGAATCAGTTGGAATTTGGCACGTTCCTCGGTTGCTCAACTCCATAATAATCTGCCATTAATTTAGACAAAATAACAGGACGATTAGTTGAATTAAATGAATTCACAGTTTGTACCTGATCCCAAAGAGCTCACTAATGTGAACAGGTCGATTGGCAGCAGATTCTTGCTTGTAGATTGAGTCGGCTAAATTTGTATGGTCTTCTGCCAACACAAAATTGACCATGGGTTCCCTTTTATGATAGGGTAATGGGTGTTTTTCCTCTGCAAAATTCCTCTGAGGATGTCCACATCTTCCCTGATTTCCAATTCAGCTCGCCCGGTATGGTCTGTGGATGATGCAATTATCGATGCAACGGCACGATATTTACTTGATTTTCATCTCGTAAATGTGGCCCTTCCGCAATTATTACCATTAGAGTCCTCCGGGTCGGTCAACTTTGGTCATTCCCGCCGTGTCCAATGCAATTTCAATCGTGAACCCGCCTTCCATAAAGAGTGTAATGTTGGATGGTAAGATGATATCGGCCCAGTTCCAATATTCATGGTTCAAACAATTGATTATAATATCTACCATCTCTTCTTCGGACAATTTCTCATCGAGCTCTAATGACTTAGTCTTCCAACGTGGAAAGAATTTTGTAAATGCCTCATTGGGTTCTTGTCGACCGCCTCTAAGTGTTTCCTAGTAAAGGCAATTTCAGTGGACCAACATAAACCGTCTCATAAACATATCGACCATATCCCTGCCAATTCGAAACTAGACTTGGGTCTGTCTTCATCAGCCAGTTCAAGGCCGTTCCAGTCAAACTCCTTTGGAACAATTGGACAAACAACCCATCATTAATACCCAGTGGCTTCAAGTACCCAATATACATACGAATATGGGTTTTTGGCACCTGATTCCATCATATCTATCCATATCAGGAAATTTAAATCCAGGAGGTAAGCGAATATCGGGATAAGGATATAGCCCATGTATATCTATTGTATCCTCACCCATTTTCTGCAAGTTCCTTTCGATATTTTTGAGCTTCTGGGCTAATTGCATTTCTCATGTTGTGCTCTCATTCTTTTTAACCTCTTCATTATGATTATTTTTGTCATTTCCCATATCAGCCCAAACATGTTTTCCTGTGGACTTAGCAATGGCCTCGAGGGTCAACTTCTTGATCTCAGCCTCCATCGTGTCTTCATATTCTGAGAACTTGGTATCCAACATCTGTTGGAATTGTTCGCCCAACCAAGACAATGCCCCAGTATCGATATTCATTTCAGATTCTATGCTCGTGTTCCTGTTTTCAAGGAAACAAAAGAATATAAGGTAACACAAGGGTGCTTATGTCTCGGATTTCGTGCAACAATGAATGCAATAAACAATTAATGCACGTGCATGCGGGTTTCACTAACTCTTGGGTAGGCTTGGGCTACCTTAGCGAGAATATGCCTCGGACGTAGTCGACTAGTCTTCTTTGGTCTTGGGCTAAGGCTTATGGTGGTTCAGCTGGTAACTCCCATAAGGCCCAAGGCACGGGTTCAGCTTACTAGCCACTTGTTTTCCTAAGAATCGGACGTCTGACGATGTGAAATGGAATGCAATGTGCAGATGGGTGCGTGCACGTGTGTGTGTGTGTGCAAATACCAGAGTAGTGTAAAATCAAAACCCTAAAATTCCAATTACGTTTCAAGTTAGATTCTCAAAGTCCCCAGTGAAGTCGCCACTGTAGATACCGTCGAAATCAGTTAAGACCTCTAAATATCCAAAATGGGAATCACGTGGAAATATTATTAATAAGGGAGTCGCCACCCAACTTAGGGAGTTGGGACCCAAAATAGCACTGGTCCAAGAGAAAAGTCCGGGAATCAAGATACGGGCTAGGAAGGTGTGAGGCACCTAGCCCGTCCAATCCGAAAATTGGCCTCTACTTTATAATTGGGATACTAGGGTTTGGTTCGCAAAAATATACAAAAATAATCAAACTTGACAATATTATAAACCTGCAAAAATACCAAACTATTAGATACTCCAAATTATAAGGCCGAAATTATAAGTACTTAAGTTATATTATTATTATTAATGTCCAAAAATAAATCAAAAATAACAAATGAATTTATTATTATTATTATGAATTATTATTATTATTAAAAATTCTAAATCCTATGACTGATGAACCAAAATCAATGCCAAACGGAATTATTGTGCACAAAATAAAGATGTTATGTACTACACCAAACATGCAAGTCCAAACCACCCGGTGTTTGTACCAAACGCAAATATAGTCCTCCACTAGTACCCGATGTAGCAGCTAGCATGTGATTTGAGCGAGTTTAAACAGAAGGTAAGAAGATAGTAGACTAAAATATATTGCATGTGCACGGAACAGAATTCAAGCAAAGCATGTGTGGACGAAACAAAACAGTGAGACCTTGGAGCATATTACTACTAAAATATGAGATCACGTATGTTAATCATTATCAAAGCAATTCTCATTGTTCATTAAACAATCATCTGAGTACAAAATGATTATAAAAGAAAATACGATGCAAACCTGTTATCGCTGCCGATATTAAAAATATTACTTAGATTAAAGAGTCCAACGGTGCCACAAATCGTATCCAAACACCTCCCAGATGACTATCAACCTCTTCTATAATTTTTCTCCCTACTGATTTTTTATCAAAATTCCTCCCAATTTTTCTCCTAGGTTTCTATCGAAATTTTTCCTCCTCTTTCTCAAGAATTAGCTAGCTATTTATAGTTTTTCCCATTAACTATGACCCTTAGATTAAATGATTTAGATCGGACCGCTCACATTAAAAACCTAGATATCATTTCCCATTTTAAAAATATTATTTCTCATATTTTAAATATTAACCAATATTATTACCAATAATTTAATATTTTTCAATTAATCCTAGGAGTTTTGTTAAATGGAAAGACTTGGGAACAAAGGTAGAAGGGATGTCGACATTTTGAATGGGAGGACAACTAACTCGTTTTAGTGTATAAGAAATGGACGGGATTTGATATCCTAGTGGGCTCAATAGGCAATGGTGTAGTATACCTTTAACTTGGGCCTTAATGGACTTAAGGTGGTTGCCACCACATCTTGGGCTTGGCTGATTTTTAAGTGGGCATGTTTAACTCTACTGGTATAGGCATAACGGACTTACATCTAGACCATTTCGGATACGATCTCGCGGCATACTTTGACCGTGCAAAATTGGGGTGTCTACGGGAATGTCTACTGATTCTTTTCCATCGTGGAGATACAACTTTGACATATTAGTTAGTGATGGTTCAAATTGATATTCGTAAAAAGATCCTTTGAAATAGAGTGCATTAGCCAAAATGAATGTTGTACGTTCACTGATTGCATCAGAAAGTAAGAGATCTTGAAGTAACCCATTGGTTTCCTTTTTGTCCCATGCATTCTATGCCCTAACCAAGTCACATACATTCAATTGTTTAGAATTGTCAAAATGTTAAGAATTACGTCGAAACATATAGAAAATGATACTGAAAATATATAAAACGTAAAACAACGGAAAAAAAAACACAAATATGAACAACAGTATATGGATTTTTGCGTGCGTACCTTGTAGGAGTGAAATATCGCACACTCATTATCTATGCGAAATAATGATGTCTAATGTGAGTGAAGACTATCGCTCATGGCTAAATCAAGATGACGAATCAGATGATCAGTCACGAGTAATGTGTGAGGATCTGTGCGAAGTTGATAGTGTGCGAGAATAGAGTCATTACAAATGTGCGATGGTAATGCACAAAAATTCCGAAAATAGGGGCTTTATTAGTTGTCATCCACTATGTAATACCCTATATAAAGAGTAGAGCAACCATGTAAAGGAGGGAGATCTTTCTGAGTGCTTAGATAAGAAATTTAGGAGAGAGAAAGTTTATTTGAAGAGCAAGTTAGGGTTTTCATATCATCTTGTATTCAATTTTGAGATCTTAATGAATTGATTATATGATTTCCACCATGATTTCTTAGATTACTGTTTAGATTCTTGTATGGATGTGGTTGTAGGATTTCCTGCAACTACATTTTGGCGCTAGAAACAGCTCGGAGTGATAAACCCTGTTGGTGAGTTTATAGAGATTCTGGCAAGTTAGATCTGAAAATTTTAGTATCGAGAAGATAGTTTCCAGTGTTTAAATTCTCAGATTATAAAGAAGATCAAGATGAAAAAGGAAGAATCTATGGAGAAAGTGAGAATTATGAGGATACAAGGAAGAGGTAAAAGAATACAATGTAATTCAATAACTAAAACGTAAATCTTCGATGTGGATTTTCAAGCAGGATTAACAGGTAGAATACACAAAAGAAATCATGAAGGAAAGAAGGTTGAGACGATGGACAAAGAATCTTCATTAAAGAAATGGAGAAGAGGGAAATAACATTTGCTAGCAGATGAAATTTGGAAGAAAATTTAAAGCAAATGGATACGTTGGTGATTACAATAACAGCTGAGCGAAAAGAAAATAACGAAAAAATGAAAAAATGAGAGGAATGGGCGATTGATAGAACTTTGGTAGATACAAGAAGCGCAGTTGATATCTTATTTTATCGTGCGTTCAAAGCTATGGGATATAAAGTTGCAGATATGACGCGTCCGACTTACAATATACATGGATTTAATAAACCAGCGACAAAACCAAAAGTAGAGATAACTATGCGAATCCTGCTGGGAGAAATGGAAACGAAGATGACACTATGTGTGGTTGATATAGAATCACCATATAACATGTTGTTGGGGAGACTATGGGTACATGCGATAAAGGTCAGAAGCGTCAACATTATATCAATGCATCAGATTCCCAACCCCGAGTGGAATAGGCGAAATTAAAGGAGATGTCAAGGATGCGAAGATCTGTAACCAAGTAGATGTAAGAAACTATGAGGGACGTGCAAAGAAGTGAAAATATCGCTGGAGAAAAGCGAAAGAGTTAAAGAAGGAAGAAGAATTACGGATATACATGATCAGAGCAAAGGAAGGAAAAGGAATTCCAATCGAAATACCAGAAAAGGAGGGATAGCCGATTCAAGAGATAAATGAGTCCACACCAATGGGAGAGCCAAGGGCGAATTTCACTGTAGCAGAACCAACAAAGGAAATAAATGTTGGAACAAAAGAAGACCCAAAAATATTAAAAATAGGAACCAAGATGGATAAAGAAGAGGAAGAAAGAACACATCTTGCGAGAATATAATCACATATTTGCATGGGGAATGGAAGAGATGCTAGGAATAGATCCATCTGTCACATGCCACAGACTAGATATTAAAAAGAACGTGCGGCCATTTAAGCAAAGGATAAGGAAGATAGCAACCACATATCACCCTCAAATAGAAGCAGAATTACAAAAGATGTTGGAGGAAGGGATTATAAGACCAGCAAAATATCCTAATGGATAGAAAATATGGTGGTAGTTCCAAAGAAGAATAAGGGTATAAGGATTTGCATAGATTTTGAAGGACCTAAATAAAACATGTCCAAAAGATGTTTTAAGATTTACGATATCCCCCAAATGGTAGAATCGGCATCAGGAAATGGTAGACTCTCATTAATGGATGGGTATAAAGGTTATAATCAAATCCCTTTGGTGAAGAAGGTCAAGAACATACCGCTTTTTCGCAGAGCAGGATTATACTGTTATAAGAAAATGTCATTTGGATTGAAAAATACGGGTGCGACATACCAAAGAATGGTAGAAAATGTGTTTGCGAAATGGATACATAAAACGTTGGAAGTCTATGTCGATGATATGTTGGTATATATTAAAGAATCATAAGATCATGTTGATAATTTGAAAGAAATGTTCGAGCAGATGCGAAAATACAATATCAAGGTAAACCATGTGTCTTTGGAGTATCATCAGGAAATTTTTTGGGTTACATAGTATCCAAGGAGGGAATAAAGGTTAATCCAGAAAAAAGTACAAGCGATTGAGATATGCCACCGCTCGCAACGGTGAAAGATGTTCGAAGCTAAATGTATCGATAGCTTCGTTGGGAAGGTTTATTTCACGTTCTTGGATAAATGCAAACACTTTTTCAATATATTAAAGAAGGGAACAAAGTTCGAATGGACAGAGGAATGCGACAAGGCACTACAGATCATAAAAAATTACTTAATGAATTTATCAATTATGCGAAGCGAGTTTGGGAGGAATTGCTATTATATTTGGCATCGACACCGCACGCGTTAAGTGCGCTTTTGTTACATTCGGATCAAGGAGTAGAGAAACCTATATACTATATAAGTAAAATGTATAATTTCGCAGAGAAAAATTATTCCAAGATCGAAAAATTGATTCTCGCACTGGTTTATGCGTCTGTTGATGGGTGAAAACTACTCCTGCAGAATTTGGTAATTTGGGGTGTGGATGAGGAATGAATTTAAACCTTCAACAAATGCACTGCGCGGTGAGTGCTTGTAGATTCGAGAGATCAATCTGTGCATGTCCGGCCTAAACCAAGAAATGGCCGTTCCGGACTTGTTTTGGTCACAAAGTGAAGGAGATGGGGTTGATCTTAGGGGGAAGGAAGAAGGTGTTGAGATTGTGAAGGTGTTGGCTTGCTTATGACTTGTAATGAAAGATGAGCAAGCTTACGGTTGATGCAAGCAGGCTCGAGCCCCACGAACGAAGCACAGCAAGCAGTCCTTCGATTAGGCACAACCCCACGATCGAGTGAAGCAGGCGCAATAGCCCTCGACCGCTAGGCATAACAAGGTCGATCGAAGCAGGCATGGCCGACATCATACTAGGGAAACACTCTCCTACATGCCTTTTGAACGAGACATACTCCAAGGACAGGATGACCCGTCCCTCCTGGTAATATCTAACTTTGCCTCATAAGTTTTATCTTTAACTGTCACCATCTCATGCCTACCACACAATAGTGTAACCATTATGTGCTAGGCAGGGGGACTTAATGTTGATGGTGGATTTTCGTTTAAGGTTATATTTGTAAAAACCAGAGAAAATCATGCGCTGACATCTTGTAAAAGATAAAGCCATCTATAAGTGTTGGATACTCCCTCACTTGATTCACCAAGAATGGAACATGTAGCAACAATCCCTTCCTGTGAATTTCATATCAGTCTTGTATTTCTGTACTCATTATCGGTGTGGCATGACGAGTCGAGTGTTACTCTTCTGAGTAACACGAACCTCCAAGCACTATAATGAATCATTATCGAGTGTGGCATGACGATCGAAAGTGTTACTCTGGCGAGTAACACGAACCTCCAAGCACTATAATGAAACCATGTACGAAATACCCGTACGGGGCTGATTCTCGGTGTGTTATACTAGCCCGAGCCCTCTCGGTGTGTTATACTAGCCCGATTGAGCCCCTCTCGGTGTGTTATACTAGCCGATTGAGCATCCGGACTTGATTTGTATCGGTCTCCGGATATGATACGATCGCAGTCATCCAACTCCACAAGCATGATTGGATGACCACAGATCAATTCCATCACCCCCAACGGTATGGAATACACACGGCCTTAGCTTGCCGGATATGATTCGATCGCAGTCATCCAACTCCACAAGCATGATTGGATGACCACAGATCAATTCCATCACCCCAAGGCGGTATGGAATACACACGGCCTTAGCTTGTTGGATATGATTCGATCGTTGATCATCCAACTCCACAAGCATGATTGGATGACCACAGATCAATTCCATCACCCCAAGCGGATATGTATGGAATCCACAACATGATTGGACGGATCAATTCCATCACCCCGACCCCGCATGGTCGACCATTGGCCTTTGCTTGCCAAGAAACCGTCCATACCAAGCATTATGGGCGGAAAACCCTAAATTAGGGTTTGCGGCATATTACATGTGCCGCAAAACGGTCTCAACCATCCATCTTCGCAAGTATAGATGGAGGGTGTAGATGTAGACTCAAAGGGCCCGGAGCATGTCGACACAATCACCATGCGACCGCCTACACACTTGACCAATCGGTCAAAACCAACCATGATTGGTTACAACAAATTCGTCCGCCTGAAAGAGCATGGTCGCGCGGCTTTGAAAGCCAAAATTAGGGTTCAAGCCATCGCGCGCGTCCATCTTCTCCGAGACGAATGGAGGGTCACCAGATTAGATTGAGCAAGGGTCGGTCACACCAAAGCATGACCACCGTGAGCCCATCTACCTCCTCATGCGGTCGGCCAAGGCATATCATGCCTCGGCCAATCCAAAACGCCCGCTCAAACATGCGTGGTTACACTTCCCAAATTGCAAATCGATCTCGACCACACAACTTCACCGGACGAATTGGGTGGCTTAGATCACGTTTTCATGGGACGGTGAGACATGGGCGTGAACATCAGCCTACCATCTTCACGCCAAACCAACCGGCCAAGACCGACCAAGTCGAGTTATCTTGAAAACACTTAGGAAAAGGGTAAGGTGCGCGACTTCTTGCGGCATCAAACTCCTATCTCAAATCGATCTCAACCACTCAACTTTACCCGGTCAAATTGAGTGGCTTAGATCGCGCCTTCTGGGAAAGTGAAGTATGGACGTGCACACCGGCGTGTTGTCTACACACATGCCGGTCGGTCCTCTTCAAAACCATTCCCATGCTTGGTTTCGACCAAGGCCGAAGAGTGATGCTTGCGCACCTCTTTTAAAACCTAATTTCATCAACGGTCGCGAGATGAGTGTCTCAAACATCATCTCATCCGTCCGACCTCACCGACTTGGTTTATACAACCCTGGTCGGGAGTTATTTGGTTAGTGAGCAGTCATTACACATCACTTTACCATACCGTAATGCGAGCACTGCATAAAATACACACGATACTTCACAAGTATCGACTTTCGAATAACGCGATTATTCAATTGACATTACATGCTATCTTTCGTGGATCCACGATCCACATTCAGACATCAATCATGTCACAAACGGGGATACATCTTTGGGGTATTGGTCAGCGGTTTACGGCGTGCGGCGTGCAACGCGCCATCACAAGAACGTGTTAGGAAGTCATGGACGGTTAGAGATGAACAGGGAAAAGTGGGCAAGGCTGGTCGTGTGTTGCGATACACAACTCCACTACTCCATCATTCCACTACCTCCACTTCCCACGAGAAACGTGAATGAGGCTCAATGACTTGTATAAATAGGTTCTCCGCCCTATTTCCAACAACAACAAGGAATAACGGAGAACAACACAAGTTCGGGCAGCCAGAAACCAAGTGTTAATACAAAAACCGTATTCAAACACTCGAGCCTGCTTGCATCAACCGTAAGCTTGCTCATCTTTACATTACAAGTCATAAGCAAGCCAACACCTTCACAATCTCAACACCTTCTTCGCTTCCCTCCCTAAGATCAACCCCATCTCCTTCACTTTGTGACCGAAACAAGTCTGGAACGGCCATTTCTTGGTTTAGGCCGGACTTGCACTGATTGATCTCTCGAATCTACAAGCACTCACTTGTGAGTGCATTTGTTGAAGGTTTAAATTCATTCCTCATCCACACCCCAAATTACCAAATTCTGCAGAGTAGTTTTCACCCATCAACAATTGGCGACCACGGTGGGAGATTGATCTCTCGATTTACAAGAATCGAATTCTCGGGTCGTTTCGTCTCACGATGTATCCTCACTCGGAATCCGCGGGTGGTTGAGATATCATGGGAAGCATAGTAGAATCTTTGGAGGATGTCTTGGAAAATCAAGTCGGTATCACCGAGAAGGCAGAGCGAGACATTTCGCCTTTTGAATGATATGGCGGCACAATTACAAGAAGCATCGCACAGGCATCCACTCGGGCAATGCGAGAATCTTTAACCATGAGTCACATCTTTCGGTGGAGAAGCAAAAAGGGCGCGCAACCGCAGGAGACCCCGGGAAGATGAACAACATGGTCCGGTCAACAATGGAAACCCGATGCAACTCCACGGGAGAGGAGACTTATCCAGTAATGCTACGATGTTCCGGATAAAGAAGGGGAACTGCAGCCTATGGAGCCTTGCCGGAGGATTTATACCTCAAAGCTCTTGCCGAAGCTTCTAAGACTGTCCAATCCGCGTCGGCCTTCCAACCAATGAAGAAACGCTTGAGGAAGGAGAAATCAATCAAGAAATGCCTGAATACGAGAGGATGGGAGCGTTCAATCCGGTCACTCATAGTGACATTACGACACCTTCTACATCCCTCTACTTAGGAAGACAATCCGCAGACATGATGGCGCTCGCAAGTCTTCCAACTTCATCTCCTGTTCCATATCAAAGCCACGGGGAGACATCGCAACGCCCGCTAACGCAGGAAAAGTTGGACACAAGGTACTTACATTTCCCCTTCCCAATGAAGAAGATTCTGGAGCTCTTGGAGACGTGGGTACGAAACGGAGAGATAAAGCTACCCCGATCTGGCGCCCACCTCATCGGTCAAGGAGTAATGGACCCGAGGTACTGTCATTACCACCGGTCCCTTCATCACCCCACCGGTGAGTGCAACGCTTTGAAGCGCATTGTTCAGGAGAAGCTTGGCTCAGAGGGATAGCTTTGAGAAGTTAGTGCGGAGGATTTTCTTGGAGAGGCTACTCAGGTTTGATACAAATGAGGCTTCAAAAGCAAGTAAGTTCTACTCAACAATTTTACAAGAAAGATAGTTTAGAATTCACCTGGGACTTAGCATCCCACACGTGGAGAAAGAGGCTCGATAATCAAACACCATGTACTGTTTCATTCATGCTTTCCTTTCACACAACGTTTGCAACTTCATGTGACATGTGCAATCATTCATGACCAAGATGCAAATTTCATTTAAAATAACCTCTTCCAGAAAAAATCATTCACCAAACTATCTCAAAATGAACCAATTCAATTACCTATTAATTCAAAACCGGTAGTCAAAGGAATCCTCACTATCACTCAAAAACAAGAACATCTAAAGGACAAGTAGGTAGCTACGATCCTTCAAGGAAAGTCCTTCAGCAGCAACTCGTACTTCTGGGCAAGAGAGACTTTCATCCTTTGAAGTACAACCTGGCTTGCCTTCAGCCTTTAGGCAACTTTTCAACTTCTTCTTCCCCGGGCGAGTAACACAAGATACGGAAGGGGCTCCGTCCTATAATTTCCCCGGAGCTACCGTGGTCAATACACCTTATGCAATTGTCACTTCTACCACCGGTGCCAGCGAAGGAGATGTTCCGTAAGTGTAACACCTCCCGTCACGTGAGTCGAGCAGCCGCAAATCCCGACAACTCCTCAGCGTAACGCCTCCGGTAGTCACCGAGCAACAACTTTCACTCCCGCATCGGACGAAGAGCCGGAGGGACGAGAGGAGGACCACCATCCATTACCATTTCGGACTTGATGGAGAAGCGAGGAAGTTCTTGCTAAGACTCAAACGGATATGGCCGCAACTCCGAAAAGAGGTATTTACCACGCGGACCTACGTGGACCTCGATCAAATGAGCGACATCGGATATGAACGGTCCTGTCATGGAGATTCCTACACCGGGACTGATCCTCACAACGATCCTCCCCAGGTCAACAGATTTACTACGAACCAGAGACCAGTGGATTAGGAAGCGGCATCTCTAGTGGAAAGCTTGTGTGAACTCTTGCGCCTCTCAAAGAATCAACGTGCAGAGATGTTTCCTGTAAAGACAATATACCGGCGTCGCTGTTAGCAATTAGCAGGAGAGACTGACACCCAGTCTCTCCGCCCAATGGAATGCTCCAAAAGCGATTCTCCTCTACTGAACATCGACATGTTAGTATATGAAACCAGCGGACACGGCATGGTCTCCTCCATGGATGGATGTAGCGGCTACAACCAGATAAGGATGTACGAGCGTGACGCAAGGGCATATATCTCACCAACGAGGCGATACAACCTTGACCTTCTCAGGGCGGTTCCTCGAAGCAAGAAGGGAAAACCACCGAGATACAATATCGTGCGTGTCCGCCCAACTCCAACTCGATTGCCACATGTACGACTCCCGCAATGATGCAACAGCGTTCGAGATATTTCATACCAGGCTCGACAAAAACCACTACGAACAAACCATGTAAACCACGCTTGGGGACTGAGGCTCGGCATGAAGTTCCTTCACCGTCAGTCAAGGATTTCTTCAACACGAAAAAGATGGTCTGTCAAGAATCATGGAATTCGCAAGGGTAAATCGAACCTGGAGAGGAAGCCACTTCAACTCTCCCTCTCAGAAGATGCTTCAATAGTCTATTCAAGAGGCGCCTCAATGCTCTCTCCGGGACCTGTTCACTTCGGAATCCGCTTCAACACTCTCTCCAGGATGTACCTCAATGTTCGCACCGAAACCACTTTAACATCCTCTCGAGTCGTTTCAACACTCAAGCTACATCAATAATCTGCACTCTAAGTTATCTTTGATGTACTCATTGCTTAAACGTACGTCTCATCCATCCTTCATGAGGACCCAACGGAGCATGAAAAACCCTGAAGTCGATAGGAGGAAGGTTATCCTGTGGAACGGATGTTTTCATATAGTTGAAAGGGCGCGGTGAACAATTCATCATCGATGTTCGGCATATCTTTGAAGTTGTCAACACTTCCTGACTTGGCACCAGCATTATCTCCAGAAGACATCTCAACAGGGATTCTTTCTACCGCAATGAAATAAAAAGACAGGAGCTAGAACTTGTATGAAAACATATGAGAAGTGTCGCCACACACGGCAAGACACAACTCACACAATGGCCAGTACAAACATCATTCAAGTCTGGTATTGATCAAGCTTCGGTATAACTCAAGTTTTCAAGTCTGGTATTGATTTCAAGACCGGTACAAGTTTCAAGACCGGTACAAGTTTCAAGTCTGTCAGGCGTATGTGGGTAAGACTCACGTTCAATCAAGCAGACACAACAAGCCCACATTCGATCAAGCAGCGCAGATGAGCCTCCTGAGCAAGCGGTGCAGCAGTCCTTCGATTAGGCACAACCCCACGATCGAGTAAAGCGGGCGCAATAGCCCTCGACAAAGCCGGGCATAACAAGGTCGATCGAAGCAGGCAAGGCCGACATCATACTAGGGAATCACTCTCCTACATGCCTTTTGAACGAGACATACTCCAAGGACAGGATGACCCGTCCCTCCTGGTAACATCTAACTTTGCCTCATAAGTTTTATCTTTAACTGTCACCATCTCATGCCTCCACACAATAGTGTAACCATTATGTGCTAGGCAGGGGACTTAATGTTGATGGTGGATTTTCGTTTAAGGTTATATTTGTAAAACCAGAGAAAATCATGCGCTGACATCTTGTAAAAGATAAAGCCATCTATAAGTGTTGGATACTCCCTCACTTGATTCACCAAGAATGGAACATGTAGCAACAATCCCTTCCTGTGAATTTCATATCAGTCTTGTATTTCCTGTACTCATTATCAGTGTGGCATGACGACTGAGTGTTACTCTTACAGAGTAACACGAACCTCAAGCACTATAATGAATCATTATCGGTGTGGCATGACGACCGAGTGTTACTCTTACAAGAGTAACACGAACCTCAAGCACTATAATGAAACCATGTACGAAATACCCGTGCTGGTGATTCTCGGTGTGTTATACTAGCCCGAGCCCGAGCGGTGTGTTATACTAGCCCGATTGAGCCCTCTCGGTGTGTTATACTAGCCCGATTGAGCATCCAGGACTTGATTTGTATCGATCTCGGATATGATCCGATCATGATCATCCAACTCCACAAGCATGATTGGATGACCACGGATCAATTCCATCACCCCCGGTATGGAATACACACGGCCTTAGCTTGCCGTGATATGATTCGATCGCGAGTCATCCAACTCTACAAGCATGATTGGATGACCACAGATCAATTCCATCACCCCAAGCAGGTATGGAATACACACGGCCTTAGCTTGCCGGATATGATCTCGATCGCGGTCATCCAACTCCACAAGCATGATTGGATGACCCACAGATCAATTCCATCACCCCCAAGCAGGTATGGAATACACACGGCCTTAGCTTGCCGGATATGATCTAATCGCAGTCATCCAACTCCACAAGCATGATTGGATGACCACGGATCAATTCCATCACCCCCAAGCAGGTATGGAATACACACGGCCGACCGCATGGTCGACCATTGGCCTTTGCTTGCCAAGAAACCGTCCATACCAAGCATTATGGGCGGAAAACCCTAAATTAGGGTTTGCGGCATATTACATGTGCCGCAAAACGGTCTCAACCATCCATCTTCGCAAGTATAGATGGAGGGTGTAGATGTAGACTCAAAGGACCGGAGCATGTCGACACAATCACCATGCGACCGCCTACACACTTGACCAATCGGTCAAAACCAACCATGATTGGTTACAACAAATTCGTCCGCTTTCAAAGAGCATGGTCGCGCGGCTTTGAAAGCCAAAATTAGGGTTCAAGCCATCGCGCGCGTCCATCTTCTCCGGCACGAATGGACGGTCACAGATTAGATTGAGCAAGGGTCGGTCACACCAGCATGACCACCATGAGCCCATCTACCTCCTCATGCGGTTGGCCAAGGCATATCATGCCTGGCCAATCCAAAACGCCCGCTCAAACATGCGTGGTTACACTTCCCAAATTGCAAATCGATCTCGACCACACAACTTCACCGGACGAATTGGGTGGCTTAGATCACGTTTTCATGGGACGGTGAGACATGGGCGTGAACATCAGCCTACCATCTTCACGCCAAACCAACCGGCCAAGACCGACCAAGTCAGGTTATCTTGAAAAACACGCCGGAAAAGGGTAAGGTGCGCGACTTCTTGCGGCATCAAACTCCTATCTCAAATCGATCTCAACCACTCAACTTTACCGGTCAAATTGAGTGGCTTAGATCGCGCCTTCTTGGGAAAGTGAAGTATGGACGTGCACACCGGCGTGTTGTCTACACACATGCCCGGTCGGTCCTCTTCAAAACCATTCCCATGCTTGGTTTCGACCAAGCTGAAGAGTGATGCTTGCGCACCTCTTTTAAAACCCTAATTTCATCAACGGTCGCAGATGAGTGTCTCAAACATCATCTCATCCGTCCGACCTCACCAGACTTGGTTATACAACCACAGTCGGGAGTTATTTGGTTAGTGAGCAGTCATTACACATCACTTTACCATACCGTAATGCAGTACCTGCATAAAATACACACGATACTTCACAAGTATCGACTTTCCGAATAACTCAGTTATTCAATTCAGCATTACATGCTATCTTTCGTGGGATCCACGATCCACATTCAGGACATCAATCATGTCACAAACCTGGGGATACATACCGGGGTATTGGTCCGGCGGTTTACGGCGTGCGGCGTGCAACGCGCCATCACAAGAACGTGTTAGGAAGTCATGGACGGTTAGAGATGAACGAGGGAAAAGTGGGCAAGACTGGTCGTGTGTTACTGATACACAACTCCACTACTCCATCATTCCACTACCTCCACTTCCCACGAGAAACGTGAATGAGGCTCAATGACTTGTATAAATAGGTTCTCCGCCCTATTTCCAACAACAACAAGGAATAACGGAGAACAACACAAGTTCGGATTTAGTTTAAAACCAAGTGTTAATACAAAAACCGTATTCAAACACTCGGAGCACTCGCTTTGCATCAACCGTAAGCTTGCTCATCTTTGTTACAAGTCATAAGCAAGCCAACACCTTCACAATCTCAACACCTTCTTCGCTTCCCTCCCTAAGATCAACCCCATCTCCTTCACTTTGTGACCGAAACAAGTCCGGAACGGCCATTTCTTGGTTTAGGCCGGACTTGCACAGATTGATCTCTCGAATCTACAAGCACTCACCGCGCAGTGCATTTGTTGAAGGTTTAAATTCATTCCTCATCCACACCCCAAATTACCAAATTCTGCAGGAGTAGTTTTCACCCATCAACAGCGTCATTCAAACTTCGCATTTACTTTCAAGCTCATAAGATTAAGGTGTTAACAAAAGTACAAATAGAGCCTACAATGAAGAATTCAAAATATTCAGGGATCATTGAAAGATGGAATGCACAAGTGGGGAACTTTGAAATCAGTTATGAGGTATTATCTTCACCTAAGTCACAAGTCATCGCAGTGAGTTCCTAGCGAATTTCCATTGGAAGAGTATGAATATGTCGAATAAATGATGACGTAGATGAAGAGTATGGGAATCCTAAAGATTTATTGACGGATCGTAATTCGTGAGATGGGAGATATTAGTTGATGGATCATAAAATGGAGAAGGAAATGGAATTGGAATTGTCTTCATTTCACCGATAGGAGTGCGAATAGTTTATTCATTTAGGTTGGAGTTCGCATCAACAAACAACGAAACCGAATATGAAGCGGTAGTACATGCATTAAGATTAGCAATTGAAATGAAGATAGAAGATGCTAGAATAACCCGGTGATTCACAATTAGTGATCCGACAAATAGAGGGTACATATGACCAATGAGCCATCTCTACAAAAATACAAGAAGCTAGTCCTAGAGTTGGCGGCAAAAATTCCAAAAATAGGTTGGAGGCACATAGGCAAAAAGGACAACAGATTCGCAGATACATTGGATTTCATCCTTCCCATGTTAGTAGATCCAATTGAGCGAGGTTTAAAGATCCAGTCACTCTTTTTACCTTCCATAAGATACAAATGTGATGATAGTAGAAAGCATTGAAGATGAACAAGCAAGCAAATATGAAGATTGGATAATTGAGCTTCATTCGTACTTGGAGAAGGGAGAAGTACCAAGAAACATACTGGAGGAACATAAGTTAAAGAGTCGTGCGACAAATTATGAGTTAAGAGATAGCATCTTATACAAAAGATCATTTCTTGGACCTTCGCTCAGATGTTTAACGCGAACAGAAGGTATGGAAATTCTAAAAGCATTACATTATGGTGATGCTGGAAATCATAGTGGAGGAAGGTCTCTAACATACAAAGCGAAGATACAAGGATATTATTGGTCTTACATGCACGAAGATGCAAAAACGAGTGTAAAGGAAATGCGAAGAATTCAACGTCATGGAAAAAAGATACACGCACTTTGGAGCAATGCTAAATACATCATCGTATGCATGGCCATTTGGAAAATATGGAATTGACATTGTTGGCCCGTTTATACCGAGAACAGGACAACGACGATATTTAATTATCGCAACAAACTACTTTACAAAGTGGGCAAAAATAAAATCGTCTTACAACATATTCGTGATAAATATATATTCACATTCATATTTGAGAATATCATTTGCAGATTTGGCATCCCCGCACAACTAGTGTCCGATAATGGAAAGCAATTTGAGGGAGAAAGTATAGCAATTTGACTTGATTTTAGGGATTAAAGAGGTTGTTTACAACCCTTTTTAAGATCAACAAGTAGTTTGTGATTTATCATAAACCTTGTAATCAAGACTCGATGATTTTGGTAATCTTTCTCTTGTTTGATCTTTAACCGAGGAACTTCTTGGATCTGGTAACAAATCTTAAAAGTAGAAGATCCGGAATCCGTGCTTATATCATATATTTTGGTATTGTGATTATAAAGTGAATTTTGTTACCAAATAGATTATCCTTTACTTTGTTTGGAATATGATCCAAAGGAATCTTGCTCGATCGAGAGATTGAACCATTAAGAAGATATATTAGAGTTACTCCTAAAGAGAACATTTGTTCTCCTAGGATATCTAATATCAAATATCTATTGAGAACTTGGTTCTCGCTAGATATTATCAAAACTAATATCTATAGAGAACACATTCTCGCTAGATATCGTTATAATAAGAATACTGTTAAAGCTGAGTAACTAGGATTTTAGTCTACTTAGTATTGTCTACACGAAGTTGCAGGTTTACTTTTGTAGCGTCTTAATTCAATTGAGTATTCAAAACTGGACTAGGTCCCGGGCTTTTTCTGCAGTTGCAGTTTTCCTCGTTAACAAAATTCTGGTGTGTGTGATTTACTTTATTTCCGCATTATAATTGTTTTTATATTATAATTAAAGTAAATATACTTGTACATTAATTAGGCACTTGATATTTATCTTATAAGATTTCGGTTATCAAGTGAACACTTTGTTGTTGTATTGTGTCGATTTCATATCCATATATGATCACACAAAGTGTATTGGATTTCTCCACTTGACTTTGATATTCTCACTTTGTTAGGCCAGTCTGGACTAACCCTATTTCAATTGGACACCGTGTTGAAATATTCCTTGAGTGATTGTTGCTCCAAGAGGTTTTATACACGGTAGATATTGAATAGGTTTTGATCAAATAAAAAGATTATGGTGTATTTGGGTACCCTCGTATTTTTGGAAACCCTAATTCTTTGATCATCACCAGAACAACTTCAAAACTAAAACTAAACCTCAACCCTTGCTTCTTCATCTACCCGTAACCCTATTTTTCGTCTTCTAGGTCCTCAAACAATTAATCAAAACTATAAACCCTAACTTCATATTTCTCATCAATCCATCGTTTATTTTTCATTTAAAGCTAAACCAACTTCAACATCAACACCAGGAATCATCCCCTAATGTTTTCCCTAAGTTTCCGATCTCAAAATCTTCAAAGCCTCTCACAGAAACACGAACGATGAAGAACAGATAAAAAGAAGAAGAAAGAAGAAGAACAAGAAAGAAAGAGAAAGAAGAAGGTCGAATGAGTTATCTTTGCTCTTTGGATATGATAAGGCCAAAGACAAATGATAAATGTACTCTACAAAATGATATGGGGAGCCCATGTCGGCTAAGGTGCAAAATGACTATTCTGCCCTTCTCATAATTTCGATGATATCTTATTCACACAGTATCCAATTGACACGTTGAAAGCGGTCCATTCCGCATAACTTTCCGATATCTATCCAATGGTACTAGTTTCGTACCTAGATCGTTTTTAGATTAATTTATATTAATTAATGTTCGTGTTAAACTAATCGAGTCATTATCGGCTAATACGTCTCTTGACTAGTCTAATAACATTGACGAGCTTGAGGGTCCTTGCATGCAACATCGGCGAGAGTATGCTTCACGACGCGGATCCCATTTGTGAATTTGCAGCTCAAGCTCATTCTAACAAGAGAAATCCTTATAGAATGGTTGTGGTTGTTTACATTATTATTGTATCATTAACTTCACATAATAAATATTTTATTAATCTCTCAATATAAACGTCTTAATAAGTATATTTTCATTAAAAAATAATAAATTTGATAATAGACATTAGGAATGATCGTGGTGGTCACTGTGATGGTGGTGCATGGAGCTGGTGACGATAGTGCTGGTGGTGGAAAAGGTAATGGTGATGGGTGGTTCCGGTGATGGTAGCGCAGGTGCTCAGTGTGTTAGTGGAAAATTTTATTCTATGTTGCTCGGACACAAGTAACATTATTAAGGAAGTTGGGGTTGATTTTTTTAATATCAAAATAATATGGTTATTAATACAAAAGAAACAATTTATAGGCTGACCACAATGTTTCCCGAAAAAGAACTCGAGAAAAAATCAACGATGAATGGGATAAAAATTATTTTCAGTTGGTCCCACTACTTGTTTCACCCGGTAATTTTTTCGAGACAAATATTTAAATCAACTCCCAGAAAAAAAAACATAGCAATTAAAAACATGGAAAATAATTGTCATTTTATATAGAGCTAACAAAAAAATAACAAAGGTTAAAATTAACATAATTTTTTTTACTTACTATGGAGGCTGTGCCATAACGTTACGGCACGGGTGAAGCTCTAGTAATCTCATAAAAGAAACCGGGTACAACCGGGTATAAGTATAACAATAATCTAGATTACCAAGATTATTACATGGGCCCAAGGGAATGTTTTAAGTTATACAAAAATATTCTTACAATATCGACATTTAACACTAATTTTATCATGTTTACCGGTGAAATCTCTTCTTGTATTCAAATTAGTCTCGAACAATGGTTTTCGCTCATCTCCGATTCGAGTTTCACTCGTAAGTATACTATTCGAAGTTGTAATCGTCATATCCCTGGATTGTTCATACAAAGTGAGTTTTCACAGTTCCTAGTTCTTGACAAATCCAATATCAATGTTAAGCATGTCAAGACAAAACTCATAAACTTGGTGAATGATATTTCAATTAACATCAAAAATAATAGAACACGAATTCTACATTCTTGCAATGGTCTCATTCTTTGTCACAGTGGTGGAGACACCTATCGCATCTACAATACAATAACTGGTCATGGCAAAACCCTTCCTCTACCATCATCATTTTGTAACCACCGTAGTGCTTTATTTTCCTATCATGATTTTAGCTTATCCTTTGATCCAATGAAATCATCTTATATTATGAAGTGATTTATGTGCAAGTTGCTTCCCCGTTCGAGGTTTTAAGCAATAACATTGAAATATACTCTTCAAAGAAGGATTCTTGGAGGATTCTTGAAGGGTTTAAGTAATAAAAACTCGGGTCCATTAATTTCATCTTTGTCTTTTGGAATGGTTCATTCCACTTGATGCCATATGTGAATCAGTTAACATATTTTGATATAGACCGAGAACTATTTGTTAGAATTTTTTGGTGGTACGTAACTGTTTCGACAGTTACAAACATATCCATAATATTCAAATCCAACAAGACGCCATTGATGTCTAATGATGAAGAGACTCATCGTTTCGTGAAGAGAAACATGTTGGTGAAAAGATGTCTATTCCCAACAGATGCGAAAACCTCTATAAATAGCATCTCCCAAAACTCGTTTAAGATATATCGAAAAAAAAAACTTTTCTGTTTTCTCTCTTTTCTAAGCATCATCAGAAATCTTGTTTACATGTGTTCTTGATTGGATCAAGGGGTACAAACCTTGAATTCAATTTCGTTGTAGGGCTTTCATTGTATCCTCGAAGGCATTATTTCACATACATTGTAATCGCCAATTTATTGGGAGGGTAGAAATAATTATCTAAAAAAATCTTATGAGCCTTGAAAGTTTGGAGTACAACAATCTCTTCCCCGTGTTATTTCATCTTCTATTGCAACCTTGCTTTTCCAACACTATTAAGAACCATGTCGATGCCACCTCTCCCGAGGGAATGAGGGACGAAATTGAGTACTTTGGTGAGTATAAAGGGAATTTGTATATTATTCATAAGGCTGATTATTATAGAGCAAAGAGAATCCGGTGTATTCGATGGAGAGATATAAATGGAGCGGAATCTTATCAGAATTATGGAAGATATTATAGGAAAGAAATAAATGCACGTCATTTATAGATACTCCCTCCGTCCCACCATTAGATGACCTATTTGGTCTAAGATCTTGTCCCATCATTAGTTGACCTATTTCACTAATCAAGGGGATATCTCTAAAACTACCCTTTTGATTGATTATCGGTATCATAAGAAATATGTATAATTTGATATTCATGTTTATACTCGTTACGTAGGTGTTTTAAAATGATTTGAATGGTACAAAATTTACGAAAATCTATGGTATAGTTTGAGAGACAAATGATTTCTAAAATTTACAAATTATTATCTATAAGGGTATAGTTGTAAAAAATACTTAAAAACACTCATTTCATTCATTTCCTTAAGAATTGTGCAAACTTCAACTAGATCATCTAATAGTGGGCGGAGGGAGTATATCTTAGGAAGGAGTCATTTTAGGGAAGTCAAAGGATTATTTGTGGAGCTCTTTTAAAGCATCTCCAACGGTAGGTCAAAAAAATCCTACGTGGATGTCATTGTTAGACCCCATTTATTTAGATTTTATCCTTGGATCTTAATAAGACCCTTTATACTAAAACTCATCTCCAGGAGTCAAGGTTATACAGTAGAAACTCTTTTAATTACTCGATTATTTAATAAACTCTCTTAAATAATATTTTTG
>JAJJWW010011849.1:0-382644 GCA_023531295.1 Papaver armeniacum
GAATAACATTTTCTTTATTATTATTTGGAGAAGTGGCTGCAATTGAAGACTTAGATCTAGAAAGAAGCCAAGCGGTAAAACTTTGGAGGGTAGTAGCCAGGGGCGAATCTACAGTGGGGCTAGACTGTCCCCACTGGTCCCCATGTTTGGGGAAAAAAATCCTACACAATTTTGATTGGAAATAAATTTGTGCCCCCATGAGATTTACTAGTACGACCGTTGCCACGGTGGAAAGGCCGACCGAAGAAGAATCTGAAGATGGGGTTTGTCTACGATTATGCTGTAAGTCGTTTGAAAAAGTGATACTTTCACCTTCGTTTGAAAAAGTGATACTTTAAACTAGTTTAGAAAAAGTGATACTTTCTCCCCGTTTCTTAAAAAATGATACTTTCGCCCCGTTTCAGAAAAAGTATCACTTTTTCTGAAACGGGGCGAAAGTATCATTTTTTCCGAAATGGAGCGAAAGTATCACTTTTCCCGAAACGAGGCGAAAGTATCACTTTTCCCGAAACGGAGTGAAAGTATCACTTTTCCTGAAACGGAATGTGAACATATCACTTTTTCTGAAACGGAAAATTAGTCGATCCATAAATCAAAATATGGTTGCATGATGTGTTATGCATCCTTTGTGGTGGTTTGCATAATGGTTATGCATTCAATTTTCGAGAATTGTGCCTAAAATGAAAGTATCATTTTTCTTGAAACGGATGGAGTACTTCGTTTTATTAATTGCAACGGAAATTAGTTGATGCATAAACCAAAATTTTGCTACATAAAGTATTAGGTATCCGTTGTGGTGGTTTACATAATGGATATACATTTAATTTTCTAAAATTATGCCTAAAATGATAAATTCCTCCGATTTTTTTGCAAAAACTTTAAATTTAATATTGTTGTTTGTACTCGTTGCGTAGAGTTTTTTATAACCTTTCCAACGAGATAAAATTTGTAAAATTCCAAGGCACGGATTTTTAGATATGTTATATTAAAATTTGGTTGCCAATTATACCCCCCGAAAAGATAGGATACATAAGGCTTTATAGTAATTGGATTAAAGGGAGGGACATTTTTGGTTTTCTAAGCCTAACCATTTCCTTTTTTGGTAATTGATCACTTAGATTTTACAAAAAGTAATATAAAGGTCTCCGCCCGCTTCTGCCAGGCCCAATAACAAATTCTCGTACAAAAAGGATATTTCGAAACTAAATTCAAACAATTCCCATATCCAAATTCCACTGGTTGTAAGTTTTTTACTTCCAGAACTAATAAACTTCCTAACATTAAGGATTAGTTGTAGATAGATATGATTCCTATTTTGCCGAAAACAAAATAACTTCAAAGAAAAAGGAAAAAAAGAACCTAAACACTAATTGTATTGCTATATAGTCTTAGTTGTAGATAGATATGATTCCTCTGAACAGACACAGTCCAACCTCCCAATATATTTTTTCAAATATAGACGAATGACTCTTCGGAAGTTACAAAGTAAGCTACGCCTAGCACCCCATAGAATACTGATTATGTGTTTGTAACTTTGTAGTCATTACTATATTAATAACGACAACAAAAAATACATTCAGAGAGCTAGATATTCAATGTTGTAATGTGACGTAGACTTTCTCGATGTTATATTTTTTTGACCAACCTCATATGATTTAAAAAGTACGGAGTGATGTTTTTTTATTTTGGTGTACTTTCCGTTTCCTATCATCTAAAGATCGCTGATTTGCATTACCTTTCCCAGAAATTTTTAATTAACATTACCTCTCATCGTTATTTTTTTCATACAGTTCTAGCTAGCTGACTTAGCAATAGTGCACACGTGATAAGAATAAATATGTTTATAACGAACTACCTAAAATACCATAATGCTCATAGATGGGCTTTACATGAATTGGAACTCCCAAAATTTGCATGGTGTTGTCTTGAAAGAAAATATGGAGTGTCTGTAATTCAAGAAAATAACGGTAAGAAAAGGCATGTTCCACTGGAGAGTAATGCTAACTTATAGTTGTCTTTTTGAGATGGAGAATAATGCAAACTGATTGTTGTACCGAGCTAGAAGGAGTTTACTACGTTCAGTGCAGTGAGATTCGTGGAACTAATCATGCCTTTATGCTTATTGTTGTAGAAGCAGTTTCTAGGAAAGATTATGGTTATTAGGTATCCAATCTCTTAATCGCTTAAGAAGTGAAAATGAGAGTGAAGGTATACCCTTAAAAGTCGAGTACCCCTAGGTTTCCTCGTTTTCCTTGCTTCTGGTGAAGATTCTAGCACTATTTGGTGCTAAATTCCTGGCTCTTACATATGAGCGAGAGCGAAGACAAAAACCTATGAAAAGTGAGCATCCCTTATAACAGTAGCATACCCCTCGATTCCAGATTGAGTTCACAAAATTAGTTCCCATACAAGTGTAGGCTTTAAAAGAGAATGCAGCAGAGGCGTGGATCCCCTTAGTCGTTTCATTCCTTGAAGTTCCATACGGAGGAGAAAAAAATGAAAGACGGGAGCGGGGTCTGTATAAACACCAAGTGGCAAGTAACGACTGTAGCTCTGATTAGTGCAGAAACCAAGGAAACTTTTGGGTCTGGGATGCTCGTTTAACTTTTGTACTCATCTTTTTCTTTATTTGCCTGGGTGCATTGCGTTTTCAAAAGCTTTTGCTGAACTCGACTTCCATTTAAATTTGTGTTGGGACGATCAATATATCAATAATCAAGTTTTCGAGTCAGCGGTGGAATACATTGCATCAACTCTGGTAGCATTAACCGATCGGTATATCGATCCATATATATATATATATATGCTCATTCTAATCTTGTCCAACTTTGATAACTCCTCCTTCTTCACTTTATTCTTCTTCGTTCTGGAAACACGTCTTCTGATTTTCTTTTTTCTGGAATCCTCTTTAACTGAAGAAATCGAAGCTCGAGAATGCATGCATAAATAGAAGCTTTAAAGCTTCACCTAGTTCACTCGCCAAGTCTATTTGCATCCATGGATGAAACATGGAAATTCGTACGTTCGATTCCTGCAGGATGTAAGTTCAATCGCTTCTTATAAGGGCGATTTTATTTCAAAGGGGTAGGATTTTTCTACTTTTTCGAATTTTGAGTAACTTCAAAGCATTACTTTTAAATCCAATGTTAAAACCTTAAATAATGTAGTCTTATTTATAAAACCATCCATAAACTCGTTGCCTTTATTTCTCTATTATAAACTTTAATTATGAAACAAATCTATTGGATTATCCGCATCCAATCGGTTCATCCATGTATCCATTAGATGTGCTGGATGTTGGATTGGATGCGGATGTCAAACTTAAAATCCGTAATGAATTGGATTGGATGTGGATGAGGCGAAACCCAGTCCACACCAACCCATGCTCACTCCTAAGAGCAGGTTTAGATCATTATGGGCCATGGGCACCCATGGGCTCTTATAAGACAGGGCGGGCGACGCAGGGTCTTGGGATACATAGAAAAATTTAGACCTTTTAAGACTAGTCTTTTAACTAATAAAAGTAGCAAATATATGTTATTGACGAGAATTATGACTAATTTTCACCCACCGAGGCATTTTTAAACTGGACCCCCAGTTGGCATGCAATTCAAGATGCTAAAAAGAGCACTATACTACCTACAAACTAGAGGTGTAAAACCTGTCGGCCCAGCACAACACAGCCCATAAAATCACGTGCTTAGCATGCTATGTGCGGTGTTGTGCTGTGCCGGAAATTATGACGTGCCGTGTTGTATCGTGCTAGAAGGCGTGTTGTGCTGGGCTGTGCCAGAAAAATAAACGTGATGTTCCGTGTTGTGCTATGCCGGACACATTATTTCATATTTTCCAATATAAATGTTTTCCAAATATTTAAGTATTATATGTGTTATTATGAAAATAAGTCAACATAACGATAATCAAAATGTCAATAATTGGCTAGAATAAAGGCTTTTTTCTTATGAAATATACACAAAATGTGATGTATTGTGGCATGTTTTGTAGTATTTTATACATATTATGACGTGTTTTTTAACGTGTTGTGTTGTGCCGTGCCACGTGTTAATTCGTGCCACGTGCTCGGCTGTGCTCGTGCTGGCACAGCCCAATTTACGGCTCTACTACAAACTGAGGTAGCTATATATAGAAACAAAAATGTCGTACCCAGATGTAAACGGGAATCGAACCCTACACTCTTGATACAATCACCAAGCAGTAGTGATTATAATGTAATTTATTTATTTTACGAAAAGATAAGTTTACAAGATAAGAAATGGACCTTAGTCACTCCCAGCCAGTTAGATCGACTCCACAGCCGATCCAACCTGTTATTCTTTAATTCTCACGCGCATCATGCAATCAAAGAGATTATAATAAACGGTGGAACCCATCTATACATCGACACGTTTACTATTTAACTTCAATCAACATAACAGAGGTTTTGACGCTTCGAATTGCAAGGGCCAACCATCATCTAATGGTAACAGACTAACAGGTAACGTTTTGACGATGTTGCACATGTCGTATGTCACTGCAGCTTATCAAAGACTAAGATTTAAATTGAGATGATTATCATCAGTTGATGATGACTGACCATATGAGACCAGTGCTTGCTCGGAGTGATGATGATTAACATGAAAACTTCCCGGCCATAACTGCTTTTCCTCAGCTTAATTCTCATTACATCTAAATTTATAGAGAGTTTATGTGAAGGGTCAAAATGATCTCCCAGAGAGAAGTAGTTAGAGAACAACAAGAAACGAGAGAAATTCCAGTGAACCAAGACAATAATGGTTCGATCGAAAACAACAAGAAGAGAGAATGGCTAGAATTAAGCCTTGGTAGAACATCTAGCAGCAGGGACGAATTAAGGTGTATCAGCAAACGAAACCCACATTCCAAAAGATCTTTACATGCAACTTCTGCATGAGGAGTTTCTATAGTTCACAAGCGTTGGGTGGTCATCAAAATGCTCACAAGAAAGAAAGGGGAGCGGCTAGAAGGTACCTTTCACATAAGTTAATGAGTTCTATGAATGTCCATCTTTTGGAATGTAAGAACATCTAGCAGCAGGGACGAATATAAGACGAATATGAGTTCTAGAAGGTACCTCATGCAGAAGTTGCATGTAAACATCTTTTGGAATGTGGGTTTCGTCTTATATTCGTCCCTGCTGCTAGATGTTCTACCAAGGCTTAATTTTAGCCATTCTCTCTTCTTGTTATTTTCGATCGAACCGTTATTGTCTTGGTTCACTGGAATTTCTCTCGTTTCTTGTTGTTCTCTAACTACTTCTCTCTGGGAGATCATTTTGACCCTTCACACATAAACTCTCTATAAATTTAGATGTAATGAGAATTAAGCTGAGGAAAAAGCAAACAATAAGTGAAGGGAATGAGCAGATCGAATTAAGGTAATAAATAACAAGAGAGAGTGGGGTGGGGTTGTTTAATCTATAATACAAAACACAAAACAAAAGGGGGTTTTGAGAGTTGGACGGTCGGATAACATTTTCAAAGACAAACATGACATCCGACCATCCAGTCTCATCCTAGCCATTTACATCCGACGGATGTAAGATTTGCAACCTCTTTTCATCATGAGTAAATTTTAAGTGGGTTCCCTCGTAATTAGGTTCATAAATAAAAAATTATATTAAATGTATAAAAATAAATAAATTAGGACCATTAGCATTAATTATCTCATTATTTGATTTTTTTAAGAGAAAATGGGTCATTTGTCCAAAAAAATTTAAAACACGGTTCAAATGGACTAGTAAAAAAAAGTACGGGTGAAATAGCCAAAAAAAAAGTAGCAAGGATGGCCGGATTCATCCTGGCTTATACTTAAAAAATAGCAAGGATGAAACCGGATGCATCCTGTGTAAAATAAAACTAAGAAAAAAATATTTGAAAATGGACGGGATGAAACCGGTTACATCCCCGCCTATTTTTAAATTTTTGTCCATTTAAAATGATATCTTTTTAATTTTTGGCTATTTGATGTATCAAAACCTAAGTGTCTTTTTTTTTGTGAATTGTTGATTTTGGTCTTTTTAACCAATTTTGTGTTTTTTAAATTATATTCTCCATCTACAAATAAATAAATAAAACACCAAAAAAATCAAAATCAAGAATCACAAAATTTCAGTTAAATTCACAAACTTAAATGAAAATTATGTTACTTTTTTATGATCCATGATAACCAATAATAGAGAAATTCCATGAAAATCAATTGTATTTTATTTAGTCATGCATCAAGAAGAAAATTTTAATAATAAACGGTACCTAGCTCATTTGGTCATCCCCGTTTCCCAAAGTTTCATGCGTTCCAGGAGGTCCCTGATTTGAGCCACCAATGACGTAATATTGCAGAAATTAACATGGAAGGTAGAGTTAGTTTGCCCCCCTTATGACAAAATCTCAGCCCCCATCCGTTTCGACTCCCTTGGCTAGGTTACAATGAGGCTCGCTGGTATCTTAGCTTGTTACGCTTCCAACTAGTTAATGTAATACTCTTTATATATATCCAAATCATTTATAAAGAACAAAATCATATAGCAAGCCCAGATAAGAAACGAATCAAAGAACAAAATTGTTTGGATTTTACCTTGCTGATACGAAGACGTTTGGTGCAAAGAATCATAGGCACTATATTATTCCTCTGAATCAACTCCTTCAATTGATAAATATGTGCAAAGAATCACTTTTTTTTTTGATACGCGAAAGCGGAACCCAGGCCCCTACCCGAACCCAGCCAGTTGGATTGGCCTCACTGCCAGACCCAACAACTAATATATTACAAACCTTTACGGCAGCGGGGATCGAACCCCTGACTTCCTCCTACTGGAGTTGATGGGATATACTGAGCCATGCTCTTGGACCCATCAAAGAATCACAATTACATAATTGGTTTTGCATGTTTTCTCCTGAACCACGCATCACAAATCTAATATATAATATCGATGAATCAACTTCTCTAAAATTTTGAGTAGACATAAGATGCAAAATCAAGAATTAGTTCAAAATACGTTCAGTTGATCTGCATCACTAGAGAATTTGAACGGCTATTTCATTAACTCATGTTAATTTTGGGTCGAAATATCGTCAAAATGTTTATTTGTTTGAATAGCTTCTACACTGGACAAATGCCGAACTTCTTTCTCTCTATTTTTTCATATTTAAATCGGATGCATGGGTAATGGAATACACATATATATAGACCACCTGAATTAATCCTAAAAAGATTATCAAGAACCAATAACAAGTATGTGGGATTCAGCCTAACCAAATTAAGGGTAATTAGTAGCCAATTATATTGTCACTCGAAGAAATAATTAAATTAGATAACTACATGTTATGTTACCCATTTTTTCATTTTTTTTTTTTAACATTATTAAATCACGATGTTATAGGTAATTTTGGTTGCGTTCACACTTCATTAGGTCATTGGATAAATAATGCAACGAGTGCCGTTACGGCACGTGTTATCTCTAGTAACAGTAACAGTACAATATAGACAAATATATTTGTCCATTTACTCATCATCTCTGTTTTGAAAAACCTCTTCTTTAACTTCAAACGAACTTGTGTAAGGAATGATTAAACTTAACATAAATTGTAAAAGATTGTATACTAGATATGGAATCGATATAAGACACTCAGAAAGTTGCAAACAACGACAAGAGGGAATACCTTTGCTTTTCGCATATTGAAAGGTTACTTTCTCTTGATTAGATATTTTGGAGTAGTACTATAATGTTTTGTCGGATTTTTGGCGTGACCTATACATGTACCATCCACAGTGCTTCCATTATATGCCACCAAAAGGTTCACGACGAAACAACAAAATGAACCTCTCAACTAAAAGGAAATAAAAAGCAAAAGAAAAAAAGAAAAAGAAAAAAAGAAAAAGAAAATAAGTACAAATAGATGAATAACCTTCAAATCCTCACAAATATATGTTCGTAAGAACTCACGCCCCATCTAGTTTAGCTAATAATTTAAAACTTTAAATGTTGGGATATTTAATGTTTGATACCCAATAATTGTCTAACACTTAGCTTTGGTACCTAACATTTCAAATATTAATAGTTGGTACCTGGACCTGCTGTTGACCGTTAAAGTCAATCTTTGACCGTTCTTTATTTTTATTTTATTGATTTAAATTAAAATGTTATTCCAATTTATGAAATCACCCCAGAAGTAAAAATATATTTTCTTCCCTCACCTCCTACTCAGTCTGCAACAGCCTCCGTTGTAAAGTCGGAGATACCAGAGGTTGCCATATCTGATTAATTTGAAATTTAATATTAGGTCTTTTAGATGAACTTCTTCTCCACGCGAAGGATTTTCACCAAGATGTTATTTTTCTCAAAATGGTTTTAGTCACTAATTTCTTCGGCGCTTGGATCTAATTAATACCAAAGACGCTCATAAAGCATAATATAAGGCTAAGTCCTATAGGCTAGATTGAATCGCTAGATTAACCAAAAAGTGTTGCAAATCATGAAAAAGTGTGGGAAAAAAAGTTAACACTCTTTCTGGCTACTTCTCTCTCCTAGCATTTGCTTGCAGTCGAACTATCAGCGAGATTGAAACACTGAATAGTGCGGCACTCAAAAAGTGACACAAACGCTGGATTATTCGGTGTTATGCGAATATTACAGAGAATAATGCCGAATTGTTAGGTGCTAGGCTAGAAGTTATTCCATTCGACGTTCGACTGCGACGCTGCTCCACCCAACGCTCGATACTTTTTTTTTTGAGAAGAACTGTTAATGGGGAAAGGTCGAGTTTTCTGTGAATGTATCAAGTCTTCTCAACGCCGAACAGAGCGGCGCGTCAACTTATCTGACTATGGTCAAACGTCGCTTGATTCGGCGTCCTCAAACATCCTACTGTTCGGCGTGTAACGCCGAATTGTTAGGCATTTCTCTGCTAGATTGGCCATCCCATAGGGGTTTGGAGGTTGCCCTATCTAACGTAGATGGCCAATCTAGCAGCTAAACATCTAGCCCATAGAACTAAGCCTAAGCCGCCATGGCAGGAGAATCTTGAGTGATTTCCAGAAAACCCTTTAGTAAATGTATCTCATCTTCCAGGAAACCATTTGAACCTGGGTATCATAAAATTGATTGCATTTGGGATTCCGTTAGGTTTTGCAGCACTTTTGGTAGTGGTGGTATGTTTCCAGCGACTCAGTGTGGTTTCCAGGTGGTTTTCGTCGGTAGTGATTTGACACGATATGAGAATTCTCTAAAAAGAATAAAAATCAACAGATTGATTTCCATTATTTCTATCACTATCTCCAATTTCACAATCTTCAAAATCTTCCCTTCATTCATTTTCCCCTAGATTTCCTTTTCAAAAGTTACTTATTAAAGGATTTGATGCCGAGCAGATTGGCAACAGATTGATATGCAATCAAATCAAATATGGTTGCTCTAGTTGATTGGTATTATTAATATTTGTTTAGAAATTTGAATGAAATTTGTTTAGGAATTTGATTGTTATTGTAATATGGTTTCAAAGCCCTAATCCTTAAAGAGACTAATAAGAGGTGAAGATGGAAATGGGGATATGATTTTGTTTTTTTATTTTAAGTTTTTAATTTTTATTTTGAGGGAAGGGTATTTTAGTATTTCCCCCCCAAAAAACATCCCATAGCAACACTATTGGTTGGGAGAAGTAATTTATATCCCCCAATTAGTTTTGATATCCCCAATCGCGTGTTCTTTTAAAATTCAATCAAAATTTTTATCCTTTAAAATTTAAAACCATTTCAAAATCAAACCCTATTCAAATAATTTCAAATTCATACTCATATTAATCAATCGATTCTAACAACATCGATCGATTTAAAGAAATTTCATCTTCAATTTTTTTTCTTAAAAAAAATAAAAATCAAACTAAACATCGTCGGTTGCAAACCATGTGTCTTTATTATAATTGTGATTGATTTATCTATTCAAGATTGAAAACTACAAACAATCTTGGGTTACTGTGTTTAACATTATCGGTCGACGTTCATGTCCATATTTACCGATTCTTATGACAATCAGTCGATGTTCATGAACATGTCAACCAGTTGTCCTAAATGTGTTTTCTGGTTGATGAAAATTTAACCAGAATCGGTAAAAGTTAATGCCAACATAAGCCGATTATAATATGGAAGAGATACCCAGTTTTCCGTATGTTTTTTCTTTTGTTAGAATCGGATTATGTGGATGTTCACATAAACCGATTTTATATCCTTTATAGGGAAAAAATGTGCAACAATCGGTTTATATGTAACTAGTAAAAACCCGATTGCGAGAATCAGATTTTATCTTTGCATACTTTAACCGATTCTGGATATCCTTCGTGAATAGCAAAACACCAACCCAAAATCGGTTTACGAGTGCAAAAACATAAACCGATTATGAGCGGAGTTTTCAAAAAAAAAACAATCAAAAATTTTCAGTTGTTTGATGTTTTGAGACATTAGTTGATCTCAAATCTAAAAATTTAATTAATACCTACACCAATTAATTAACACTAATTAATAAGGGGTAAAATGGGTAGAAAAATAATAGTTGGATAAGGGGTTGTGTAAAATTAATATTTAATGACCATTTTTTGTCATTTAGTAATAGGCCCCAAATAAATGTCTTAGGCCCCAAACTAGCCAGCTTTTAAAAGTTGGAGAATTTTGGAAGTGCTTTGGATAAACAACACTTCAAAATTCTTTTATCAAACACAAATATGAAAAATTATTGCCATATACGTTTTGAAAGTGCTTTGTTGAGGTAAAAAATACATTACCAAACCCAGCTTCAATCCCCTATTCGCTTCGGCTCCATTGAATGATTCCTCGTGAGGCCGCTTCGGCTCTCTTGTCTTTGTTTTCCGCCACCTGTTCAACTATACCGTGGTACAAGTCCGCAGTCAGGTGAGTAAAATTAATGTTTTGCGAGATAAAATTAATGTTTTGCGAGAGCATGGACATAAATAGTATATACAAACTTCGTTTATATGAAACGTTTGATAAAATTAATGTTTTGCGAGAGCATGGCCATAAATAGTATATACAAACTTCTTCTCCTGATCCAACAGTTTCTAAGGTGTGATTGCCCTTCGAACTTGGATAGCAGCAACCCAGATGGATGGGATTGTTGGCTGGATCCTAGGGGTGCCGAAAGCAAGGGTGGGCTAATCTTGTCTGTAGCCCCTCCCCACCCACCAGCCTTGGTGAGCTGTTAGTTCTGAATAATTTTTTTTTTTTTTTTTTTTTTTTTGTTGTGATACGTGAAAGCCGGACCCAGATCCCTAAATCCAGCCAGTTCTGCAAAACCCAACACTGCAAAACCTATATCTTTTGGGTGATATTTAGTTGTGAATAAATGGGAGGATCTGATTTTGCCTCGATATGTACATTGATATGTTCCCTCACTCACTAACCGTTCACGTGTATAACTCTGCCATCCTTCATCATATAAACAACCCAAAAACAGAGCCATTGATATTTTGGTAGCTAACACAAGCACTAGTGAGCACCTGCTAAGTGCTAAGAGCAACTGCAGTGGTGCGACCATAACCAAAGAGCAAAGAGCAAAAAAAAAACCAAAATTTGGGTTTAGTCCGTGTTGTAACGCAGTGGAGGGAGACTAAAATTTGATCAGGCGCAACTTTGATTTACGCCCCAATCAGGCGCAACTCCAAATTGCGTCCCTCTTTTTTTTTTTTTTTTTTTTTTTTTTTTTTATTGTTGGGGCGCAACTTTGAGTTACGCCCCAATCAGTCTCATTTTTTTTTTTTATTGTTGGGGCGTAACTCAAAGTTACGCCCCAATCAGGCGCAATTCTAAATTGCGTCTCATTTTTTTTTTTTTTTTTTTAATTCGGGCGTAACTTTGAGTTACGCCCCATCATCAGGCGCAATCCCAACACCCCGCTCCATCAGGCGTAACTTTAGAATTGCGCCCGACTAAAGATCAGACTAAAGACTAAATATGGTCTGGGTTTTGGTTATAGTCCGGTCTTTGGTCTTTAGTCCGTCTCCACTGTGATTGGTTTCTCGATCAAAATTATAGTTTTGATCGTCCATTGTGGACGCTCTAATCTCTCTTTTCCTTTCTTTTTTCTTTTGTTTGTTTCTCGTGGAGAGTGAGTGATCAATCAGTATTAATTTAGTGGAGAGCCCATCAAAGATCTTTTTGTGATATGTCATGAAATTATAGCACAGTACTGAAGCGGGCAGTTGTACTCGTACGATGCCTGTTTTTGTTTGACTCGAGCTGAATGACCAAAGAATCGGGTCCAGAAAAGAATCGGCATCGTTCACACTGACATTACGCTCTATTGATTCAGGCGTCAGGCACGAACCATTATATATATTCTTGGGTAGATTTGGATTGTCACGGGCGCTGCCGGATGGCCAAGATCATTTCCGGAAAATGGGTCATTTGTCCAAAAAAATTTAAAACATGGTTCAAATGGACAAGTAAAAATTATTATGGGTGAAATAGACACAAAAAAATAGCAAGGATGAAACTGGATTCATCCTGGCTTAAACTTAAAAAATATCGAGGATGAAACTGGATGCATCCTGATGTAAATTAAAAATAAGAAAAAGAATATGAAAATGGGTAGGATGAAACTGGTTACATCCTGGATATTTTTATATTTTTGGCCATTTAAACAGTATCAAAATCTAAATGTCTTTTTCACCCAGGAATTATTGATTTTGGTCTTTTTAACCAATTTTGTGGATCATTTTTTGGTGATTATATTGCTAAGTAATAGAGCACTACAAATCTACAATGATAGAAACATAAAGATTGAAATGAACAAGATTGGTAACGAAAGATGATTCAAGAATTAAAGAAATTTCAAAGTCATAATCTCAATCTAAAACGCAAATTTGAAAAATAAATTTAATCGCCTGCAGGTTGAGAAATCGAATTGACTTCGGCTAGTTTCCGATTTAATTGGGCAATTTCCACCACCGGAAATCAATGAGTAGAGAAATATATGGACAACCAAATCAACTTAAACGTATTGTTTAAATCAAATTTTATAACAGGAAAAGAATCACATTCCATATAGATTCACCTAACATGGAGATCAGATTGTAATTAAAATACTACTGTGCGATTGTAAATGGTACCAAGAAATAAACGACTTGCAGTAATAGGTACTTGTTGCAGCACTAATGCAATTGCCTGGAATAGAAATAAAAGTTTGCGGATGTCAATGGAGTACAGTTGTAAAATCATTAGAGCATCTCCAACAGTGAGTGCTTAAAATCCTACGTGGAATTCTTATTTAGATCCTTATTTATGGGGTGATATGTCTGTGGCGAAAATAATAATGCTTTGCTCATAAACTATCTCCAATGGTGGGGGTTATATTTCTAAGATTTGTGGTTTTTGGATAATGATAAAATCGATTCCCTTTTTCCTATTAGTTTAAAAATAATTATTTAAAGATAAAAATTTAAAATATAATTAAAAAGATGACATGAAGGTCATTTCAAGGTCTAGATAAGACTTTCTCTAAGACCTTCGTATTTATTTTGACACCCTTCCTGGTTAATAGGATCTACTGTTGGAGATGCATTTTATATAAATGAGGGTCTAAAATCCTATGTGTCATAAGAAAATAAACTTTTCACCCTCTATTGGAGATGCTCTTAGAGTAGTTGAGACGACAGAAGGGAGTCCCTTCTATACGTTCACTAGGGGAGTCAAAATGTAGTTCTTTGTGACCTTTTTTTCTTTCTTTTTCATTGCCGAAACCGGAAGGTAATTGGTGTTTTTCCCCGAAATTGGGTAGCCAATCAAAAATCCATAATCCTCGACTATGGTTAGGAGCAATCAAAACGATTGAAAGTCGAACCGATTGACGGTCATGAAATTATAGCACAGTACTGAAGCGGGCAGTTGTACTCGTACGATGCCTGTTTTTGTTTGACTCGAGCTGAATGACCAAAGAATCGGGTCCAGTAAAGAATCGGCATTGTTCACACCGACATTACGTTCTATTGATTCAGACGTCGGCGCGAACCAACCATTTATATATATTCTTGGATTGTCACGGGCCGCGCAGACGCCCAAGATCATTTTTTGGTGATCATTATATTGCTATAGTAATAGAGTACTACAATGATAGAAACATAAAGATTGAAATGAACAAGATTGGTAACGAAAGAATTAACGAAATTTCAAAGTCATAATCTCAATCTAAAACGCAAATTGAATAATGCTTGTGAAAAATAAATAAATTGACCTAGCAAAAAAAAAATAAAAAATTTAACTGACCTGGTTGAGAAACCGAACTGACTCAGCTAGTTTCCCATTCAACCGGCCAAACCACCGGAAATCAATGAGTAGAGAAATATATAGATTCACTTAAAAGAATCAAATTTCCCCCCCTAAAATAATTAGTGATCGGACTTGCCCCCTAAATTGTTAATATTAGTAGCATTCCCCCTAAAATAATATTTTTGTCGAAATACCCTTTCGAAAATAAGATGCTATGAATCTCTTCCCGATGATCATGAATTATTTGACTAAAGCAAACTCGATCTCATGCTCTTTAAATGGGTCGAGCGTTTCTTAGTTTTCGCCTTATTCGAGAGTGAAACTTTGATGCCACTGCAACTCGTATTCTAATGTTTATTAACAGCAAAGTTTGGTTTTATGTATGGTTACCATTCTTTATACTTTTCAATCTATTGTGTTTTGGTTCAATTTTATATTTGTGTGGGAAATTTTTTGCTACTAATCATAACCACTTGAGAGGAGCTGATTGTTAAACATCTTTTAAGGTGTACGTCTTAGCCAGATTTTGCCCAAAGACACTACAACAAAAACATACATGGATCATTCTTAAAAAGTGTGATCTAAGTACTAGCTGTCTGTGATCTTTGCCGGTATAATCTAAAGGGTGATCTATAGATAACAACTCTCCAACAATGAAAAGTGTGATCTTACCCTATGCTAAGAACATAAAGTTTTGAAAAGTTGAGATCTAAAGATAAGGTTTTTAAAAGACAAGATTTTCAAAGTTGTGATCTTTCCTCTATGTTTTCAACCCAAATTTACCCTATACAAACAGTATATTCCGTTCCAATTATGCACCTGTAACTCAAATTCAAAACTAATATATACACAATCCAAAAGGCTAATAGAAAACAGTATATTCCATTTCATTCAATTGCTGTCTGAATCAAATTCATTCCTGAACCAGAACTAACAGAAATCAGACAAATTTCTGCCGAGTCTACTACATCAGACCAAATATACATATTTAAAGCTCATTACACGAATAAAATTCTATTCTAAAAGGGGGAAATCTCAGTCATCAACCAAAAGAAACTTAGTCCAGCTTCAGGGGGGAAATCAAGATGTGTATGCCGAACAACCTGCAGATAATTCACTCAACATGTTCAGGAATTCCCATGTTTTCTACACATAACATAAGTTTTAGCTGTGAAATAAATGCTCATGAGAATCATCTTAGCTTAACAGAGTCTCAATCCCAGGTCACCATTAATTAGACATAAGTAAACCAAATACAGGACATAGGCATACATTTTCTAACATTTGAGTACTAGTCCAGTATTGAGTCAACTCATCTACTAGTGATGAAATGTAAACAATGTTCACATAGAGCCATATAGCCCAGCGACTAGAGCTTTCTTTCAACAATGACGTCATCCTTACTAAGAAATTTGGAACTGCCGAGTGTGAAAAGTGAATTCGACAGTTTGACATAAATGATGTTCATGCCTCTATAATGATTGTATGATCTAGTGACAAGGTGAATGAATACAGTCATATATTTTAGAGAAAGAAGTACCTGGAGCGTATTTGCTTGAGATTGTTCCCACCATCGGGCAAAGAAACAAAGGTAATGAGAAGACCAAGCTTGACGTGCGCAACCCACTCTTTAAGCTCTCTTCATCCATTAACACAATTGACTCTGTTAGTTATCCCATTCCTAGTACAAAAGTGGTCTTGTATTAGAGTTTAGCACCACATCACAATTGTGAAGTACCTAATTTAAAGTTAAAGGTAGATATAAGAATAAGAGGAAACAGAGATATACCGTTTGAGCGGTGATTCCTCAACATTTGATGAGCTGGTGTCTTGTGCTAAAAACCATACCATCCAATACATCATAAGACACATCAGTTGCTTTGGCATGTTGGTCTGAGATTGTCTTTCATACTGTCGACAACACGAGTTACTACTGCAGGCTTACTGGCCATGTTACACTTTACAAACAGCTGCCTTTTGAAATAAGAACACATGCAAAACCATAAATGATATGATTAAGATATCAATATAGCATAGATAATGCCACAAATAAGACTAAAAGTGAACATAAAATCTTGTCCCTCAAGCTATGTATAGCTACAATGTTCCTGTAAGCTTAGGATAGCATAGGTCATACCGAGCTTATTCAAAAAACATGTTACACCCTTCAGTTAGGACCCTCACCTTTTATGGAGAAAGACCTATCCCGAGATTTCCATGAGAAAGAATAATGTCATCTGCTTCTTGTAGGATCTCACGGAATTGTGTTAAACCCTGAAAGCAATTTCCAGAAAAAAGCAATGGTAAATATCAATCCAATATGAATCCTTGATCAAAAAACTTATTAAGAAGATTAGCGCATGTGATAAACTTTCAAATAGCATGTACATAAACAACAGAATCAATTGGCACGCCAAAATCTAATTTTAAAACCATATGCAGGAGATCAGGTGGATGCCTGGAAAGGTTCTATAACATACACATAAGATCACTAACCAAGATGTTACCTAGAAAGAAAGCTCGAATTGTAAGTAAATAAGGTGTCCAGAAACTATCAATAGTACAACTCTTCAGCTGAAGAAGGATATACCTAGAAAGAAAACTTCAATCATCAAAATTAATAACATCCTATCACGCCATCAAATCATTACATAAAAAATACACCTCACTGGTTAGCAACTACCAAAATGAGTAAATTGCAGGACTACATGCGATTCAGAGTAGTTGTTTCCTACTAGCAATAACTTTGATACTAATTGATTGAAAATAAAACTACCTTTGCCTATTGTTGAGCCATATCTCTTGATAACATCTGAATTCGATATGATCTTTAGTAACACCTTGGGCAGCAATTGAAAACCAGAGAATCTCCTACAGGTATTCTGAGCAGCGATTGAAAACCAGAAACTCTTCTTCACTGCCTGGTTCAAAGTAGAACGTAACCAAGATTAAAATTTAGTATATGTAAGACAGAAGACATATCACAGAACAGGATATACGAATCACGGCTAGGCACAAAACAGCTCTAGAAGCATACACAGTAGAGTAGCATGTACACTAAGTCTAAGAGGCAACACATAGCAGTTGAGTGAGGAGGCTAACAGTAAATTTAAAAAGTGGAATGCTTTAAAGTAAACTACCAGTATTTAGTGTACACGAATGAAATACTTAACACCAATTTTAACAAATAAAAACTACTTGAGATTCGTCAAACTAGTTAAATATTCACACAACATTAAGAGTCAAAGTGCGACATCCAACATTTTTATTCTCACTGAAGCAGACATCATTGTAGTTTCAAATCATTAAAAGTAAGCCAACAACAATAGAATTCTATAAAAAATCCGTAATACAACCTAAGATAAAATGAAAACCTAGATTCCGATCGGATATATGGGGAAATCACAATGATATAGAGAAGTTAAGAGATATACTTGAAAACATTACCTCGGAACTTTTTCTTCGGTGGTGATCCAATTTCGAAAACCTAACCTTCGAGATTCGAAGTCGAAATTCAATTTTCTCCATGAAATCCGAGTGTATAAACACACTGATTATGATTAAAACAAATGAAATCACAATATTAAAGAACAAAATCGAAAGTTTATGGTCCAATTTCTCTTGATTTGGCTCATGAAATCGAAAGTCTAGGGCTTAATTTTTCTCGTCGGATTTTTCGAGAGAGAAATGAGAGATGAGAGAGAAAGAGAAATGAAGAATGAACCTGATAATTTTCGTCTAAGTGGTTTTGTCGAGTAGATAAGGTTGGGCCGGGTCGAACTTATTCGTGTTTTTCAGATGGACACTTTTTAGGTCATTAAGTGTTCAAGATAGTGATCAATTGACCAGTGTAAAGATCACATTTCTTACGAAGCTTGAGATCTATGAGATGGTTTGTTCCTAATAGATCACACACGTCAAAAAATCAATGATCTTTAAATTTTAGGTATAAAAAGACAATAGGTTTTTATAAGTTGTGATATATAGTATGTGATCTAAAGCATGTTTTGTTGTAGTGAGAGTCTATTGTTCTGTTGGTTTGAGCACATGCAGTCGTAGAAATGTGTCCATTAGAGTCTTAGTTTTTGTTTTTCTTGAAGCATGGAGTCTTAGTTTGCTGCTCTGGATGTCAGTGTAATAATATTGTAATTTCGTAAATATGTTTGTGCATCAAATACTAAAAAGAGTCACCGTCTCAATGCACAAGAAGACCGGCATGCTTGTATGGATTCTATGATTCGTTTCTACACCACCACAATTTCAAAATTTGGACAATTGTTGAAAAAGAATCAACATTTTCTTGGCTTCTCACTCTCATATGCGTATTATGTGCTTCCATTTTTTATCTCAACTTCCCTCGTTGTTGCTAGCTTGTACATAGCGTTTAAAAATGAAAATTAATCTCGATGGTTAACATTGGTGGTTGATGTGCAAACATACACTGGTCGCATAGGTACGATAAGGGTATTTTTGGCAGAAAATTTATTTTAGGGGGCAAAGTTGTTAATATAAAATACTTAGGGGGAAAGTTCAATCACTAATTGGATTAGGGGGGTAAATTCAAAAACCCCAAAATACTATTGTAAATGGTTTAATCAAGAAATAAACGACCTAAAAGTAATAGGTACTTGTTGCAACATTAATGCAATTGCACGGAATAGAAAGAAAAGTTTGCGGATGTCAATGGAGTACAGTTGTAAAGTCATTAGAGTAGTTGGGAAGATAGAAGGGAGTCCCTTCTATACGTTCACTAGGGGAGTCAAAATGTAGTTCTTTGTAACTTTTTTTTTTTTTTTTTTCATTGCCTGAATTGGAAGATAATTGGAGTGTTTTCCCCGAAATTGGGTAGACAATCAGAAAGCCATAATCCTCAACTATGAAATCAAAACGATTCGAAAGTCGAACCGATTGACGGTAATGTCACAAAAAACCGTCACCTATAGTTCCAATTTTAATCCTGATCGTTTATTACCAACAAAATTCAGCGATCCGATCTAAAGTTGTTGTTGATGTTACAGAAACTATTACAAAATCGTTACCAAAGTGTCACAATTTAAGTATTACACAGTTATTACGCTTATAAATGTTATTAACTAACTGTTACGAATTTGTTGCAATCTTTGTTACAATTGCGTCACATAAACAAGTCCCCCATGCTTTGATCGTCCCTTCACTGCTGAAGCAGTCATATAGTTTAAAGAGTGTTCATCAGTCCAGTTGCTCAGTTAACCATCTGAGGAAGTCTTAGCTGTAACATAAGAAAATACAAACAATTTTCACTTAATATTAAAATCTTCTACATACGTACATACACAAATACACAGAAATTGTTAGATGCATTAGTTGCTAAGTTGTATTCAAAGAATGAAATGTTAAATGATCCGTTTTCACTCAGTACTCTAGCAGCACCATCTTTAAGTTCTGTAATCTTGTTTCTAAGAATTTTTCCTTCTCCCATCAGTGTCTTAACAACTCGAAACCGAATTTGTCGTTCTTCCATGGTTATGAGAATTATAATCACTTGATATTGCTAAGATCAATAATCTGTAGCAAAGAAATAAATAATTAGTGGGGTTTATACTAGGGCTGTTAATGGGTCCGGGTCCTCCCGGGTACCATACTACCCGGAACCGGATCCTATTATTTTTCACGGTTCCGGGTTTTGACGGTTTCGGGTCCGGTTCCTAAATTAGGGGCCCGTAACCGGACCCAATTAAATAGGCGGGTACCCACCGGTTAGGGTATTAAACGGGTATTTATTCAGTTTTACTATAAAATAAAAATGCCCATCAATGCAAATTTCATGACTCTGCAAAATTAGCACGATATTGGTGCTACTTGTCATACAACCTAAAGAAAGAAAAGCTAATATCACTTGCCGAAAACAACAGAATTATATTCTAAAGCAACTCTGTTTGTCCAAAAACATATCAAAATGTAAATTAAAAGTAATCGCAGTAGTGTTCCAAAAACATTAACATATAAACTAAAAGCCTCCTTTTATAGCTCTATCCCTGGTGGTTGTTATGGAGTCACCAAGTGTTCATGTTATCCTTCACTGCCTTTCTTCTTCACTGTTTGGAATTCCCAATTCCTCATAACTTCAAGAAATAATTAGCCTATAATGAAATAAGGGTTATCATATAATAAATATTAACATTAAGCAGCAAGCAGCAAGCAAATGTGGTTGCAATTTTTGGAGTACTGTAATCTGTAAACCAGTGGAATTTAAATTGAGTTTCCAAATCAGACAAAGACACTATTGCACAATGAATCAAAACGACATAAATTCAGAACGATTGGTAGAAACTATGTTAGACAACGTCTTTTTGATATGCCTAGCTACATGTGCACCACATATCAATATAGATGCACAAGGAGTAATTTCAATCATAAACCTTATAAATTTAATAAACTACACTTCCATATTCTAAATGATAAAATTAATCAAAACCCACCAACAAATCACCCCTACAATTACTGAAATAAGTAAAGAATGAAATAATGATCTTTACCCTTTGTTTTCCCACTCTGGATTTTCATAGAACACTTTATGAGCAATTTTGTTGGCTTCAAGAGGTGTGTCTACCCTTGTTGTATTGAGCTCCTCTTATGTTTTCTTCACCTGCAAATTCATCATTGAAGAGAGCCAATAATTTCAAGCATTCCCAAACACCGAAACATTCAATATTTCAACCGTTCACCTCCCATAAATAGTAGTGTTTTTCAGCTGTTTCCTCCCTTAAAAACACCATATCACTCCATATAAAACTCATTCAGAATTGATTTTTAGCCACAACCCATCCTTAACCAAGCCAAAATTCAAATAACTTTCAATCTTTTTATTGACTACGAATGCCAACGGCAACAACGTCAAATAACTTAAAAAATGGTATGTAAATATATAGGAAAATGAGATGAAGCTAAAAAAGGAACGAAATTAAACTACAAAAGGAACAAGCAATCGCCATGGAAATAGACTTTCTCTTTTTACATCAACTATTTAGGTTCTCAGAAAGAAAAATGTTTTAGAAAGTGGGAAACAGAGTCCAAGGCGGAATTATCAAGACTAGTAGCTTATTTTAGGTTTTATGTAAAATTGGATCGGGTACCCAGGAACCGCGGGTACCCATCGGGTATATCCGGTAAGGACCCGGATTTAACCGGTTCCTTGACGGGTCTACCCGTCGGGTATCAAAACTACTAATGGGTCTAATATGAGGACCCGGAACCGGGCCCGTTTCAACCGATTCCGTGTCGGTTCGGGGTAATTGGGTACTCATTGACAGCCCTAGTTTATACAATAATTCCTGGTGTAGTGGTCCTAGTAATAGAGCACTACAATGATAGATAGAAACATAAAGATTGAAATGAACAAGATTGGTAACGAAAGATGATTCAAGAATTAAAGAAATTTCAAAGTCATAATCTCAATCTAAAACGCAAAATTGAATAATGCTTGTGAAAAATAAATAAATTGACCTAGCAAAAAAAAAAAAAAAAGGCTTTTCTCAAATATAGCCCACACCTTTATTAACGATAGCCCATTTGATCTTGGTCAATTTGGTTTTACTAAAATTCGAAGTTGTGACCTTTTTTTATTATTATTCATAGCCCATAAACTAGTCTAACAAATCAGTGAACAAGTGAATTGAAAAATCAGTGACTCGGTGAATCAATTATTTTTTTAGGGTTTTCTCTTTCTTTCAACGAGAGTTTATTTACGTGAGAATACATCGAATTCTCATGTACCAGACTCATCATGATTTTCCTTTTCCCCTGACTTTGAGAACTCACGGACCCACCGTGATGTCTTTTTTTCCCTGCTCTGACATATATTAGAGCAGGCCTTAAAGCATGGACATGTTAACTTCTATACATGAAATCTCGAGTTTTATATGATTAAAAATAAGTGAAACATCCATGTTTACAAAAGATTCAAGCTTTATTATAAATTACTCATCCGTTCGAGTGTTAACTTTTTTGGTGTTCCAATGAACTGACGATGACTCTGGTGGTTGTGAATTCCATTAATTCACATCCACCGGAGCCTCCGTGAAAATGTTTTTACCCTGACATGATAATTCGTGAAATATCAACTGTCATCATGGGACGAAGACAAACATCGCAAATTGTGTATATAAAGATGACCCCAACCCCATAACAGTAAGTTTACTATCTAGTGTAAGATGCCGGTAAAATGTAGACAATGGTTTTGACTGCTATCGTGTAACTTAAGCCAAGACACACCACAACAATAGCCAACAATATCTCAAGATATCCGACTATGGAAGAGGTGGATCCGGATGGATGTTGTTTAATAGCATCAAATATAACTACAAGAATCGTCAATGCACATACTGATCTAGCAGCATCGTATCCGAGCATGTGTCATTTTATGATGTCATTTAACCTTTTGTTTAACCCCGGTTATCAGTACCAACTTTTTAGGAGATAAAAATATTCAGCCGTATTTTAATCAAAATTCCCGGAAAATACTTTTAGGAGAGAATAATTTTTTAAATCTTACAAAGAGGATCAAACAGTGTAAGCGATGAAACTAACCTGAGTGGAACAAGTATCCAATCGTCATTAGAAAAGGGTCCGCAAGAAGCGTCCGAGCAAATCAACAACTTAAAAGAAAATGCAGCAAAGGTTCCCATTAAAACCAAACCGGCAGAGGAGAAATCCCCCAAAACTAAACTAACAACTCAACTGGGAAAAGGAAGAGATTTCCCAACACGAGCCGGCAACGAAGAAAGTAAGAGCAAAGAAGAAACCATCTAACAAAGAATGCAATGACAGAAAATTTCCAAAGAAAAACCAACAACTGCAGCTTAGTTTAATCATTATATTGATTTCTTTTTCTGTTGTTGTTAGTGTTTTGTTTCTGTTTTACTGTTTTGATTTGCAAGGAATAACCGAACGTCAACACCTTTCTTTGCTTTAGGTATGTATACAATACAGTAGAATTACGATCATCCAACATCAAATACCACAGCTGGGATTCATTTTCATCTTTGTCCAATTTTCCACCCATACATTTGTTGCTCCAGTATGTTGAGACATTCACATAGACATTAAGTTGATTCACTGGTACTGATAGACAACGATTCACTGGTACTTGTTGGATTGTATAAACAGCAGAGTCAATGAACCTTGAACCACACTTATTGGATTCACTGGTGCTCATCAGTTTGAGAAGTTGGTCGAAAATGGATATTTTGCTTTCGGTGTGTTATGAACGGAGGATTTTACGTACGGACTCTACAGATTTTAAAACAATTAGTAGCTATGGCAATTCAGTTGTGAGGCTTAAGTAACCATCTGTATATGTTTTCTATCAACTGCAGTCTAAGCTAATTAAATAGAGTATATTCATCTTGATTAGGGAATTACTCTGGCATTCACACCATTCCAAGAACAAGGGAAGCTAAAAAAAAAAAACGAAGAAGAAGAATAGGTCGAGAAACTAAACGAAGGAAAAGAGTGGGTTGTGTAAGAAAAGAGCTAAAAACAGATAACCCGAAGTAATATGCGGCAGAGAAAACTTTGGAGCTTTTTTGTAATACGGCTTTATGTGGTTGCATATAACCTAATTTGATTGGGGGCCAAGCACTAGAGGACAAAAAAGGTCACCCAATCCTAATTTGGGTCATCCCTTATAAAAATATTTTCTAAATGCCTAAAATGCCCCTGAGTGATTAGTATTAAGATTTAATTAAGTTGATTAGTGTGATAATTTTGTTTAGATAAAAATCAGGTTTGAGATTAAAATTTGGGGAAATTTTAGTTTTTGGGTTTATTTTTTTGAGAAGAAGAAGAGTAGTTTTGAGAGGAAAAAACTAGGGTTTTTAGAAATGAATGATTCAAGTGAAGGGAATGAAGTTGGTGAAGGTTCAAACAATAACCATGATTGTGTTGATGGTGAGATTGTCTCTAATAATCCTATGGATTGGATGTTTGATGAAGAGGTGTTAATGGAGGAAGCCATGAATAATGGTGGAAATGAAGATCCTACTGCTCAAAATGTAGGAACCGATACTCAAAATGAAGAACCCGCACCTCAAAACAATCAGATAAACCTCATATACTCTTGAAATTGTCTGAATGATGCTCCAAGGGGTCGATTGATGGTCACTGTTTAAGTCGTCAGTGTGAGAGTCGTTATAGTCGGGGTTTGGATTCATTAACGACTCTTTAAAGTCGTCAGTGAATTGGAATTACCGATGACGACTCAAACCTGCAACTTTTCCAGGTTATGAAAAATCGTTAGTGGCGTGTGATAAACACTGACGACTCTTTATGCTAGGTCAAAAAGGGTCGTTAATTTTGTTTGTTTAGAGACAAACGACTCTAAACCTAGAACTCTCAGTAAATAAAAAACTTAGAGTCGTCATATATGTATTCGTAGAAGATGACGACCCTATCTCGCCATTTCAACTTTTATGTAGAGTCGTTCGGTGTTTTATTTAATATACTAACGACCCTTATTTGGATTATCATAACTTTTGATTTCATAGAATCATTTCATTGAATCGTAAAAGGCATACATCTTTCATAGCGATACATTGAAGGAAATGAAATACAATAGATAATAACGGTGCACTGATACACTTAATCATAAATGGCGTAATTATACATAGTACCTTCCAAGATAAAGTAGCAATCGTCGAACTCAAACTTTTTCCCACGAAGTTCCTTGTAATAGCCATACGCCTTCCTCAACTGAAAACGCAAACATACTCAGTTAGTAGTGTTGAAAGCTTTGGATAAGTTTTACCTCTTGTTTAAATACTTACTCTTATAACACCCAACATATTGGGCATGGCTTCCCTTACGGCATTGATTTCTCTTTTGAAAACTTCCAATCAAAGAATATCTCCTCGAACCGTTCCTTGACGAGTTTCAAAGACCTTGAGTTGCAATTTCCGTCTAACGCCACAAAAACGATGAATACACGGTTCCACCAAGCATCCGATGTTTGATCAATGTCTTTTCCTAGATCTTCAAAGTGGTTTGTGACTGTTTTCCAAGCTCTCACAATAGCGCAATTCTCTTACGAAGTGTAAGTACTAGTCATGGTGTTTCCTCTTCTTTTTCCTCTTGGATAATAAATGTATGGGAATGAATGTGAAGGTTTAGAATTATGCTTTGGGTGAAGAATGGGTGAGAAATGGGTGTCTATTTATAGAGATTAAGGACCCAACAGCCACTTTTTTGAATTTTTAACCGTTGCCCGACTCAACCACATTTGGTGAATTCAAAATTCACATTAACTGCATTAAGGATCGTCATTATATATATTAAACAAGTAACGACTCTTGATGATAAAAAGAGTCGTTCATGTGTTTTATTTACTGAATGACGACTCTACCGTCAAATAGTCTCCGTGTTAAGTGACCTTTAGGGTCGTTAATATGTTTTTCTCCAAAAATGACGACTCACGCTAAAAATTTCAAACAATCTTTACAGTCGTTACTTTGTTTTTACAAACCATGACGACCCTTTCTGAACTATGGTTATTGAACCAATATTTGAAGTCACTCATTTTATTGAATCGAAAAAAATACATGTAGTTGAAATAAAATAGAAGGGAAACACATAAAATTGTTCAATACATTGCGCTAGGGATTCTCTACGAGTTTAATTATATTGGGAGAATTGCCATTCAACTTCCTCCAAGAGAGTGTAGCAGTCCTCGTGCAGAAACTCATGACCGTACCCACTAGCTACACCATTTCCAGGATTTTGTCACAGGCTATACCTGTTACTTATTGATTTTGTAACGGTTATAACTGTACTAAATAGGCCGTTATTAATAATTGTGATGGTATTTTGTAACGGTTTTATCTGTGACAAAAGGCAGAAATAGTCACATATAAAAAGCGTTACAATAATTAATAGCCACAATTGACCAAATTTTATGATAGCGACACGTGTCATTACGAATTATCTATCAGTGAAGTAATCTATTGCCTACATTACGAATAAACAGAAACTGACCATCTTGTACCATCTAAAGCAGTGATCAAAGTTATGATACAAAGATTCTTACTTGAGCCAAGTAGTTCACAGATTGGTCGCTGGCGGTGGAGGGCATCCATATTTCCAAATGATCTACCTTATCACTGTTTAAAAGAATGCATTCCATTAGTGAGAAATCATAACCATGCCCTGAGGCACTCATCATCCATGATATATATTTGTAAAATTCTCATCCCATTGAAATTCCAAATAAATTAGACAGTGCACATACACCATATGGCATTGCTCAGAATGATGAAGAATAAAATAAACAGGATGCTCATAATCAATTATATAAACAAATAATTATATTGGTGAATCAAAAATAAATCTACACTAGTTTTAAACTTCTTTACGAAGATGGCTGCGAAATAGCTAGCCAAGAAAATTATTAACATACTCGATCTCTTCCTTGTTACTATATTATGCAGCCATGCACCTGACTAATACTGTCGCTGTGAAGGTTATAATTAAGAACAAGTTCATCAGGAAATGGTGGAAGTTCATAACCATACTCAGACCTATCAAAGCCTCCTCCAGAATCACCACCTTGTAATCCAAAGTAGAATAGAAAACTGGACTAACAAACATAATATTGTAATGCAAAAGTATGAATGAGTAGCAGATAAAACTTACATCGTGTCAGCCTTCTCCTCTATTATCTTGATAAACGCCTCAACCAAGTCTGCAGACGGACAATTCGTCTCAGTTATCTTGCAATGCTTTTGATTATTATTTCTTTGAATAACTGCAGTGCCTACAAAAAGAAAGTTGGGGTAAAATTAAGTCTACAATGGTGGATCAGCGAAAACCAAATGGTATTGTTTCTCAGTTCAAATATAATCGGTAAGTTTAATCAATTACTTGATATATTACAATTTTGACTTTTTTTTTTGTGCTTTCTTCAGTTTTGGAGTTTAAGAGCTGGAGTTAGTGCTTTTCAGATGTTATACCGAGGAACTTCAGGATTAAAAACAACCAATTTATGTTCCTTTATTGCATGCTACCGTTGCAACTTTTTATGGAACAGGTTCTAAAGTAGACATGGATAAATCTATTGCGCAGAAGTTAAATACATACCAACACAGACCACACTAATTGGAAATAACAAAAACAATTAAACAGGTACAGAATCTTAGTTAAAGTACATAGTTGTGTTATCCTGTTGAAATGCTAACCACATAAATCAGAGTTCAAGAGAAGGCCAACCGTATTTAGGGGCACTGCACTAATCCGACAGACACTTGGTAACAAACGATTGACTTTACTTTCTGAAACCCTTCTTTGTTAGATTATGCCTTCAACTTGTTAAAATCTACAGATTTTAGTATAATACCAGTACGTTAGTTTAATGAAGCTAACAACAGACGAACGAAAACAACAGGGCAGTTGTAAATCCTCCCTATGCCAGCTCGAGCAAGGGAAGGCAAATACGTCAATGATAGACAGGGGAGTTGTAAATCCTCCCTGCCAAGCTAACCTGGGTCATTCAAATTAAATATTTGAAATATAGACAGATTCCAATTAAATATTTCAAGCTAACCTGGTAAGCAAGAATGTGGTCATTCAAGGTTCCTCTAGCTTTCAGCTCTTGCATGATTAATCTAATGCAATCCTCCATCTGATCGCTATAAGATCTCCTGCATCCTCGACATAAACTGGTACTCCATAAGCGCTGAAGAATATCATCACCTAAAATGCTATCACAAAGGTAAGTAACTAATGGAAGCCGCCAAAACAAAAGAACAACATTGATTGCGAAAATGTAGAAATGTTCTCGTTTAGAACAGGAAACTAACAAGGAAACTACCTCCTCAGGATTAGAGAATTTTCATAGCTCTGCTCTATCAAGTTATCCATGGACTCAATATAACCTCTACGTTGATACCACGACTTTATAATGGAGACAGGTAGCCTTGACAGATACGAGTCTTCGCTAAAAATCGAAAAACTTGGTTAATTAGTCACGGTGACATAAAATTTAAATTTTATTCAAAAAAATTATTAAGAACTATCGGCGAAGAACCACATGAACATGTCTTGAAGAACACGGATGCTTGACCCACTTGTAAATATGGAGTACTGAGGGTAAAGTGGTGGCACAACAAGTCTCGTATGAATACTTTCAAGTAAATTCCATAAACACATTCATCGGTTTTCCCACTGCGCATACAGAAAAATACATATTAAAAATGACAAAATATTATAAGGTTTAAAAACCACCAATTTCGAAATATTTACCTCCTTTAGGGCACAAGGCTTGGATTTCTAAGGTTAATTTCACCGCCTCGTCAAACAATGCTGTCACCTCAGCAAAACTTTTCGTGTTTTTAACGATCTAATTTTGACATATTCCATATGCAGGTGTCTTTGCCTAGATAAAAAAGATAAAATTAATCAATTACTGAAAGGATGAAGAAAAGATGAGCAGAAATAACCACAAACTATATACATCATACATACTTGGTTTAATGCAACAGCTAAGGCCATCATTGTTTGGTTGCAAGGACCCCCTTGAAAAACTTACCTGCAATACAAAGATACTTATTTGGTTAAGACGTATTACTGAAATTTTTAGACTATCAATATAATGAATTCATTGAACTATATTCTTGACCTCGAGCCATTTTTTTAAACTTCTCCTGCTTTCTATAAAAGATCAGGGCACCAGGTGGACCACAAAGAGATCTTTGAGTCGAAGTGGTCACTACATGTGCATGTTCGAAAGGAGAAGGAAAAATTTGTCGTGCAATAATCAAGCCACTGATGTCTGAGATATCAGCCAACAGAATAGCATTCTCCCTGTCGCAGATCTACAAGCCCATGGAGAGAATTTGCATTAAATTTAAATCAGAACAAAAGAAATAACTACAACACCACTGAACCCGGACATTGAAAGCACTCATTCCAGAGTGGTATGGAAACATTAAAAGCAGAGCTATAACTTTTGCAGTTGATTCTAATTTTCTTTCTAATATTTACAACAACCAACATGTTGTTCAGTTCTGTAAACAATGGACCTCTAAGAGTAGTCATGACCCTGAAGCTGATCAGCTTTCTGCATCTTAGTCACAACCTAGTGGCACATCAGGAAGAGCACCAACTATGTATTTCGAAACAAGACACTTATCCAAATTATACTGTTACACAAACCTTACAAAGGATCAATTATGAGATTTGACCTCCGTTAGAAATCAGTTATAGCTTCAGAGCCTCTTAAACTTAGTGGAATAAGCCCCTCCTGTATAGACCCTTCAATGTACCTTGCCATGTATCAGTTTGTACTCATTAGAAAAAAGATTTTTATAAAAAATAATAAACATCACATAAGCAAGGCCAAATTCATGCTAAGAACTCCTGCATCGCACTTTCAATTGTTAACTCTACGTCATTCTTACATGCTCAGAACTCCGAATAACCGAATATCAACATATGCATAGATTTTTTCTCTCCTAATGACATAAGAAACAAACCCAAATTTTTGAATAACCTAATATCAACAAACTAATTCTCAAACCCCTAACTGAAATAGCATAACAAACCTAATTAAAAACTTTGAATGAAATTAAGAACCCTAATTTTTAGACAACAGATCGAACAAAACAATGAAATAATCACAAATATTAAAGCATCAACTAATAAAAACACTAAACTTGAACCAAAGTTTATAGATCTGTAAGAAATAACTTACATTTTTTTCTCAAAAATCGGAGTTAGGGTTCAGAGAAATTAGGTCTGTGAATAACGAAGAAATTAGGTTAGAGACGAAGTTAGGGTTTTTGTAGAGAGGATTTGAGAAAGATTAGGGTTCTTAGTTAGAGGATTTGACAAAGACGAGAGGTTTTTTTTTTTTTCTCCGTTATAGGTTTTGAGAGAGACGAGAGGATTTGGATTTGAGAAAGTGAAAGGAGTTAGCGATAAGAAAAAAAGAAGAAAGAGAAGAGGATAAGGATGAGGGATAACGAAGTGAAAAGTAAATAAAAGGTTTAACGGCTGAGATTTGTCCATCAAAAAACATGGACGATTGACATTTTGTTGATGTTCTCATACGGATTGAGAGGAGCGTATGAGAAGCATGTGTGTTCTTTCGACAATTACGTATTTTTTGAGAAAATCACAAACGGTCGAACCGAAAAGAGCAACTTTCGTTGTATAAGATGACATATCCGGGGTTAACGACAACCGAGTATCGATTTTGTTCGGTTAAAAAGCGACGAAATATATCAAATTTGAATATCACAGGTTCAAAGATTATTAGAGTTAGACTTGAGTTTCTCGTTCGGATGAACTGAAGACGAAATATATCAGAATCGAACATCACAGGTTCAAAGACTACTAGAGTTAGACCTTAGTTTCTTGTTCGGATGAACTGGATATGAAATATATCAGAATCGAACATCAAAGGTTCAAAGACTACTAGAGTTGGACCTGAGTTTCTTGTTCGGATGAACTGGATAAGAAATATATCAGAATCGAACACTAGTGGAATATGGATTTTTAACCACTTTCAGGGCTTTGAGAATACGACTTCCTTGGGCTACTCGTAATTATATGAGCTGTGAGACACAGCAGTTTTTATGTTAAAAATTAAACTTGTTTCTGCCACAGTCGTTATATTGAGGGGTATTTTTGTAATAAACAAGGGCTCATTAATCGAGTAAAAGAACCACTGTGTGCGAAACTAGTTTCTATAGCCCTGAAAAACGTACATACCTTTCTCTTTGAGATCCCTTTCTTTCTCTCTTCAGTTTCTTATCTCCCTTCACAAAACGAGATCCCCTTCTTCTGCAGATAAGATACCCGTCTTCTTTATCCAAAAATCATACCCCCCAAATCAGAAACTCTTTACTTCTTCAACATCAACAGTTCAATTTTAACAAGCTTTATTATTATTTCGATCTCATACTCAAATTCAATAAAAACCCAAAAAATAAGAAATAAAATCCAGTGTTTCTCAATAATTAGAAATCAAAGTAACCCACTCTCATATCACAGATCAAAACTCACCATCTCAAATTATAACTTCATCCTAACCCCTTCTAAAAATCAAAACGCATGTATCAGCAAAAATTAGTAGCGAAATTTGTACCCCTAGATATCGTTTCTTTGCTCCTGAAATCATCAGGGTAATATCAATTCTGTTCTTGTTTGATATTTGATAGACTTTTAGTATTGTTAACGATTTTAATTTCTCTTCATTTTCTCTTATTTTGGCAGTAAGGTGTTTCCTTTCTATTTTTCCTTACAAAAGAACTCGTCCAGTAGTCAAGTGGATTGAAGATCTCAAAATTAAACCCTTACTCTTATTGCTGGTAACGATAATCTCAAAAACCCTTTACTTTATTTGATTGATTGAGTCTGTTTATTATCTTTGAAATACATCCCATTCTAATTTATCTCAAGGGTGAATTTAATTTCTGACATTACTTGTCTACTGTCTACTTGTGCAGGTTTGAACATCAACACATGGGAAATTTCAGTTAGGTGGTAACGTGTTATTCTATAACCTTGACATAATCAAATCTAATGATTTTGGATCCTTAGAATTGTCATGGATTTTTCATATTCTGTTGTTGATCAGGCTTAGAGAAGATAGAGATTTCTCAAATTCATGATTTTAGAGTTTTTAAGTGTGAGAGATTTGATGGTTTATACTACTGAATTTTCTTAATTTCAGGTGTTTGTTTGTGATTGTTGCAGGGAGATTGGGTGATGAAGCTAGAATGCATGTTGAGGTGTTTGTGAATGGAGCGAAATCAAGCTTTCCCTATGGGTCCTATGTAAGTTTTGTTAACTGGTGGTTTTAACTTGTAATTGGTTAATGTTCAAGCATGAAAACCTAAACAAGTGGTTTTATCTTGTAATTGGTTAACTTCTTTTTGGTTAATGTCTTATGTAGACACTCAAGTAGTTCACAACTTTCCTTAAACGCGAGAGGGAAGTTTGGATCTGATGCCACTATTTATATTGTGTATGATAGGTATGATTTTGTATGGGTGAACTACCTAAGGCTTGATATTAGGTTTGGTGTTTCAGTGCCCAAATTTTGTCTTTGTACAATTTTGTGTACTGGTAAAATGGGTTTTCATTTTTTGTCTCTAATATTATTCTCACCCTTTGTTTTTAGAAGGTTAGAGTAGATACACTTCAAGCATTCCCCATGTCTTACCTTGTAGTTTGTCATTTTACCAGAATCGGGACTTATAATTCTTTTTTATTTACATGTGCAGGGTGTTATAGGTTCAAGCATGGTGCATTTAATTTAGGGGTCTCTTTTATCCTTTCAATGTACAATCCTCTATATATTGTTATCGTTAAAATCCTGGCTGGCTCTTATTCCTTCACGAAGAGCTATATAAAGAAAGGTAAATCAGTTGAACTATTATCCTAACTTGAACGATTCTGTTTTGCTTTATCATATAAACAATCAAAGTAGATGTATCTTTTGGTAATTAACAGGAAAGAGTAGTTTTGAAATATATCTTTCGCAGCGTTTTCAGTATGCAGTGGGCGATGTTGAAGAGGAGAAGCTTTGATTATTGATTTCGTCTGACATTCAATCTTTGGTCCTGTAGTAGTCCTCCTGTCCAAGAGGAAATAGTTCAATCCCTGAGTATGTGCAGTATTTTCAGTATTCCACATACATACAAATCACAAATAAGAACAAAAAAATCGGTGTATATTCCACTCTATCATATACTAATCACCAGTGACTCTTAAGTTATTTTATGATACCTCAAGTTTTTTAGTAAGTTAGTGTTTGCATGATATGTTACTTGATTTTTATTGGTAATAAGAGATATAGCTCTCCTTAAGGGAATGAAAGCCGCTATGGAAATGCAAGTAGAAGCAGAGAATAAAAAGATGAGCTCAAAAAATAGTAGTAGAAAACCAAATCTTTAGTGTTTTGTAATATTTACTGGACTAAGGATCCCTAATCTTTAGTGTTTGAACTTTATTATTGCAGGAAAAGTTTATCTTTCTTGACATCCGCTGTGATCTGGCTATTGTTAAAGAGTATAGGCGTCTACTTTATATGAAAATTGTTATACCATATCTTAATGTAATGCTTCACTCAAAGTCCAATGGATTTAATTCGTATCATGTGTTTTCTGTAGAAAATACGCATTGTGGAGCAGGATGGGAAGATATTAAACTTCAGATTGTAAGTTTATGTGGTTTTACTTTATCTTTCTTTGGTTATTTTGTTCTGCATATTATGACCCTTCAATTCCATTGGATAAGTATCGGAATGTGAATAGGACTCTTATGACAACCTTTTGATCCCTTACAGACAATCAAGTTAGGAAAACAAGTTACATTTTTATATTTTGGTAGTGAAACACAGAAACACCATTGTTTGCTGCTGAAAATGAATATATTAGATTGTGTAAGTTGAGGGTTGGTTCCTTACTTGCTCTTCGGTAATGCATGTCAATGTCAAACATTAATCCCTTTCGGTAATTTATTTTCTTCTTGGTTCTAGCATGTTAGTTATTTATTTAGCTTTACTTGTAAATTAAACTTTATAAGTTATGTTTGATTGGTAGGTTGGTAACGTGTACATTCAGTTTAGACTTTAGAGATGAAGAACATGCCGCGATTGCACTTAAGAATTTGACTTGGAAGATTTTATATGAGTCTCAGTAATCACTTTTCATGGTTTGATGACCCTATTCGTTTAAGGTAACTTGTGAAACTATACACTAATTGTAGCACGAGCTTTGTTATGCTTCTCTGGCTTATCAGTTTTGTGAAAGAAAAGTATGTAGTATAGTAGTAGATAAGGTAAAGTCTCAGATTGATGCTTATAGTATCCCTGAGAATATTAGTAGTTAATCAGTTCATATATTTTGTTATCTTGTTGTTGTGCGTTTCTCATTATTGCGAGTTTAACCTTTGAGAGGGAATTGCAATCTATCAGGGAAGCCTATTATTGTTGACTTCTCTCCAGTGAAGGACTTCCGTGAGGCCATGTGTAGGCAATATGAGGAGCATACCTGTAATCAAGGTGGTTAATATTGTAACTTTATGCATCTGAAAAAGATAAGAAAGTGAGTTTTTCTGCAATTGTACGGTACTGATTTTGTATTTTTCAAGAACCTTAGTTGTAAATTCATGAATTTCCTTTCATAAACCAGGGAATTGGAAGGGTACATAAGAAGGATGAAGAGGATTCCTTATAATCGTAAACCCTGATATGAAACTTCTACGACATACAACTAATGACAGGTTTCAGATGGCAGTTGGCAGGTGCATTCTTTTGGAAGGTGAGTAATGACTTAAACTTCTTGTGTTTGACGAGCATCTAAAATTTTTAGTTATCTATTGATAAAACAAGTGTGAATCTGGTTTCTGTTTTTCTTTGATTGGAATGTTGGAACTAGGAAGGATCCTTATTTCTATAATATTTTCAGTCACTTGTTGGAATCGTGGTTTGTAATTCTTGTGCAATCTTATCTCTTTTGTTCGTGGTTTTGTATGTGAAGTAGATGCAATTCATTTATTTTCAGTAAGTTTCAATTTTAGTGGTTTTTGTATGTTTAGGTGGTGAAATGATGAGAAGCGGAAGCTTACAATGAAAATAAATTGAAATGGATAACTTGAAAAGGATAAATAATCAACCAATTTAGTTTCTTCTACCCTTTGAATAAAGGAAGAACCTAATAATGGAGATTCTTCTCAAATAACTTACAATTTCTACCCAATTAAATTGGAAACTATAAGATTATGAGAGGCATCTAGTTGATACTCTAGAATTAGATAATCTAATTCCCCCTAGAGATAACAATTAGGTTTGAAAGAAGAGAACCTCTCATTCTTCACACAAATGTTCTAAAACTCAAAAACCTTCCTACTCTTACCTTATCTCTTCTAATTTATACTAGCACCAAGGGCATATTCGGCATATTCAAAGTATTTCAAAGATAGAAGATAAGTGGTGCTCCAATATTGATACGGGACATCCACAATACATCATCCTCCCCTTCTTTGAACAAATTCGTCCACGAATTCTCCAAAGCATATTCTCCATTAGTGCTTGAAATTCTTCCTTGTTTGAAGACAATTCTACCTCTACACCTTCCATTGTAGTTACTCACCAAATGTAGCACTTTGTTGAGAGCATCTCCAAGTAGTAATGACACACCAAGTATTTCTTTGTTTGTAAATACATCATCCTCCCCTTGTTTCAACAAATTCGTCCACGAATTCTCCAAAGCATATTCTCCATTAGTGCTTGAAATTCTTCCTTGTTTGAAGACAATTCTACCTCTACACCTTCCATTGTAGTTACTCACCAAATGTAGCATCTTGTGGTCATAGTTAAGAGCATCCCCAAGTAGTAAAGAAACACCAAGCATTTCTCTCAACCTTACACGAAGACTACAACCATGAAACTTATCTTCAATGAAAGCCCAAATTGGATTCATATATATTGCCTCCCCATTTTGTTGTAGCTTGAGTGAAGGCTTGCTTACGGTAGTCGTTTCACATATTTGAAATTTTTCTCGAGATGCTTCTAACATAGCATTTTCCAATTCAATATCATACCTTGGTACACCAAAATCTTTTACTTCACTACCATTAACTACCTCATCAAAAATTGAACACAAAGGATTGTACTCTTCTTTATCTTGATTCTTACGTGATAGCACTTGGTCCATGATAGTAAAATAATCAAATATTTGATCCACATTCATGCCATCTTGATAGATTGGAAGAACACCCACTATTTCATATTCCTCATGACTCAAATAGCTATCAAATTTTGGTGGAGACATTTCATCAAACATCTTGTGGGCAATTTGTTCATCCTCATATCCACCAACCAAAATTGATACATCTAGTTCACTTACATCATCACAATCATTAGGTAGATTCCTTTCTTGGTTATGGAGACTTACAAGTTTCCAATAATATTCTTCACAAATTTCTCCCATTCTTAGATACATATCATCAAACACTTCATGTACAATATTCATTAACACATCATTTGAATGAATCCTACCCAAATTAACTCCTCTTTTGTAAACCATGGTGAAATCAATATAAGATTCAACAACCCGATTTGAAAACACTATCAAAGAACATATCAATCAACCCAAACATACTTGAGAAAGAGATTAGTAGTGTTCACCTCAAAAAAAAAAATATCTTCACCAATTACACCTTTTCCCCTTGAGAATCAAACCAAAGCTCTTGATACCAAATGATGAGAAGCGGAAGCTTACAATGAAAATAAATTGAAATGGATAACTTGAAAAGGATAAATAATCAACCAATTTAGTTTCTTCTACCCTTTGAATAAAGGAAGAACCTAATAATGGAGATTCTTCTCAAATAACTTACAATTTCTACCCAATTAAATTGGAAACTATAAGATTATGAGAGGCATCTAGTTGATACTCTAGAATTAGATAATCTAATTCCCCCTAGAGATAACAATTAGGTTTGAAAGAAGAGAACCTCTCATTCTTCACACAAATGTTCTAAAACTCAAAAACCTTCCTACTCTTACCTTATCTCTTCTAATTTATACTAGCACCAAGGGCATATTCGGCATATTCAAAGTATTTCAAAGATAGAAGATAAGTGGTGCTCCAATATTGATACGGGACATCCACAATACATCAAAGTGTCAAGTGGTTGTTAATTGATATAGTCTTGGTTTTTAATTGCAGCTTAAGACTGGAGTGATGGACCTGAATTGTGCTAGTTTGCTAGTAAATGAAGGTATAAGTAGCAAAGTGTTATATGTAGTAAGATGCTAACTCGCATGGAAGATTTTGAAGCTTTTTGATTTGTTAAGTTTGTAAAAGGAATGTAGGTTGAGCATTTTTTTGTACTTATGGTTGAAATTTTCAGATTTAGAACTTAAAAGGTATGATAATAGAAGTTGTAAACAAACTCTTATTAATACAGATCAAGGTTTTGAAGTCTGTTATCAATTTAATTTTGTAAATTTCAGTTATGAAGTCATTACTAATCTAGGAATTGTTTGATTCTAGATTCAGATTCAATTGACTCAGCTTCAAATTCAGATTAAGTTGACTCAGCTTCAGATTCAGCTGAATCAAATCCTTTTTTTTTATAAAATAAAATCCATATAAACCACTGTGTCTATCAGTGGAACCGATGGACTGTCAAAACCAGTGGTTTTTTTAAAGATTTCAACTTCTGTGAGACACAGTCGTTTTGGAAAAAACCACTTCTATATTCCAACTGATGAACACAGTCGTTTTTTGTGATATTACCTCTAATCCTGGCAGTGGTTTAACTTCCATTTTCCACTAGTGGAACATCGCAGGTTCAAAGACTACTATAGTTAGACCTGAGTTTCTTGTTCGGATGAACTGGATACGAAATATATCAGAATCGAACATCACATGTTCAAAGACTACTAGAGTTGGACCTGAGTTTCTTGTTCGGATGAATTGGATACGAAATATATCAGAATCGAACATCACAGGTTCAAAGATTACTAGAGTTAGACCTGATTTTCTTGTTCGGATGAACTGGATAAGAAATATATCAGAATCGAACATCACAGGCTCAAAGACTACTAGAGTTAGACCTTAGTTTCTTGTTCGGATGAACTGGATACGAAATATATCATAATCGAACATCACATGTTCAAAGACTACTAGAGTTAGACCTGAGTTTCTTGTTCGGATGAACTGGAGACGAAATATATCATAATCGAACATCACAGGTTCAAAGACTACTAGAGTTAGACCTGAGTGTCTTGTTCGGATGAACTGGAGACGAAATATATCAGAATCGAACATCACAGGTTTAAAGATTACTAGAGTTATACCTGAGTTTATCATTCGGATGAACTGCAGACGAAATATATCAGAATCGAACATCACAGGTTCAAAGACTACTAGAGTTAGACCTTAGTTTCTTGTTCGGATGAACTGGATACGAAATATATCAGAATCGAACATCACAGGTTTAATGATTACTAGAGTTAGACCTTTGTTTGACGAAATATATCAGAATCGAACATCACAGGTTCAAAGACTACTCGAGTTAGACCTGAGTTTCTTGTTCGGATGAACTGGAGACGAAATATATCAGAATCGAACATCACAGGTTCAAAGACTACTAGAGTTAGACCTTAGTTTCTTGTTCGGATGAACTGGATACGAAATATATCAGAATCGAACATCACAGGTTTAATGATTACTAGAGTTAGACCTTAGTTTGACGAAATATATCAGAATCGAACATCACAGGTTCAAAGACTACTCGAGTTAGACCTTAGTTTCTTGTTCGGATGAACTGGAGACGAAATATATCAGAATCGAACATCACAGGTTCAAAGACTACTAGAGTTAGACCTTAGTTTCTTGTTCGGATGAACTGGATACGAAATATATCAGAATCGAACATCACATGTTCAAAGACTACTAGACTTAGACCTGAGTTTCTCATTCGGATGAACTGCAGATGAAATATATTAGTTTTGAACATCCCATGTTCAAAGATTACTAGAGTTGGACCTGAGTTTCTCATTCGAAGGAACTGAAGATGAAACTTATCATTTTTGAACATCCCAGGTTCAAAGATTAAATGAGTTAGATCTGAGTTTCTCGTTCGGAGGAACTGAAGATGAAATTTATCAGTTTTGAACATCCCAGGTTCAAAGATTACTAGAGTTAAACCAGAGTTTCTCATTCGGAGGAACTGAAGATGAAATTTATCAGTTTTGAACATCCCATTTTCAAAGATTACTAGAGTTAAACCAGAGTTTCTCATTCGGAGGAACTGAAGATGAAATTTATCAGTTTTTGTACATCCCATGTTCAAAGATTACTAAAGTTAGACCTGAGTTTCTCATTCGAAGGAACTGAAGATGAATTTTATCAGTATAATGGCATATAATCTATGAACCATGAAGCTCTGAGAGGGTCCTAACTTCAAACTTAGCATGATACATCATCAAAATCGATAAATATGAAACTGAATGTCAATTCGAACTTCAAATTCAAGGTAATGGCATACTATCTATGAGCCACAAAGCTCTGAGAGGGTCCTGACTTCAAACTTAGCATGATACATCATCGAAATCGATGTATATGAAGTTCAATGTCCATTCGAACTTCAAAATCGGTATAACGACTTACAAACTATGAACCAATAAGCTCTTAGAGGGTTCTGACTTCAAACTTAGCATGATATATCATCTAAACCGATAAATAGGAAGCTCAGTGTCGATTCGATATTGAAACTTGGCCGCGGGTTGACTACTATAAGTTTGAAATTCGGTAAGAACGATGAATCCATCCATTTACAGGTAAGATTCCTTCGAGATATTCTACGAAACCTTAAAAAAACCTACGAATACCGTACCAGGATCCGAGATCGAAAACCCGAGTTGACTACTCAAAGTATTGAATCCATCCATTTACGGGTAAGATTCCTTCGATATATTCTACGAAACCTTAAAAATCCTATTTACGATCGGGATCCGAGATCGAAACCTGGCCGCGAGTTGACTACTCTAAGCCAGAAATTCGGAAAGAAAGACGAATCCATCCATTTACAGGTAAGATTCCTTCGAGATATTCTACGGAACCTTAAAAAAACCCTATTTATGCATATTGTATGCATACCAGGATCCGAGATCGAAACCTGGCCGCGAGTTGACTACTCTAAGTCAGAAATTCGGTAAGAACGACGAATTCATCCATTTACAGGTAAGATTCCTTCGAGATATTCTACGAAACCTTAAAAAAAAACCTATTTCTGCATATTGTATGCGTACCAGAATCCGAGATCGAAACCTGGCCGCGAGTTGACTACTATAAGTCAAAAATTCGGTAAGAACGACGAATCCATCCATTTACAGGTAAGATTCCTTCGAGATATTCTACGAAACCTTAAAAAAAACCCTATTTCTGCATATTGTATGCGTACCGCAGATCCGAGATCGAAACCTGGCCGCGAGTTGACTACTCTAAGTCGAAATTCTCAGTAAGAACGACGAATCCATCCATTTAAGGTAAGATTCCTTCGAGATATTCTACGAAACCTTAAAAAAACCGTACTTCTGCATATTGTATGCGTACTCAGATCCGAGATCGAAACCCGCCGCGAGTTGACTACTCTTAGTCGAAATTCTGTAAGAACGACGAATTCATCCATTTACAGGAAAGATTCCTTCGAGATATTCTACGAAACCTTAAAAAAAAAACCTATTGCTGCATATTTTGTGCGTACCAGTATCCGAGATTGAAAACGGCCGCGAGTTGACTCATGTAAGTCGAAATCGGTAAGAACGACTAATCCATCCTTTTACATGTAAGATTCCTTCGAGATATTCTACGAAACCTTAAAAAAACCCTATTTTGCATATTGTATGCGTACCAGATCCGATATCGAAACCCCGCCGCGAGTTGACTACTCTAAGTCGAAATTCGGTAAAGAACGCACGAATCCATCCATTTTGCGAGGTAAGATTCCTTCGAGATATTCTAAGAAACCTTAAAAAACCCTATTTCTGCATATTGTATGCGTACCGGATCCGAGATCGAAACCGGGCCGCGAGTTGACTACTCTAAGTTTAAATTCGGTAAGAACGACGAATTCATCCATTTACAGAAAGATTCCTTCGAGATATTCTACGAAACCTTAAAAAAAACCTATTTCTCGCATATTTTGTGCGTACCAAGATCCGAGATCGAAACCCGGTCGCGAGTTGATTGTAAGTCGAAATTCTAAGAAGAACGACGAATCCATCCTTTTACATGTAAGATTCCTTCGAGATATTCTACGAAACCTTAAAAAACCCTATTTCAAGCATATTGTATGCGTACCAGATCCGAGATCGAAACCTCGGCCGCGAGTTGACTACTTTAAGTCGAAATTCGGTAAGAACGACGAATCCATCCATTTACGGGTAAGATTCCTTCGAGATATTCTACGAAACCTTAAAAACCCTATTTCGCATATCGCATATACGTACCAGATCCGAGATCGAAACCCGGCCGCGAGTTGACTACTCTAAGTCGAAATTCAAGAAAACTTGACGAATTCCTCCATTTATTGTAAGATTCCTTCGAGATATTCTACTCTAAACCTTAAAAAAAAACCTATTTCGCATATTGTATGCGTGCAGAATCCGAGATCGAAACACGGCCGCGAGTTGACTACTTTGTAAGTCAAAAATTCGGTAAGAACGACGAATCCATCCATTTACAAGTAAGATTCCTTCGAGATATTCTACGAAACCTTAAAAAAACCTATTTACGCATATTGTATGCGTGCGGGGATCCGAGATCGAAAGCGCGCGAGTTGACTACTCTAAGTCGAAATTCCCGGTAAGAACAACGAATCCATCCATTTACGGGCAAGATTCCTTGAGATATTCTACGAAACCTTAAAAAAACCCTATTTCGCATATTGTATGCGTACTTCCGGGATCCGAGATCGAAACCCGGCGCGAGTTGACTTCTCTAAGTCGAAATTCGGCAAGAACGACGAATCCATCCATTTTGCGGGTAAGATTCCTTCGAGATATTCTACGAAACCTTAAAAAAACCCTATTTGCATATTGTATGCGTACCGGGATCCGAGATCGAAACACGGCGCGAGTTGACTACTCTAAGTCGAAATTCGGTAAGAACGCCGAATCCATCCGTTTACGGGTAAGATTCCTTCGAGATATTATACGAAACTTAAAAAAAAAACCCTATTTCTTGCATATTGTATGCGTGCAGGATCCGAGATCGAAACCTGGTAGCGAGTTGACTACTCTAAGTCGGAAATTCGGTAAGAACGCGAATCCATCCATTTGGAGTAAGATTCCTTCGAGATATTCTACGAAACCTTAAAAAAAAAACCTATTTCTGCATATTGTATGCGTACCGGGATCCGAGATCAAAACTTTGTGTGAGTTGACTACTCCAAGTCGGAAATTCGTAAAGAACGACGAATCCATCCGTTTTTGGGTGTAAGATTCCTTGAGGATTATACCTAAACCTTAAAAAAACCCTATTGCATATTGTATGCGTACCGGGATCCGAGATCGAATCATGGCCGCGAGTTGACTACTCTAAGTCGAAATTCGGTAAGAACGCAACGAATCCATCCATTTTGCGGGTAAGATTCCTTGAGATATTCTACGAAACTTAAAAAAACCTATTTAAGATATTATATGCGTACAGGGATCCAGGTCGAAAACTTGGCCGCGAGTTGACTACTCTAAGTCGGAAATTCGGTAGAACGCAATTCATCCACTTACGGGTGAAAGATCAATGATAAATAAGTATTATGGAGGCGTGAAAATGACCATACTACCCTTATCGGAAATAAAGTAATTCTTACGGACTATGAAAATGACCATATTACCCTTATTGAAAAGTACGATAAATATTGGAGAGTGTGAAAATGACCATACTACTTTATCGGAAATAAGTAAAGTAATTCTTCGATTCGCGAAAATGACCGTATTACGCATATTGGAAAAAGTGCACTAAATACTTTGGAGATCATGAAAATGACCATACTACCCTTATCGGGAAATAAGTAAAGTAATTCTACGATGTGAAAATGACCATATTACCCTTATTGGAAAAAAGTGCAATAAATATTATGGAGACTGTGAAAATGACCATACTACCCTTATCGGAAATAAGTAAAGTAATTCTTATAGACTGTGCAAATGACCATATTACCCTTACTGGAAAAAAGTGCAATAAATATTATGGAGAATGTGAAATGACCATACTACCCATATCGGAAATATGTAAAGTAATTCTTACAGACTTTAAAAATGACCATATTACCCTTATCGGAAAAAGTGCAATAAATATTATGGAGACTTTGAAAATGACCATACTACACTTATCGGAAATAAGTAAAGTAATTTTTCGAAATTTGCGAAAATGATCATATTACCCTTATTGGAAAAGTGCAATAAATATATATATATCTTTATGAAAATGCCCATACTAATTTTTATCGGAAATATGTAAAGTAATTCTTATAGTCTATGAAAATAACCATATTACATAGTTATTGGAAAAAGTGCAATAAATATTATCGAGACTATGAAAATGACCATACTACCCTTTACTTGATACGATAAGAGTGGTATGGTCATTTTCATTATCTCCATAATATTTATTGCACCTTTTTCTAATAAGGGTAATATGGTCATTTTCATAGTCTCGAAGAATTACTTTACTTATTTCTCGATAGGGGTAGTATGGTCATTTTCAAGTAGCCTCCATAATATTTATTGCACTTTTTTACAATAAGGGTAATATGGTCATTTTCAGAAATGAAGAATTACTTTACTGATTTCCGATAAGAGTAGTATGGTCATTTTCACAGCCTCCATAATATTTATCGTACTTTTTCCAATAAGGGTAATATTGTCATTTTCAAAGTCTCAGTAACATTTACTTTCTTTATTATTTCGATAAGGGTAGTGTGGTCATTTTCTCGATCTCCATAATATTTATTTGCACTTTTCCAATAAGGGTAATATGGTCATTTTCATAGTCTTTAAGAATTACTTTACTTATTTCCGATAAGTAGTATGGTCATTTTCAGTCTCCATAATATTTGTTGCACTTTTTTACAATAAGGGTAATATGGTCATTTTCACTGAAGAATTACTTTTACTTATTTCCGATAAGGGTAGTATGGTCATTTTCACAGTCTCCATAATATTTATTGCACTTTTTCCAATAAGGGTAATATTGTCATTTTCAAAGTCTGTAACGTTTACTTTCTTTATTTCTGATAAGGGTAGTGTGGTCATTTTCCCAGTCTCCATAATATTTATTGCACTCTTTCCAATAAGGGTAATATGGTCATTTTCATAGTCTTTTAAGAATTACTTTACTTATTTCCGATTGGGGTAGTATGGTCATTTTCACAGTCTCCATAATATTTATTGCACATTTTTACAATAAGGGTAATATGGTCATTTTCACAGTCTATAAGAATTACTTTACTTATTTCCGATAAGGGTAGTATGGTCATTTTCACAGTCTCCATAATATTTATTGCACTTTTTCCAATAAGGGTAATATTGTCATTTTCAAAGTCTGTAACATTTACTTTATTTATTTCTGATAAGCGTAGTGTGGTCATTTCCCCAGTCTCCATAATATTTATTGCAGTCTTTCCAATAAGGGTAATATGGTCATTTTCATAGTCTTTAAGAATTACTTTACTTATTTCCGATAGGGGTAGTATGGTCATTTTCACAGTCTCCATAATATTTATTGCACTTTTTTATAATAAGGGTAATATGGTCATTTTCACAGTCTGTAAGAATTATTTACTTATTTCCGATAAGGGTAGTATGGTCATTTTCATAGTCTCCATAATATTTATTACACTTTTTCCAATAAGGGTAATGTTGTCATTTTCACAGTCTGTAACATTTACTTTATTTATTTCTGATAAGGGTAGTGTGGTCATTTTCTCAGTCTCCATAATTTATATTGCACTTTTCCCATTAAGGGTAATATGGTCATTTTCGTAGTCTTTAAGAATTACTGTACTTATTTCCGATAGGGGTAGTATGGTCATTTTAATAGTCTCCATAATATTTATTGCACTTTTTTACAATAAGGGTAATATGGTCATTTTCACAGTCTATAAGAATTACTTTACTTATTTCCGATAAGGGTAGTATGGTCATTTTCATAGTCTCCATAATATTAATTGCACTTTTTTTCTTCCAATAAGGGTAATATGGTCATTTTCACAGTCTTTAACATTTACTCTATTTATTTCTGATAAGGGTAGTATGGTTATTTTCACAGTCTATATAATATTTATTGCACTTTTTTCCAGTAAGGGTAATATGGTCATTTTTATAGTCTGTAAGAAATACTTTACTTATTTCCGATAAGGGTAGGATGGTCATTTTCACAGTCTCCATAATATTTATTGCACTTTTTCAATAAGGGTAATATGGTCATTTTCACAGTCTGTAAGAATTACTTTACTTATTTCCGATAAGGGTAGTATGATCATTTTCACAGTCTGCATAATATTTATTGTACTTTTTTTCTAATAAGGGTAATATGGTCATTTTCATAGTCTGTAAGAATTATTTTACTTATTTAGATAAGGGTAGTATGGTCATTTTCACAGTCTCCATAATATTTATTGCACTTATTTCCAATAAGGGTAATATGGTCATTTTCACAGTCTTGAAATTTTTATTACACTTATTCCGATAAGGGTAGTTTTGGTCATTTTCCACGGTCTTGTACAGCGAGATATTTTGTTGTGGTTTTGTCGACAAAATCGAGAGAAATGTTGGTATTTGTCCAAGTCAATTTTTCCTACAAAGTCATGACTTGTTGACTTGGTCTTGATCATGTTTTCTAATATTAAGAAAATAAAAAAAAAAATATTGATTTTTAGAAATTAAATAAAATTGTTATTTTATATAAATGTTGCGAAAGTAGTGACAAACAAAATCCTAAGTGTTACTAATTTGGGGTTGTTTTAGATGGGGTGAAATTTTTGGGTGGAAACATCATTTTAGATTATAATTGTGATTGTCTGGAAAATTGTCAACAAATATTATTGTTACTAATAAAAATATTTAATATTCTAATCATTATCACGAATACAAAATTTAACAACATGATTATAATTGTTCTTGGACTTATCACGAGGTTTATCGACTGATCGAAAAATAACCGTGGGGGGAGTTACACTGTGAGAAAATCCTGGTTTTGGTGTAGTGACCTTAATTCGTATTGAGTCCTACCCAAAGAACACTGGAAAAACAATTATTTTAATAAGTCAGCGTTGTTGAATAATCATAACCAAATAAATAATTTTTGATGAATGGCCTATTGATTCACAAACTTACTCTACTCATGCGGTCTTCGTTTGGCATAGCGTCCTTACGAGCTTTCAATTGTTTCTCGCGATGACGCATTCATTGTATAAATAAGCGTACCTTTCCCTTATCTCGCAGCGAGTGTCCTCCTTGAACGATTTCCGTTTAGTGCTTTGAAAACCTTAAACACACGTTTCCACCAAGCATTGGTGTTTTGATCATGCCCAGTAAGGCCCTCGGTTGGGTCTTCATTCATCTGGCCACCCATTGCGCTTCCTCAACGGAGTGCTTTGTAAGAGTGGTGTGTGCTCGACGACAATAGCAACGTCTTCTAGAATATGGAACGGAGTTGGAGCCATTTTTAGTGTTTCAAAGTGATGGGTGACTCCATTTAGGAAGATTGAAAGTGATGGGTGAATACGTTTGGTAGAGATAGGTCTCTATTTATAGCAAAAAAGTAACGACTAGTTTTTTTTTTAATAAAAAAAAGCATTACTCGCAATAATCTTGCTCCTACTAGTCAAAGTTACCGTTGATTTTCAAAGTCCGCAATAACTTCGTAAAGAGTCGTCAATCTAGATATATATACAAGAACGACCCATGGTGAATATTAGGAAACATGGTTTACATTTGGGAATGTAGAGTCGTCCCGTATAAAGAGGGTCGTCATTTATCGAGGAATGGGTCGTTCTTCGCAAAAATTATGTTGACGACTCTAAGGGTCGTCATTTTGACATCCCGTGAAATTGACGATCATTTCTTGAATGAATTTTTTCTTTTTCGTAGTTGGTTGTACGGGCGAGCTCTCAACCTGAACCCGTCTCCATTATCGGTTTAGATACCTCCCAACACTATATGACCGATTTGGTACGTTTTTAATGTTTGAATTGATGTATATCTTTATGAAAATTGTTTAATTAGTGTTGAATCATGAACATGTCATTGGTTTTAATGTAGACGTGGAAAACAAAGGCCGAGGTCAAGGAATGGATTATTTCAAAGGCAAAAGAGAAGATGTGCGTAGTTGTTCAAAGCAAACACGTTGATTATAAGCAAATGGAGATGGTATGCGAGAGAGCGGGGGATAAGGAAGAAAGTCACAAAGGGAAGAACTACAAGTATGAGAAGAAGACGACGAGGGTCTACAAAACTTCGTCGAAGAAGATACAATGCCCCTTCAGATTGTTTTCAAAAGGCATCCCGAAACTAATCTATGGAGGTTGTATAGTATTGGGATGGTCGTCACAACCATCCTCCACCTAGTACTCTTTTAGGGCACCCAAAGATATGCCGATTGAAACCACATCAAATGGAAAAGGTACGACAGATGAAGCGATGTAGGCCCCTTCGGATCCTAAATGCAATAAGGGCGGAAGATAAGACAAACTTGTCTATTATTTCCACAATCTACGTTGCCAAAGCAACGATCGGGAGAATTGAATGGGATGGTAGATTAATTATGCAACAATCGAGTGGTTGGCGAGAAAAACTTAACTACGCCATGCAAACAAGGGTGGGTCCGCATGACAAAGTGACTCATATTTTTCTTGCCCATCCTAGGATGGTGGATTTGGCTCGGTGTTTTTACCAGGTCTTGTTCATAGATTGCACATATAAGACCAACAAGTATAACATGCCATTGTTGAACGTGGTTAGTCATACTTCGGATAAGCAATCATTCACCGTGTCATGGTGCTTTATGGAAAAGGAAGAAATAGAGGACTATGTTTGGGCTTTGGAACAAGTTCGGTTGATTTACCGAGGCGAAGACACACCGCGGGTTATATTTACGGATAGGGATTTTGCATCATGAGTGTCGTTCATTCAAGTTTTCCACATGCTCAACATTTTCTTTGTACGTGGCACATACAAATGAATATTTTTTCTAATTGCAAGAATCATATCCAAAAGATCAAGCCTGCAAAGGGTAATCAACGTTCCAAGGAGGGAAGACGAGCGTCTAAGTAAACTTTCAAAAAAAAGAGAGATAGACGAAGAGAAAATGAAAGAAAAGGAAAAATATGTCAAGATGGTGATCTATGGGAGGATTTCGCAAAGATTGGGACCATTTGGCTCATTCGAAGACCGAAGTAAAGTACTATGCAAATCTTCAAAAAGTTTATTGATGATTGGAGTACGGATCATAAGAAGGTTGTCGATTATTGCCTAGATACATGGTTGAATCCTTGGAAGGAAAAGTTTGTTTATGCATGGACCAATAAGTACAAGCACTACAAAAATGAGTCCACGAGTATTGCGAAAGCGAGTCCCATGGACGTTTGAAAAAAATTCTTCAAGAGAACACGAGTGGGGTAGTTACGGACAGAAGCTATTCACGAGCACGCCGAGGATGACCTTAGCAAGATAGTGACTCAGATGGAGTATAGTAAGGACCGTTTTTTGAAGCAATACATGGAAGACAAAGAATTACACGTGGGGTTTCACACCAAGTATCATGGTGGGCAATAAAGCATATGATGACTGAACTTAACAAATTTCGAGCGAAAGCTTCCGATGGAAAAGTCATTAAATGTAATTGTACAACTGAGACGTGGCTTGGCCTCCCGTGTAAACATAAGCTCGGTGGGTACAAGGGGCTCATTCCCATTGAAGATATCGATCCTTTTTGGAAGCAACTTGGGTTCATCCCAAATCCCACGGGGAGCCATTGATGAACAATTTGGAGACCTTGAGATTGGCAAGTATATCAATGAGAAATATCAAAACGAATTGTGCAGAAGACAGATCTTTGGTTTCTAATTTTGGCCTAGGCTGCCCGTAAGAGCTTGGGAGTAGAAGAAGAGCCAATCAAACAAAAACCACCGGGTAGACCCACAACTAAAAAGTCTTTTAGAGAAACCGTGAAAGCGGCAAAGAGTTGCAAAAGTGACCTATCACGTCATCAGTATGTCCAGGCGGAATATACGGAGTATGAGAACTCTTTCGTACCCAAGGCAAGGGGTCCTCCAAAGGAAGACATGGATGTTGTGGTCGGTACCCAACAAAGCCAAACGAGCGGAATGGTTACGATAAGAGGAATAAAAGGTAATCCACGCACCCCTAGAGATTCCCAAGGAAGACCACATCGTGTTGCTTACACTTTGTATAAAGAGTATACCGACCAACTTCCTCACGTCATCTTGATCACCCTTTATCCACCGACGATGTTGACGGCGATGGAAATTGTGGTTACCATGTTGCAACGGAACAATTAGGGCATTTCGACGAGGCCGACGAACTTAAGCTCACCCAAATCGAATATGCAAGAAAAAAATGGCGTAAAAACTAGTTCGAGGACAAACAACTATATTTGAAAATGCTCATCTAAGGAGATCAAAACGAGAGGAAATTGAAGTTTAGGGAGTTGGTTTCAAACGTGAAATGGAGGAAGGGTCGAAGAAGGCCGGTTATAAGTTTTGGATGCAAATGCCTTTTGGTGGCCAACTTTTTTGGCGGACACATTCACTTGTGTTGTAATTGTATTCGAAGAAAGGCTTCCCCGGAGCCTCTTGTATGTACGTACCCTCCAAAACTAGGTGCGAGGCGGCGATAAAGAAAAGAAGAATTGTAATGGCACATGTCAATGATAACCATTACATAGGCTTGAAGATTTCCGAAGAATGTCCTCTACCACGGGTGTATGGTGATTGGGGAGAGTACACCAAGGAGTGGACAAACCAAAGATGAGTATGGAATGAACATTTGGAATGCTATGGACCCAACCCCGGTTTACTTAGACTTGGGAAATGAATCGTGAGAGAAGATGTTTATTCTCAACTATGCATTGCATTTTGAAGCATACTTTTTGATAATGGTTGTATCTTCTACCCAGATATTTGTATTTTGAAGAATGCTTAATGAATACAATGCGTTTTATCCTAGTTGGATTAAACCACCAACGACCCTCATAGCTAATTTGAATTATGTTACAGAGTCGTCAGCCATATATACATACACCTTAACGACCCTAACTGTAAAATTTTCTAGTCTCCTGGATGTTTTTACGCCTAAAAGTCGTCATTCATATATACATACAAGTTAACGACTCTAACCTTAAAAATGTGACAGTCTCCTGGATTTTTTTCAGCAATACAGTCGTCATCCATATATACATAACCATTAACGACTCTAACGTTGAAAATTTGACAGTCTCCTGGATGTTTTTCCAACTAAGAGTCGTCATCCATATATACATAAACATTAACGACTTTAACCTTAAAAATTTGACAGTCTCCTGAATGTTTAAATACTTAGAGTCGTGATCCCAATAAACATACAAAGTAACGACTCTAGTTCTTCCCCAGAGAGTCGTCATTATTATAGTGTGTACATGGACGACTCTATTAAGAAAACCCCCAACGGCTTTTTTTGTATACACTTTTTCCCAAAAAAAAATAGTCGTTGGTAATTATTGTATATATAGAGGAACACTTCCAGGAGCAAATTCAATTGAAAACCACCTCAAGAATTTTAGTTTCATCGATTACCTATTCAATTGATAACATACTTAGAAGATGCAAGCGACCAACCAAATCAATATTGGCAATGGAAGAAGAGATACGCAAAAAAATCATGCGACCTACTAAAAAACCGTACACTTTCACGCCATATCCTACGAAGGAAGAAGAAGAGTTGCGCGAGGCCAAAAAACGAGCCGAAGAATAATCCCAACTCCGGGAAAGATTCAAGCAAGTCGAGGAAGAGACCGAATGGGTTAAAAATTATTACATCGTCAGGGATCTCCATGAAGAACATCAACATGATACTAAATTTTGGAGCCAAGTTGGTTCGGGTCCTTTCGTTAATAACAACAAGAAACTACGATATCCTTACTTGCCGTCCCACATTAGTCATAGGACGATTCTTGTTATGAAATGGTGCACCAAGTACAACGATTTTCTCGCGAGGCACAAAGGGGATAGGCGTGCTGCCCAGGCCGCATATACCAAATGGAGAGGAGAGCCTTTTTATCACATCGGGCCGCAATGCTAGTTGAATCTCGCTTTGAAACAACAATAACATGTAATGTGTTCAAAGGAATTTCCACCTTCTAATTCATATTTAATATGCTATTATTCCAAGTTTCCTTTCAATCGAGATTCAATTTATTTTAATAAACAGTCATTATCTCTCGTTTATTAATTGATGACGACTATACCTTAAGTCGTCATATAATTAATTTTACGACAACCTTCTCTTGAGTCGTCAACTAGTTTAATCACATAGATAACGACCCATGTTGTGAATTTCAAAAAAAACGACTGTTGGGATGTTCTTCTATATAATACCACCCCATCCTCTTGAGAAAATAGCCCAAAACCATTCTATTTTCCACCAAAACTACGTAATCTTTCAATTGCAATGGCTGAATGGGAACCGTATGAAGATTTGTGTCTCGTTAAATCGTTTGCTAATACCTTTCGTGAACGTCCAAATGAAATCTATTCAATGTTTTGGAAGAGAGTTAAGGAGTTCTTCTACGGTCGTACCATGAATCCTAATAACCGAAAATGGAGAGACTTGCATTTCGATTCAACTACATTAAAAATGCAATGAGAGAGTATGAAAAAGTTAGAAATATGGTGTACGACCATCATCCACGAGCTCCTCTTAAGGAAAAAGTGAGTAATTCGTTAATATTTATACTTTACTCATGCTTCAAAGTTACTAACATATAACATTCCTCGTTTAATTTCAGCTGGAACGTTTCAATGGGTTATGGACAATACGTAATGGGGATACTAAGTTCATTCACCACAAAGAATATACAACATTGTATCGTCGAGCGAGAAGGTTCATTGACGAACATTTGATGTGTCAAATTCAAGAATACCCATATTAACTATTATGTGATTCGAGATTGATGAAATGTTAACTAGAATCAAAGAGTCGTTACTATTCTATGTTATAAACATAACGACTCTATTATAAACCCATGCTGCCCGGTTGTTATTTTAACTAAGAGTCGTCAGTATATCCCATATAAAAGCAACGACTCTGTATACCTAAAAGGGGTATTTTCCGGATTTAATAAACATATAAAAGTCGTTAACCTGCTATATGATCCGGCTAACGACTCTATCCATATAAAATATTGTTCATCTCCTGGATGTTTTTGCTAACATAGAGTCGTCATTGGTTTATACATAATAAATAACGACTCTAGACATATAAAATGTGGTTCATCTCCTGGATGTTTTGCTGACCTAGAGTCGTCATTGGTTACCATATAATCAATAACGACTCTATCCATAGAAAGTATGGTTCATCTCTGTGTGTTTAGCTAACAAAGAGTCGTCATTGTTTTCAATATAACCAGTAACGAATCTATGCAGGAAAAAAAAAGGTCATCACTGTGTTCATTTCCCTCTGAGTCGTTAGACCTCTAATCGAAACACTTAACGACTAAATAGGGTCGTTAATCTGCTACAGAACAAAGCTGATGACCCTAACTCTATCACAGTGTATAATCTTGACTGCATTAGAGTACTACATTATTCTAACAAACATACTAGTAAACATGCTTCTTAAAACCAAGTAGTTTCAACAAACCATCCAAACCAAACACATAAGTAGTTTCAACAAACACATAAGTTCAAGTCATAAAGTAAAATAAACATAAGTTCAAGTAGACGGTAACATCTCCTCACTCAAGACTACCATCTCGACCTCGACCTCCTCCTTACTTCCCTGACCGGGAAACTTTCCGGCTTTTCTTAGGAGGAGGACCCTGAGTATCACTGCCCCCTGGGGATCCACCATCTTCTCCGGTACCTTGTTCATCATGATGTTGGCTACTTTGCCCCTGTTCACCACGTTGTTGTGCTCGGCTATGTGTTTTCCGGGTCCTCTTACCTTCCTTGGCCACCTAAAGCCAAACATCTTCTTTGCATTGGGATTTTCAATGTGCGTGCAATAATCAGCGTACCGACATTTCTTCGCAGGATCAATCACTTCCCCTTTGTCAGCCGAGCAACAAAAAGTCTTGACAAAAAGCTTCATTCGTTCCCTCTATATACATTAAAAAAACAATTCTAATGAACTGACGTATATTTGTATGTAAATGAATAACACAATTACACAAATAAATACTCACCACTAGTTTAAGAATGGTAGTATCATCTCTACCGTCGACTTGAGAAGCGATGTGGATGCTCTGTTGGTCCTCCTACCCGTAGTCTGATCGATCCGTATTACCCTACCATGGGAGAAGCCTTCGTACCATTGATAGTAATCCGTTGTTGCCTCGTAACCTTCATCCACATGCACCCAAAATGTGATGTCTACGAGGCTAGAATTTCTATTATTCCAATGCTTGACATCAGTTGCAGGTTCATAAACCACTTTTATGTCATCCTTGTCGGCCTCACATTTGTTCAACTTGTGCTTGAACGGAGGTACATAGTCTTCATCGGGTGAATCTTGAACAAACCCAAGTTGACGCATGATTCTCATAGGATTGTACATTGAAAAACCGTTAGGGTGAAACAAAGGGCCATGGTAATACACGACATCTTACATTGCGCCAACTCTAGCATCCTTGTAAGGAGTAAAGATTACCTCTTCCGCCGTGATGTTGTCAAGTTTTTTACGCATTTCTATCAAGGCATCAGTTTGTTCCCTATCCTGAGAACCGGAGTACAAACAACGGGTTCCTGTTGGACTACCTGGGCTGCATTTTGGGTTGATTTTCACATCTTCATTGTTTTTGAACAGTGACGGGAAATGATCATAAATCCAGACCTACAACAACCAAAGTTAAAATTTTTTAAACAATCAAATAAACATAAAAATATATCAAAGGAAAAAAAAATACTAAAAAAGACAAATTTCATCAATCCCAATACCTAGATTAGAGCCAAATTCCCATTAATTTGAGAAGTTCGTTCGCGAGATCCCAGGGAAAGCTGACCATTCAGATGTGCAACTATGGCAGTCCCCCAAGAGTACTTGTTCACATCTTCTAAGGGGTCCAAAAATCAAGAAGGTTGGCGCTGACCTCATTACCTTTGTCTTGTCGGGAAATACAACCGACGCAAGGACGTACAACAAATAAGCGGTACGCCGCATAACGACATTCCATATCGAGAGAGACCTCCTTTTTTTTTTTCCTTGTCTTGGTACCAAGCAAACATCCGCCTAATGTCCACAAGTTTGAACTCTTTCTTGGGTACTTAGTTCAGCACAAAAATCCCATCAGTCTTCTCTTTATCCCGACCCAAACAAGTTCTTGGTCCATGTATAAATTTCATCCCAATTAGGCCTTCTCTTGAAATTCTAACCGGTTGATTTACCTTCGACCTGCACCCCTAATATACATTTCGCATCATCGAAGTCAATGCCATCTCGCCAAAAGGAAGTTGGAATGTGTCGACTTCAGCGTAATACCTTTCATAGAAACTAGATACTGCTGTTGATGGTGGTTTTTAAACAAAGGGTAAAATCGTAAAACCCCAAATAACCTAATGTCACCAGTGACACATTTATTAGAACATTTAATGCGTGTAGTCGTAATTAATAGGGGTATTTTTTCAAATTAGGGTTACAACGAACAAAACCCTAATTCACCTCCGTGCCAATGACAAATCATGCCAGCCACACCTAGCCCGGAGCTAGCCAGCATCTTTATGCCAATGGCAAATCATTCAGCCATACCAAACGCGCCGAAGCATGCCAACCATGCTAGCCGCACCTCCGTGCCAATGGCAAATCATGCCGACCACACCTAGCCCGAGCTAGACGCATCTCTATGCCAATGGCAAACCATGCCAGCCATACCAAACGCGCCAAGCATGCCAACCATGCTAGCCGCACCTCCGCGCCAATGGAAAATCATGCCGCCCACACCTAGCCCGAGCTAGACGCATCTCTATGCCAATGGCAAACCATGCCAGCCATACCAAACGCGCGAATCATGCCAACCATGCTAGCCGCACCTCCGTGCCAATGGCAAATCATGCCGACCACACCTAGCCCGAGCTAGACGCATCTCTATGCCAATGGCAAACCATGCCAGCCATACCAAACGCGCCGAAGCATGCCAACCATGCTAGCCGCACCTCCGTGCCAATGGCAAATCATGCCACCCACACCTAGCCCAAGCTAGCCGCATCTCTATGCCAATGGCAAATCATGCCAACCCATACCAAATGCACCGAAGCATGCCAACCATGCTAGCCGCACCTCCGTGCCAATGGCAAATCATGCCAGCCCACACTTAACCCGAGCTAGCCGCGCCATGCCAAACACACTCGCCTTGGCCCTAGCTACACCGGGTCACGCCACGCCAAGCCAAACACCCTTAGCTTGGCCCTAGTCACGCCACGCCAAGCCAAACACCCTTACCTTGGCCCTAGCCGCGCCATCCCAAAGTAGCGCCCGCACCTAGGCTTGCAAACCATGCAAGCTAGGCCAAATTAGCCACGCGTGCCATTGGCACATGCCAACATGTGTCACTGGTAGCTTTTCCTACCAAGGCCACGGCCCTAACGGCCTCGCGTGCCATTGGCACATGCCAACACGCTCGCTGGTAGCTTTTCCTACCAAGGCCACGGCCCTAACGGCCATGCATGCCATTGGCACATGCCAACACGCTCGTTGGTAGCTTTTCCTACCAAGGCCACGGCCCTAACGGCCACGCATGCCATTGGCACATGCCAACACGCTCGCTGGTAGCTTTTCCTACCAAGGCCACGGCCCTAACGGCCACGCATGCCATTGGCACATGCCAACATTTCATCGGTAACTTTTCCTACCAAGGCCACGGCCCTAAAGGCCACGCATGCCATTGGCACATGCCAACACGCTCGCCGGTAGCTTTTTTCTACCAAGGCCACGGCCCTAACGGCCACGAATGCCATTGGCACATGCCAACACGCTCGCTGGTAGCTTTTCCTACCAAGGCCACGGCGCTAACGGCCACGCATGCCATTGGCACATGCCAACACGCTCGCTGGTAGCTTTTCCTACCAAGGCCACGGCCCTAACGGCCACGCATGCAATTGGCACATGCCAACACGCTCGCTGGTAGCTTTTCCTACCAAGGCCACGCCCTAAAGGCCACGCATGCCATTGGCACATGCCAACACGCTCGCCGGGTAGCTTTTCCTACCAAGGCCACGACCCTAACGGCCACGCATGCCATTGTCACATGCCAACACGCTCATTGGTAGCTTTTCCTACCAAGGCCACGGCCTAACGGCCACGCATGCTATTGGCACATGCCAACACGCTCGCCGGTAGCCTTCATCACCTAGCCGTGCCCCTAATGCACGCCGAGGTAGCCTAACTTGCAAGCCGTGCAACTTAGGCCAACTTGGCCGCACGCGCCATTGGCACATGCCAAAACCCACGCTGGTAGCCTAACTCGCAAACCATGCAACCTACCACCAAGGCATTCCGCACATGCCATTGGCACATGCCACACACGCCACTACCAGCTTTGCCACTTGCACTCAAGGTGCAACCAACACTCGAGATATCAACACAAACTGGGGGATGCTTTCCAGGGTTTTGGTTTGGCGGTCACAGCTTGCAGCGTACACTACGCTCACATTAAGAAAGCGTGAAAAGGAATAAAACGGTCAAATAAATGAGGAAATAATGGTGAAAACGTTTTCACCCATAAACACCATGCGGTTACCACCTCCTCCCATTATTTCACCCTTTACTCTCTTCCTTCATGAGGCCGGGGTACGTTTCAATCTCGACTTGTATAAATAGGTCTTACCTATTTCCACCAGACAACAAGTCTCGGTCAGGAGAAATATACTACACTGTCAGAAAAGGCAACTTTGCAAGCTCTCAAAAAAGCTTTCATCTCTTGCAAGCTTATGAAGCTTCCACTTTCTGATACAAGTCGAGACACTACTCTCCCAGAATTATTCTGGTCTCAACACCTTTCTTTCCCAAATCAACCCTTCTCCTCCACTTTGTGACCGAAGCAAGTCTGGAACGGCCATTTCTAGGTTTAGGCCGGACTTGTACAGATTGATCTCTCGAATCTATAAAGTGCTCACGTGCAGCACATTTGTTTGGGGTTTGAACCAGTTTCTCACTCACCTACCGAATTTACCGAAATCGGCAGAAACGATTTTTACCCATAAACAATTGGCGACCACAGCGGGAGGATTGATCTATCGGCTACAATGTCAGACTGTCGATCTCGTTCTTCGACCCAGATATCAAGATGGTAGGGGAAGGCGACTCAATCCGAAGCAACTACCAGACGACCCGGTTACTAGTTATAAAAACTACACAAGAAACTGGGGACTTGCCGAAGATGATACCACTCGATCCGACTCAACTACCAGACGACCCGGTTACTGGGTTGCAAAAACTACACGAGAAAACCGGGACTCGCCGAAGATGCTATCAGCAATTGGGGACTTGCTGACGATGCTACCAGCAAAGCCGCCTTTTACATGGAGAGGGGGCGTGTTCACAAAAACCTATGAAGTGAGTAAATTTAGACTGCGCAAGATATACGATCTGTTTTTAGGCTCTTAGTAAAACCGTCATACTACTGAGTATTGTGCCTATTGCTAGCACACACTTTCATAAAAGCAATATTCCTTTCCCAAAACATAATCAGAGTCATATTATAAAAACCATTCATCCCAGAAATAATCCAATATCCTCAAAAGCTACCAGCTGTCTACCAAAAATGGTCAAACTTTGAGCAAGACATCCGGTATGTCTTTAAAAAAAAAAAAGAGAAAAAGAACCTAAATAAAAGTTTAACAGAGAAACATTGAAGGAAAATCATCCAACAGAGGTCTGTTCTTCTTGGAGAAAGTCAACTTTGCATCTTCAAGAGCCGCTCTCTTCATAATCAACATCTGGGAAAGCTTTTAGAGTTCTACCTCCTGTCGTGCAATCTCCTCAGCGGAAAGGCTTTCGATTGTCGCATCTTTCAACTTTTGGATCTCAAAGAAGGCCTTCGACAAACCACGAAGTGTTGAACTCATTTTCTACGCACACGTCGCGATGGTGCTCCCGGTCGGCAATAACGTCTTGAAACGATGTGACCAAATCACCTCACGCATATCCTCGATGGAAGATAAAGCCTCTTCCACACGCTTAACCAGCGCAAATCGACTAGTGACTTTCTTGGTTGTGGCCATATGTCCGTACTTCTCCCAGATTCGGTGTACAACGCCTCATGCTTAGCCTAAGCACGCTGAAGCCGCCAACCAGCACATGACCTGGATAAGGAACCAAGTACGGGGATCAAAAATGGCGCCTGCACCTGGCCTCACGACTCGCAGAGGGTTTTCTTCCATGTCTACGGCAGCAACCATCAGAGAATCATCCACCGTTTGAACCACATCTGTGCCCGGCAATTGGCTAACTCCCATCTCCAAGTCACCGGCGGTGGCCACCAAAGGCAAGTTTTCGTGTGGCTCTACCCCAGAATCGTCCTCCGAACCGGATTCCTCCTGTGAACTTGAGTCAGACATTTTTCAAAAGAAGAAACAGAAGCCGAACCACTTCCATAAAAAAGAACAAAGGTCTTTGCCAGAGGAATCACTCTCACTTGTCGAACTTTCTTCTTTCTCTCGACTCATCACCGCTATGAGAAGGCTCAGTCTTCTTGGAATTCTTTGAAAAAATTGCCGTCTCCTGGCAACATGCAAGGGCAGCGAAAGCATTAACACTACCGAAGCCCTGGAGAAAACAAGATACATGTTTTCAGCAGAAATTCACGTGTTTTGAGACAAACCAATGAATAAGCGACACATACCTGGTTATTGGAAGAACTGAAAGACACGAGAGCTGCGGGAGGATCTTTTGAAACCGTCCGGAACCGGCAACACGATTCTTCGTTCTCCGTTCCTTGGCCTGGGGACTTTCCGAGTTGCTAGGCAACTTTTGATTGAGATCTCTCAACATTGGATACTTCTTCAAAACTGCTGGGGAAGGTTTACAACGAACGTTCTCCACCACGTTATTCACAAAATCTTGGATCATAATAAACTCGTCGCACCAGAACTCATTATAGCCGAAGGTCGTCGAAGTTACTCTTCCCGTTTGAAAGAAGGGAAGGCGGATACCCGGCTCAAGGGCACTGGCATTAAGGGCGGAACGCAATGAATCCTTAGGGATCACCGGCTGGTAAGCAAGAGGCACCCCTTGATCGAAACCCATGTGACGAGCAAAGACGGTCGATATTGTAAGCGACTATCTGGAAAGACCCCATGAAGAAAGACGGCATATAACCGGACGTGCATCTTTGAATAAACAAGTTTTCACCAACGCTCAAATCGCCATCAGAAGACAAGGACATGAGCGGAGCAGAAGCAAAGGTGTCAATTTGAGTCACCGACCTATGGATCGGCTCCCATGGGCGAAAACTGATTTCATACGACTTATCAAGAAGACTAACCAAGCTCACGCCAACTCTTGGACGCCTGTTCACCCATCGAAGAATTCGAGAGCCGCCCCAACTCGCGGGAATCGAAGGCATCGGTTTCGGAGCATACTTCTCAAAGTGCTCCCATAGCCAGACTTGCATAAAAGCAACGTGCACATATGAATTCACTTTCATGAAACCATTCGAAACTCGCATGTTCGCAACTAGGTGATCCATATGCACATACAGGGAACCGAGGAATAACTTGCCAATGGGAAGAACTTCACCTTTTGCCAACTTCACAACAATCACTAGCAACTCGGGGTCTTATCTCCTTCTTACGTAACCGTCGTCAAAAATGTCTCTAGACAACCAGAGAGCCAAAAATGCTGCAACGTGAAGATCACTGCTTTTCTATTTAGGTTCCAGCTCGTCCGAAAACCATTGAGATATCCACCAGCTGTAAAGGCACCTTTCATCCTCTTTCCGGACAGAATCCTTCGACTTCGCAGCGGAGTCTTTCCGAGCGAAATCTTCCAACTTAGCGGCAAGGTCATCTCGCATCTTCCCCTCGCTTTCAGATAATTGGATGTTAAGATTCCCAGTCACCGGAAGATTCAGCAAGAGAGACACACTCTCAAAGGAGAAAGTTATCTCACCCCATCTACATATGATCGTATGGGTGTCCGAACACCATTTGTAGATGAAAGCAACCAAGCCCGGGATATCCTTCCTAATCTGAGATTTCCATCAAGCTCGACAAAGCATCAATAATCTGCGCCGAGTCAAGTTGGTATTTATATGCTCCTTACTCACCATGAACTCAACCCATCTATCAAAAGAACGCAATGGGCTTTGGCACATCCCGAAATCAATGTTGGAAGAGGAATATACCCCCTTTATGAAGACAGAACCGTATGGTGTTCTTCGGGCGAACCGAACGTGTCTTCTTTTCATCTTCACCACCGGTTAACAAAATTGGCACGAAACTCGGGTGATTTTTCCGAGCAGAGGCAAGTTTTTTGGCGAAGAATTCATCATCCGTGTTCGGTTTGGAATTATGGACATCCTTCGATGAGGCGTAATTCTCATTCGTGTAACATCTTGTCGGATTTCTTCATAACAACTTAGTAATAAGATATCTGCACACGGAGAAAAAACAAAATTATTTCCCTGACACATAACCGCGCCCAACAAAGGAAAACCTGAAATACAAAAAAAAAAAAAGGGGGGGAAGAGTGCGTATTCTTTACTGGCTCGAAACTGCACACGCAGTATTTTCTTCAGGGATCAAAATTACATACGCAGTATTTTATACGGGCTCAAGTGCGTGCAGATATCATTCTTCGGGTTCAAAATTATATATGGAGCATTCTCTACGGGTTCAAAAATACACACGCAAATATTTTCTTGTGGTTCAAAAATACACACGCATATTTTCTTGTGGTTCAAAAAATACACACGCAAAGTATTTTCTTGAGTTTCAAATTATATACGCAGATTTTATACGGGCTCAAGTGCGTCTCATATCATTCTTCGGGTTCAAAATTATATATGGAGCATTTTTCTACGGGTTCAAAATCGCACGCGCAGATTTTTTTTCAGACCGAAAATTCATGCAATATTTCCTACGGGTTCGAAGTCATATGAAGCATATATACAGTATTCTTCTTCGGGATTCACACAGTATTCTCTACGGGTTCAGAACTGCACACGCAGTATTTTCTTTAGGGTTTAAAATTATACACAATATTTCATACGGGCTCAAGTGCGCTTGCAGTATCCTTCTTCGGGTTCAAAATTGTATATGGAGCACTTTCCTACGGGTTCGAATAATATATGCAGTATTTCCCTTGGTTGCATACATACAATATTTTCTACAAGAGACACGCTAAGAAATTATATGCGCAATATCATTGCAAGGATTATAAAGAAAACGCCTACTCTTAGGGTTTGCACCTACATGAAAAGGGAAACAAGAGAAGTCTTGGAAGACATACCCGGAAGCTTGGTTTTCTTTGTGACTCTGTAAAGCTAGTAGGAAAGGATGAAAGGAATAAGGTGCAAGATGAGAGAAAGGGATTTTATATATATATGGGCGTGAAGATTCTGAAATAGGGAAGGATTTCCCTTTACCAAAAATCGTGCGGACTCACAAGAACGCCTAACTTCCCAATACCGCCCAAGTTGCGCCGGTCCCACCAGCTAGCATGCTCAGTTTCCTAAACTCGCGTCAACTTCCCAATGCCGCCCAAGTTGTGCCGGTCCCACCAGCTAGCACGCTCAGTTTCCCAACTCGCAACCACTTCCTAATGCCGCCCAAGTTGCACCTGCCACACCAATCACGCCAACTTCCCAATGACCGCTCAAGTCCCGCCGACAAGCACGCACAGCTTCCCCCAAGTTGCGCCAGGCCCCCCGCCTAGCACGATCAGTTTCCCAACTCGCAACCACTTCCCAATGCCGCCCAAGTTGCACCGGCCCCACCAATCACGCCAACTTCCCAATGACCGCTCAAGTCCCGCCAGCAAGCACGCACAGCTTCCCCAAGTTGCGCCGGTCCCACCAGCTAGCACGCTCAGTTTCCCAACTCGCCACCACTTCCCAATGCCTCCCAAGTTGCACCGGCCCCACCAATCACGCCAACTTCCCAATGACCGCTCAAGTCCTGCCAGCAAGCACGCACAGCTTCCCCACCTTGCGCCGATCCCAACAGCTAGCACGCTCAGTTTCCTAAACTCGCGTCAACTTCTCAATGCCGCCATGTCTGCCGTCTCTCACAACGATAACTTTCCAATTGCGCCGGACCCTCCGATTTGTGCAAAATTGCCGCAGGCAAGGATTCCAAATCCTATTGATAAAAAGGTCGACAAACCTCCTCAATTCTCTTTACGATTTGCTGCTGATAGTTTGTCCCCATCTTATGCTTACCTCGCAACAAAGCTCCTGCTCCGAGCTAAGCAGGGGACTTAATGTTGATGGTGGTTTTTAAACAAAGGTTAAAATCGTAAAACCCCAAATAACCTAATGTCACCAGTGACACATTTATTAGAACATTTAATGCGTGTAGTCAGTAATTAATAGGGGGTATTTTTTCAAATTAGGGTTACAACGAACAAAACCCTAATTCACCTCCGTGCCAATGGCAAATCATGCCAGCCACACCTAGCTCGAGCTAGCCGCATCTCTATGCCAATTGCAAATCATGCCAGCCATACCAAACGCGCCGAAGCATGCTAGCCGCACCTCCGTGCCAATGGCAAATCATGCCGGCCACACCTAGCCCGAGCTAGACGCATCTCTATGCCAATGGCAAACCATGCCCGGCCATACCAAACGCGCCGAAGCATGCCAACCATGCTAGCCGCACCTCCGTGCCAATGGCAAATCATGCCAGACCACACCTAGCCCGAGCTAGACGCATCTCTATGCCAATGACAAACCATGCCAGCCCATACCAAACGCGCCAAGCATGCCAACCATGCTAGCCGCACCTCCGTGCCAATGGCAAATCATGCCAGCCACACCTAGCCCGAGTTAGAGCATCTCTATGCCAATGGCAAACCATGCCATCCATACCAAACGCGCCGAAGCATGCCAACCATGCTAGCCACACCTCCGTGCCAATGGCAAATCATGTCAGCCACACCTAGCCCAAGCTAGCCGCATCTCTATGCCAATGGAAAATCATGGCAGCCATACCAAACGCACCGAAGCATGCCAACCACACTTAACCCGAGCTAGCCGCGCCATGCCAAACACACTCTGCCTTGGCCCTAGCTACACTGGTCACGCCACGCCAAGCCAAACACCCTTACCTTGGCCCTAGTCACGCCACGCCAAGCCAATCACCCTTACCTTGGCCCTAGCCGCGCCATGCCAAAGTAGCGCCCGCACCTAGGCTTGCAAACCATGCAACCTAGGCCAAATTGGCCACGCGTGCCATTGACACATGCCAACATGCGTCACTGGTTGCTTTTCCTACCAAGGCCACGGCCCTAACGGCCACGCGTGCCATTGGCACATGCCAACACGCTCGCTGGTAGCTTTTCCTACCAAGGCCACGGCCCTAACGGCCACGCGTGCCATTGGCACATGCCAACACGCTCGCTGGTAGCTTTTCCTACCAAGGCCACGGCCCTAACGGCCACGCATGCCATTGGCACATGCCAACACGCTCGCTGGTAGCTTTTCCTACCAAGGCCACGGCCCTAACGGCCACGCATGCCATTGGCACATGCCAACACGCCGCCGGTAGCTTTTCCTACCAAGGCCACGGCCCTAACGGCCACACATGCCATTGGCACATGCCAACACGGTCGCTGGTAAGTTTTCCTACCAAGGCCACGGCCCTAATGGCCACGCATGCCATTGGCACATGCCAACACGCTCGCTGGTAGCTTTTCCTACCAAGGCCACGGCCCTAACGGCCACGCATGCCATTGGCACATGCCAACACGCTCGCTGGTAGCTTTTCCTACCAAGGCCACGACCCTAACGGCCACGCATGCCATTGGCACATGCCAACACGCTCGCTGGTAGCTTTTCCTACCAAGGCCACGACCCTAACGGCCACGCATGCTATTGGCACATGCCAACACGCTCGCTGGTAGCCTTCATCACCTAGCCGTGCCCCTAATGCACGCCGGTAGCCTAACTTGCAAGCCGTGCAACTTAGGCCAACTTGGCCGCACGCGCCATTGGCACATGCCAAAACCCACGCTGGTAGCCTAACTCGCAAACCATGCAACCTACCACCAAGGCATTCCACACATGCCATTGGCACATGCCACACACGCCACTAGCAGCTTTGCCACTTGCACTCAAGGTGCAACCAACACTCGAGATATCAACACAAACTGGGGATGCTTTTTAGCATTTTGGTTTGGCGGTCGCAGCTTGCAGCGTACACTACGCTCACATTAAGAAAGCGTGAAAAGGAATAAAGCGGTCAAATAAATGAGGAAATAATGGTGAAAATGTTTTCACCCATAAACACCATGCGGTTACCACCTCCTCCCATTATTTCACCCTTTACTCTCTTCCTTCATGAGGCCAGGGTACGTTTCAATCTCAACTTGTATAAATAGGTCTTACCTATTTCCACCAGACAACAAGTCTCTAGTCAGGAGAAAAATACTACACTCTCGGAGAAAAGGCAACTTTGCAAGCTCTCCAAAAGCTTTCATCTCTTGCAAGCTTACGAAGCTTCCACTTTCGATACAAGTCGAGACACTACTCTCCCGAGTTATTCGGTCTCAACACCTTTCTTTGCTTCCCTCCCCAAATCAACCCTTCTCCTCCACTTTGTGACCGAAGCAAGTCCGGAACGGCCATTTCTTGGTTTTAGGACTTGTACAGATTGATCTCTCGAATCTATAAAGTGCTCACGTGCAACACATTTGTTTAGGGTTTGAACCAGTTTCTCACTCACCTACCGAATTTACCGAAATCGGCAGAAACGATTTTTACCCATAAACAACTGCAACCTTGTCATACGCAATCACAGAGTTCACAACGGCATTATACAAACCAGAGTTTTCAACATATTCTCTAACTCTTGCACATTCACCTGTTAGCGGCCACAACTCCATTTTCTTAAAAGAAGATTGGTGCCTGAAAAGACGTGCGGCATTCTTATGATCCTGCAAAACATAAACAAATAAATATTAAAAAACATATTAGAAAAGTAATATCAACAAACTAATCAAATAGCAACCAAAGTTGGGATTCTTACGATTGTCTCATAGATGGTATGAGCCCACGATCCAGAATATCCAAATAGAACTTTGCCCCCATCTCTAGGTTCTCCTCTTGGTTTACCACTTCGAAGAGGCTCCAACATCAAATGAGGAGCGGGAACGTGTCTCGCGCTGGGTGCAATATCAGTTCCATCCTTCTTAACCCTTTTTACCGGCTTCGGCTTTGCATTCTGTTCTTCAGCTTCTACATCTTATTTACCATCATCCTCTTCATCATCATTGCCAGCAACATCATCCCCTTCATCCTCTTCCTCCTCATGACCACCATTATTACCTCCATCCCCTTCCTGCTCATCACCATCACCATTATCATCATCAGAATCATCACCACTAACATTATCTTCATCATCATTGTCACTCTCTACTTCCTCTTCACCTCGTACGGGAGGATTTTCTTGTATTTCCTCTTCTTGGATTTCTTCTTCTTCACCACTACTGCTAGCGGAAATAACAGGAGAGTCTGATTCTAATGAATCCGACAACTCATTACCTTTGTCTCTTGGTTCGATGATAGAAAATGATACCTCACTCGGCTTCTTACCGCGTAATGGACCGGCAAGTAAGTATTTATCATGGCGTGGAGCTTTGGAAGGTGGAGTTATCGTCATTGGAACCTTGCCTTTGGTTCTGCATTTGGTTTCGAAACAAAAAAAACAAAAAAAAAAACCCAATAAGACATCAACTTTATGGTTATCAGAAAAAGAGTCGGCAATCCGATAATCTAAAACACAACCGACCCTTGTATATCATGTGACGACTCAAAGTTATATGATGACGACCCTGTCAAATAATAAAGGGTCGTCAAAAAGACAATAACGATCCTACGATTTGGGTTGACGACTCTAGGGCATATACTTAAGTGACGACTCAATGGGAAATGAGATGACGACACTATCAATTTTTGGAACAGAGGGTTGTTCGAGTTCCATCTAGAGTCGTTAAGAAACAAATAAGGGTCGGCAACCAAGAGTCGTCATCTGCAACATAAAAGATTAACGACTCTATTCTAGGGCAAAAATTGTCGAAGTAGCAGAATTAGGGTCGTCATTTGCAACCTAATACACTAACGATTTTTCATAAAATAAGCATGCAAATAAAAAGTCGTTAGGGGTATCCACTACGATACTAACGACCCTTTAACTGAAACCGCTAAATTTCAGTTACCAGACTCAATTTCACAATCAAAACACAACAAAAAACGCATAGAAGGTGGGTTTAACTTCACATACCTTCTAATTGGACCCATATCTTCTTTGGGTTTCAATTTTTTGGGTTTTGGAGTTCGTCCCGCGATAACCTTTCCTTTGACGGCGTCGAGGAGATTGGGGATTTGAAGTGCTTTGCGAGCGGTCTGCTTTGTACGAGCCATGTTTGAAGAAGAAGTTAATCGTCGATTATCTTCTAACATCGACGATGAAACGATGAATCGTTCGAAGAAAAAAAAATCATTTGGGGGTCGTTAATGGTGGTGGTGGAGAGGAAGAGGAGAAGAAAAGGAGAGGAAGATGAAAAGAAAAAAAAAGAGAAACTGATTTTCTCTTTTGGTTTAGTTTAGGGTATATGAATTGGGGGCCTAATTATAATTTCAAATTAGTGTTAACTAATTTTTAAGATTTGTGTTTAGTAAAGGGTAAAACAGTCTTTTCAATATCGGATTAATACGCCCCTCAAAAAATTGGGTGGAAATAAAATATTATGGCCCCCAATTAAAATGTGTGGCCCCATTCAAATTAGGGCATATAACTGTGGTTAAACAAGAGGTTAAATGACATCATATAATGACACATGCTTGGATATGGTGCTGCTAGATCAAATATGAGTTAGCTGTGCTATAGCAAAAAAATTTCAAGCACATAAATTTAACATGCTTTAAATGTTGAAATGAGAATTTGATTGAACCTTGCCAATTAATTCATATAAGCCAAACTTCCTATGACATGCAGACTACAGTACATATCTCTTGGAACTTGAACTTGATACTGAAAAATAATAATTGAATAAGTAAAATTGTTGACCTTTTTTTTTTTTCGAAAAAGAGGCTGAGCCTCAAACTTTAACATTCATAATAAACCGATTTAGAATCGGCAGAGTTACATGACTGATTTGGGTATTTTCATCAGACCTAACAAGTTCAACCAGACAACATATTACAACCAGACAACATACACTTTCAGACATCATAACAACATAGATACAGACCAAAATCTGAAGAAGATTTCTAACCATTCCATGGTGATTCCTAAGTACAGGGACAAGTTTAAATGGCCTGGTTTGGAATAAGATTAACTCATCCAAACCTCTCAACAAATCTACATATTGTAGAGATGTTAGGATCCATAGATCCAACCATTTCTCAGGGTTTTTTCCATAATCACAGTAACACAAATGACTTTGGTATAATAGAATCCATAGATCCCACCAAAAGTCATGGTTTTCATCAAAGATAGAGTTATACAAGTAACACAGGTAACCAAAATCGGTTTTCTTGGAAGTCGAACCGGGCTGAATCGGTCTGAAACTTCATCTGACTCGGTCTTGTGTATCCATTTGTTGTAGGTGTCTTCAGTGTTGCTAGTGTCTTAGGTGTCTTTGCTGCTGATGGAGGTGTTCTTGCTGTTGCTGATGTTGGAGTTCCATTGATGTTGGTGAAGATCATAAAAAATAAAAACCCAACTGAAAATCTCTAAAATCAGAAAATCCCTAAAATCAAAAACCAAATAGAAAGCAAGACTAATATCTAGATTAGATTAGATCAAAGAAAATAAAAACTCCTAATAAGGTTTGATCTAAAAATCAAAAAGATCCAGACCCTAACTAAATCTGGGTACCTAAAAAAGTGAAAAGAAATTATTGAAAATACAAATAAAAGATCTTCAACGATTGAATAGAGATTTCCTGCCCAGATCTACTCATAAGGAGCAAATCTGAGCAGATTAGGATCAGCCGGTTTTAGTTTCTCTGATGGTAAGAGAGAAAGGGTTTTTCTATGGAGAAAGGAAAAAAGATTTTTTCTGTACGACTCTCTCTCTCACCTATAGCTTTTCTATAAAAATTGTTGACCTGATCACGTAAATCTTACAAAGTCACATAAAGTTTACAATAACACGGAAGAAAAGCTAGGTGTCAGTTGTGGCTTCAGATTTTAGGATTCGAGCATGATCCAAAAGTCAGCTTTGCGATTTCATAACGGGTACAAACCCAACTTCAATTGTCGCCACTTCCTTCTCCTGCATGGAATGGGTATTCCCAACAGAGCAACCCAAAAAAACCTTAGATAGGCTTAAATACTGAAACTACTCAATTTATATCCAAATTGAGTCAAAACTGTTAATGTAATTGCAAGATAGAGATGCATCTAATGGATATATCTTTGACACAGAATTAGGTATAGGTTAACCAAATAAACTCACATGCAGAGGATTAAAAGTTAAATGAAGATTGAGTAACATCAAGGTCGCCCAACCATTACGATAAACTTATCGAGTCATTAAGAAGACATTGACAATACCATATGAAAAAATCAAATGTAACTTCAACAGTAACTAATTCTATTTTTGTCACGAAACTTCAATCTAAAAGGTACATCTAAGCCATTTTTAAAAATCTTAAGAAAGATAGAATAACGCACAATTAAGTACTGATCAATCTTACCTTCATCTCCTCCTATAAAGATCTGAATCCATCGCTAACAGGGTATAGCTACTCGCTTCAATTTCCTAGTTGTAGCTACTGAGGCATTAAGGATTCTTATCTAAAGCACAAACACAAATTAACTCAATACAACATCCCTTTTCCCCATTGGAGAAGTCTATGATAACCTATGAACATATATAAATCGAGCCTAAAGTTGATATTCAATCTTAAAGCCTGCGGGTATGTTAAAATACACTAAACACTAACGAAAAAAAATAATTCAGTGAATGCTGAGATCGGAAGCCGTTCAAGAACATGAAGGTTGTAGCGACTAAAAAAAAGATCATGAAGATTTTTAACCCTAAACCCTAATTCTTTGAAGCAGTCAAACACGACTGTATAGAGAAAAAAAAAAGTACCCTGCAAGAACTGCAACAGTATGCAATGTCACCTCAAAAACCAATAGTGTATCCAACACCATCATTGCCGCTGTAGGCTACAACACCTCCACTCCAACTTCAACAAAACAAAGAAACGTCGCACCAAAAACACGATTTAACTTGATTATTCTTTTTTTTATTAAAACGAACTCCTGATTTCAACCAGATTTCCTTTCCTTTTTTTTTTTTTTTTTTTTTTTTTACAGGAATTCTTTTTTAAGAGTTTCACAATTTAAGTTTTTCACGTTTTTTTTTTAATGGTTTCCTTTTTTTGGTGTGTTAACAATTTCCTTTTTTTAGAGGAATTCCGTTTTTTTATAATTTATTTAACGGTTTGGACGTGAGTTTTGTCCACCCTTATTAAAGTACCATTAAGTATAGGTGTAAACACGGTGTAACTAAATAATTCAAGTTTAGAACATGATGAAGAACATGTTTTGATTTTGGATCTGAGCAATTCCAAGACGACCGAAGAAAAGTTATATGTTTTTCGCCTCAAACAACCAGTCAGGGTTATAGTTTGTATCAATTTTTATATGTAAGCTTGGATTCTTCTGATAATAATAATCACTACTATTTTCTGATCTTTTTTTTTTATGTTTGATTCATTTCACAGCAATTATGGAAATCAACTCGAAATGAGAGAGTCAATTGTATGAGGGTGAAAATAGTTTCGCTCGATTTCGGTAATTTCGTGTGTGTGGGTGAGAAATGAATTTAAACCCTAAAAAATATACTGCACGTGAGTACTTTAGATTCGGGAGATCAATTTGTACAAATCCGGCCTAAACCAAGAAATGGCCGTTCTAGACTTGCTTCGGTCACAAAGTGAAGGAGAATGGGTTGGTTTTGGGGAGGGAAGCCAAGAAAGTACTAGGTTGATTCTGGAAGAGTAGTTGTTTCTACGACTTGTATCAGAAAATGAAAAGCTAACAGATGGAAAGCTAGCAAAATGTTTTCTGAGTGTTGTATGCTCCTGACTGAACTTGTTGTTCGGTGGAAATAGGTAAGACCTATTTATACAAGTCGAAGTGAAACGTACTCTGGTCTAATTAAGGAATGGTAAATGGGTGAGTAAATGGGAGGAGGTGGTAACCGTTAACGCATGGAATTGATTTGCCATAAAAAGGAGCGTTTCACCATTACTCCCTGTATTTACTAACCGCCTCATCCTTATGACACTTCCTTATGACGGGCGTAGTGTACGCCGCATGCTGTAAACCGCCAAACCAATACCCAAAGAGGATCCCCAGTTTGTGATATGTGTTGATGTCTCGAATCTTTTCATGGAAAACATGTAACATATTGTTGTTGCCTGGAAAGTCGAGCTTGGGAGACTTGCTGGCATGGTGACCTTCGACGGTCGAGATTTTGCATCTCAGGAAGAAAGGTAGTCGTTGATCATCGCATGCTTTCGTTTTTGGTGGTCGCATAGAGAAGGCCAACATGGTGGCGCGGCAAGGTTGGCATGCTATTGGCATGTCATGTCTTGGCGCGGTTTGGCGTATCCAAACTAGGGTTTCGGGCCAAAGGTTACCCTGTGTTGTCTGGTAACCTTGGATAGCTAGGATTTTCTCATGAGATTGGAGGGCGAACGTTGATTGTCGCACGCCTTCGTTTTAGTGGCCGCATAGGAAAGGGAAGCATGGTGGCGCGACTAGGTTGGCATGCCATTGGCATGGCATGTCTTGGCGTGGTTTGGGCGTGGCCAAACTAGGGTTTCGGGCCAAAGGTTACCATGGGTTGTCTGGTAACCTTGGATGGCTAAGATTCGATCCTGGGATTGAAGGGCGACCGTTGATTGTCGCACTCCTTCGTTTTGGTAGCCGCATAGAGAAGGCCAGCATGGTAGCGCGGCTAGGTTGGCATGCCGTTGGCATGCCATGCCTTGGCGCGGTTTGGGCTTGGCCAAACTAGGGTTTCGTGTCAAAGGGTACCATGCGTTGTCTGGTAACCTTGGATTGCTAGGATTCAATCCTGGGATTGAAGGGCGACCTTTGATTGTCGCACGCCTTTGTTTTAGTAGCCGCATAGGGAAGGCCAGTATGGTGGCGTGGCTAGGTTGGCATGGCATGCCTTGTCGCGGTTTGAGCATGGCTAAACTAGGGTTTCGGGCCAAAGTTTACCAGGCGTTGTCTGGTAACCTTGGATGGCTAAGATTCAATCCTAGGATTGAAGGGCGGCCGTTGATTGTCGCACGCCTTCGTTTTAGTAGACGCATAGGGAAGGCCAGCATGGTGGCGTGGCTAGGTTGGCATGGCATGCCTTGGCGCGGTTTGGGCGTGGCCAAACTAGGGTTTCGGGCCAAAGTTTACCATGTGTTGTCTCGTAACCTTGGATAGCTAGGATTTGATCATGGGATTGAAGGGAAACCGTTGATTATCGCACGCCTTCATTTTAGTAGCCGCATAGGGAAGGCCAGCATGGTCGCGTGGCTAGGTTGGCATGCCGTTGGCGCGGTTTGGTCGTGGCCATACTAGGGTTTCGGGCCAAAGGTTACCATGCGTTGTATCATAAGCTTGGATGGCTAGGATTCGATCCTGGGATTGAAGGGCGACCATTGATTGTCGCACGCCTTCGTTTTAGTAGCCGCATAGGAAAGGCCAGCATGGTGGCGTGGCTAGGTTGGCATGCCATTGGCATGGCATGCCTTGGCGCGGCCAAACTAGGGTTTCGGGCCAAAGGTTACCATGCGTTGTCTGGTAACCTCCGATGGCTAGGATTCGATCATGGGATTGAAGGGCAACCGTTGATGGCCGCACGCCTTCGTTTTAGAAACCCTAATTAGCACCCTTTACTAGGATCACTGTAGAATTCTCGTACGAACTCGGATTTTGAGGGTCCGCTCCTCAAATCGACCGGAAAAGAATTTCCTATCTCCCACGCGGGGATATTTAGGTTTTGAACTCGTTCGGGAGGTGAAAACAGCCCGACAGTAAAACTCAGGAAGAATTCAAGAGGGATGTTGCGGGCCCGAGGAGGAATAGTTTAGGCGCGACCAAAATTAGGGTTTTGGCATTGGTCCAAACGTTACCATGCGTTGGCTGGCGACCTTGGACGGCTAATATTTGCATCTAAGTTGGAAGGGTGGCCGTTGATTGTTCCACGCCTTCGTTTTAGTGTCCCATAGGGAAGGCCAGGCGTGGTTAGGGCCAAGGCAAGGTGCGGCTTGGCTTGGTATGTGGGGACAATGGCTAGGCATGCCGTTTGGCACATGGTGCGGCTGGCATGGTTGGCATGCCTTGGCGCGGTGGTGCTGCTGGGCACGGAGGTGCGGCTGGCATGGCTGGCATGCCTTGGCACGGTGGTTTTGTTGGGCACGGAGGTGCGGCTGGCATGCCTTGGCGCGGTAGCATGAGAATTTTAAGGTTTTGTACAGGTGATGTCAATCAATGTTAGGGGTTCTGCCGTGGAACATGATACATAGAAAGAAAAAGGTACCCTGGTAATTCTTACGTAAGCATGCTAGTTGATTCGATAAATGTGTTAATGGTCAACAAATGCGCTAGAGGTCATGGTGATGTCATGCCAGGTGCGTATTTTTACGATTTTAACCCTAAGCTAAAAACCACCATCAACATTAAGTCCCCTGCTTAGCTCGGAACTGGAGCCGCGTTACGAGGTAAGAAAAATATGGTGACAGGCTAGGACAGAGATCGAAACAATAAGTCATGAAAAGATGGTCAGGAAATTCCGGCTAACCTTTTTGAGAGGTAAAGAGAGTTTGTGCTTCCCGTGTTGGCGGCTTTTCATAAATCATAGTGGTGGTGCAGATCGTGGAGTGGTGAGATGAAAATTTTCGGCTTGGAATGGGAGCCGCAGGTGTCAGTCGGCTTGGAATGAGAGCCGCACGTGTTGGTCGGCTTGGAATGGAGCCGTTAGTATTGGTCGGATAGGGCAAGTGGATAATAATATCTTGTTGAAAGTGTTATTGAACTACCTCTTTTCCACCTCCCTATTCACCTCCTCCAATCTAAATCCACATCTGTGGAATGGTGAATCCCACCTGAACCTGAATGTGAATTTAAATCCAGATGTGTGGTTTAGATTGGAGGGAGATTAATAGGGAGGTGCAAAAGAGGGAGTTGAATAGCATTTTCGTTATTATTATTTGGAGAAGTAGTTGCAATTGAAGACTTAGATCTAGAAAGAAGCCAAGCTGTAAAACTTTGGAGGGTAGTAGACAGGGACGAATCTACAGTGGGGCCAGTGACGTCACTGGTCCCCATACGTGTTTGGAAAAAAAAATCCTACATAATTTTGATTGGAAATAAATTTGTGCCCCCACGAGTAGAGGTGTAAAACGTGCCGGACCGGCACACGAAGTCGTGTGCTTCATGTGCCATGTGCCGTGTTGTGTTGTGCCAACGATTTAAACGTGTTGTGTCGTGTTGTGCTTTACTAGTCAAAAGCTAAGCACAGCACAGCCCACGGGCACAACACACGAATAAACGTGATGGGCCGTGATGTGCCGTGTTGGCACACGTGTTATAAACAATTTGAAATCACTTAATGTATACACTAAGTCGGACATTATCACGAGAATTTAAATAGAGAACATATCATTTGAAATTATTTCAAACAAAATTAACAAGTTTTATTTAATAAAAAGAAATAGCCCATCAAATATAAAATTGGATCATTGTCATGTAAATTAATGTTCTAGTCAAATATAAGTAACGACATTATAACAACGATATTGGAATGTATTTTCCAAATATTTAGGTATTATATATGTTGTTATAAAAATAAGCCAGTATTAAATGTCAAAAACTAGCTAGAATATTGACTCTTTTGTGAAATATACACAAAATGTGATGTATTATGGTATACTTGTGCATGCTATGACGTGCTTTCTTAACGTGCTGTGCTGGGCCGTGTTAATCTGTGCCGCGTGATGTGCCGTGCTACTGTGCCGATTAGGCTAACCCAGCACAGCCCATGAAGCTAACGTGCTGGGTTGTGCTGTGCTAAATCACGTGCAGGGCTGGGCTGAGCTCAGATTTTAGCTTGCTATGCTGGGCTATGCTCGTGCTGGCACAACCCAATTTATACCTCTACCCACAAGATTTATAACAAATTCTCGTACAAAAGGATATTTCGAAACTAAATTCAACCAATTCCCATATCCAAATTCCACTGGCTCTAAGTTTTTTACTTCCAGAAACTAATAAACTTCCTAACATTAAGGATTAGTTGTAGATAGATATGATTCCTACTTTGCCGAAAACAAAATAACTTCAAAGAAAAAGGAAAAAAAGAACCTAAACACTAATTGTATTGCTATATAGGCTTAGTACACAGTCCAACCTCCCAATATATTTTCAAATATGATTTAACGACTCTTCGGAAGTTCCAAAGTAAGCTACGCCTAGCACCCCATAGAATATTGGTTATGTGTTTGTAACTTTGTAGTCATTTCAGTATTAATAATAACGACAACAAAAAATACATTCAAAGAGCTAGATATTCAATGTTGTAATGTGACGTAGACTTTCTCGATGTTATAATTTTTTGACCAACCTCATATGATTTAAAAAGTACGGAGTGATGTTTTTTTATTTTGGTGTACTTTCCGTTTCCTATCATCTGAAGATCGCTGATTTGCATTACCTTTCCCATAAATTTTTAATTAACATTACCTCTCATCGTTATTTTTTTCATACAGTTCTAGCTAGCTGACTTAGCAATAGTGCACACGTGATAAGAATAAATATGTTTATAACGAACTACCTAAAATACCATAATGCTCATAGATAGGCTTTACATGAATTGGAACTCCCAAAATTTGCATGGTGTTGTCTTGAAAGAAAATATGGAGTGTCTGTAATTCAAGAAAATAACGGTAAGAAAAGGAATGTTCCACTGGAGAGTAATGCTAACTTATAGTTGTCTTTTTGAGATGGAGAATAATGCAAACTGATTGTTGTACCGAGCTAGAAGGAGTTTACTACGTTCAGTGCAGTGAGATTCGTGGAACTAATCATGCCTTTATGCTTATTGTTGTAGAAGCAGTTTCTAGGAAAGATTATGGTTATTAGGTATCCAATCTCTTAATCGCTTAAGAAGTGAAAATAAGAGTGAAGGTATACCCTTAAAAGTCGAGTACCCCTAGGTTTCCTCGTTTTCCTTGCTTCTGGGAAGCTTCTAGCACTATTAGGTGCCAAATGCCTGGCTCTTACATAGGAGTGAGAGCGAAGACAAAAACCTATGAAAAGTGAACATCCCTTATAGCAGTATCATACCCCTCGATTCAGGAATGAGTTCAGAAATAAGTTCCCATACAAGTGTAGGATTTAGAAGAGAATGCAGCAGAGGCATGGATCCCCTTAGTCGTTTCATTCCTTGAAGTTCCATACGGTGGAAAAAAAAAACGAAAGCCAGGAGCGGGGCCTGTACAAACACCAAGTAGCAAGTAACGACTGTAGCTCTGATTAGTGCAGAAACCAAGGAAACTTTTGGTTCTGGGATGCTCGTTTAACTTCTGTACTCATCTTGTTCCTTATTTACCTGGGTGCAATGCATTTTCAAAAGCTTTTTGTTGAACTGACTTCCATTTAAATTTGTGTTGGACCGATCAATATATTAATAATCAAGTTGTCAGTCAATTGGTGGAATACATTGCATCAACATGGTAGCATTAACCGATCTGGTATATCGATCCATGTATATATGCTCGTTCCAATCTTGTCCAACTTTGATAACTCCCAATTCTTCACTCTATTCTTCTTCGCTCTGGAAACACATCTTCTGATTTTCTTTTTTTTGGAATCCTCTTTAACTGAAGAAATCGAAGCTCGAGAATGCATGCATAAATAGAAGCTTTAAAGCTTCACCTAGTTTACTCGCCAAGTCTCTTTGCATCCATGGAAATTCGTAGGTTCGATTCATGCAGGATGTAAGTTCAATCGCTTCTTATAAGGGCAATTTTATTTCAAAGGGGTAGGAGTTTTCTACTTTTTCGAATTTTGAGTAACTTCAAAGCATTACATTTAAATCCAATGTTAAAACCTTAAATGATGTAGTCTTATATATAAAACCATCCATAAACTCGTTTCCTTTATTTCTATATTATAAACTTTTATAATGAAACAAATCTAATGGATTATCCGCATCCAATCGGTGCATCCATTAGATGCGTTGGATGATGGATTGGATGCGGATGCCAAACTTAAAATCTGTAATGAATTGGATTTTATGTGGATGAGGAGAAACCCAGTACACACCAACCCATGCTCACCCATAAGAGCATGGTTAGATCATTATGGGCCTTGGGCACCCATGGGCTCTTATAAGGCGGGCGACGCAGGGTCTTGGGATACATAGCAAAATTTAGACCTTTTAAGACGAGTCTTTTAACTAATAAAAGTAACAAATATATATTATTGACGAGAATTATGACTAATTTTCACCCACCTAGGCATTTTTAAACTGGACCCCCAGTTGGCATGCAATTCAAGATGCTAAAAGAGCATTATACTACCTACAAACTAGAGGTGTAAAACGTGTCGGCCCAGCACAACACAGCCCACGAAATCACGTGCTTAGCGTGCTATGTGCTGTGTTGTGCCGGAGATTATGACGTGTCGTGCCGTGTTAGAAGGAGTGTTGTGCTGGGCTGTGCCAGAAAAATAAACGTGATGTGTCGTGATGTGCTATGTCGGGTACATTTATTTTATATTCAATATAAATGTTTTCCAAATATTTAAGTATTATACGTGTTATTATGAAAATAAGTCAACATAACGATAATCAAAATGTCAATAATTGGCTAGAATAAAGGCTTTTTTGTGTGAAATATACACAAAATGTGATGTATTGTACCATGTTTTATAGTATTTTATACATATTATGACGTGCTTTTCTAACGTGTTGTGTTGTGCCGTGCCATGTACCACGTGCTGAGCTGGGATGTGATCGTGCTGGCACAACCCCATTTACGACTATACTACAAACTGAGGTAGCTATATATAGAAACAAAAATGTCGTACCCAGATGTAAACGGGAAACGAACCCTACACCTCTTAATATAAACACCAAGCAGTAGTGATTATAATGTAAGAGTCGTGTTGTCACGCGATCGTCTGCGTGACAGCCAAAATGAACTCGCACCCTCGAGCCGTCCGATGTGGTTCTCATCTACGTGATTCGATATTGGTATTTACTTTGACTTTTAGCAAAGCATGTATTCTGTATTCAGTCCTTCGTTAAAAAATGGTTTAACAAACTAAACAATTGCTACTTGTTTATTGTGATTCTTCTGGAAACTAATTTTTTTCTTTCAGCAAAAGATTTTACTTAGGTTCAATAACATTAGTTCATAAAAAATAAAATGACCGATAGTTTCATATAATCATAAATCTACAATTATTTCAAAATCATGAATCAGAAATTAGCAAAACTTACAAAAACAACACAAAGAGAAACGGAGATTAACCAACCATCAGAATCTAAATAAAATGTTTCCACGGAGATTAACCAACTCAAGTGAATCTATTAATTCATTTGCATTCTTGAGGAGCTATGATCATAAAATAGTGAATCGATTAAAGTGGAAACCTCCATATTGGAATTTGTTAGAAGTATAAGCGTGTCTTTGCTTCTTTTATCTTTTACTTTAGCTACTGGTGTATTAGAGTGTCATCTTTATCTTTATCTTTGAGTCACTAGGTTAGGTCTTATCTTTTAGTCAAGTTGTTTGTATAAGTAGAACACTATGTTCTGTATCTAAAATCAATCAACACAATTATCTTTCATTACAAATTTATCCATGGCATCAAGAGCCAGGAGAAACCCTAGCCGTTTCTCGATCCCGTGACCTAAACCATCAAATTAAATTCTAAGTTATCTCCACTTGTCTACACATCTACAATCATTATCCAACCCTCAAGATATTTTTTGATCTAATCTCTCAAGTTGGAAATCAATATCATGGAGCACCATCACTATTTTGTAGGCGACTAAATCATCTCCATTTTCTGCTCATAAGTTTGAACAACAACAATTTCAACCACCTTCTTTACACTTTCTTCAATCTTATTGAAAATCCCCAATTATTTTTCATCCTAAAACATCTCAACACTACTCAGATCCGCAACTCCAAAATCGATTTGGTACCCACTTTCTTTGATGGTCTCATCTAGTGCTTCCGCTATCGATTGATGGTTATTTGCTCCTCAGTTAAACTTCTTGCATCAGATCAAGTTTTCTAGAGGTTATCAGGGAAGATCTTGAGTTGTTGTTGTTGTTTGAAGTTGTAGTTTGCAATAATTTAGTAAGGAAATTGGGTTCGAGTTGGTAATTCTTAGCTCAGAAATCAGTATACAAAATTGATATTTGTTGTCGTAAGAATGTGTGTTGAATGGTGAGATCAATGGGGATTAAGGGTTTTTTGAAGGAATGTAAAACTTGGGTTGTTATCTGAATTCTAATTATAAGTGGACACAATAAGGGTTTGATCTATAGAAGTTGAACACAACACCTTAAAGAAGATGCACCTCATCTGCTTGTGCAAACTCCGGATAGAGGAGCTAATCCAACATCTCATCCCAACATCAACTGGGATAAATCAAGTTTTTATAAAGGTGATAAATCTATATTTCCTTAATTGATTTCAGTAAAATGTTTGATGTGCTGCATTTATTATCCACAAACTCAAGAAAACCAGTCAACAATCTTCTTCAAAACCATTTGAAAACATTCAAAATTCCATTATCATCACCAATTCATGATTTGTTTACACCATTAAATCTTTTAAAATACTTGTTTACATCATTAGAACCACCACACTTATTACACCTTTTAATACCAGTATACAACATCTTAGTTCTTGGATTCAACTTTGTTTCATACCTAATACAGAATATTACATTTTATCTGTTACCTAACACGGAACCTTACATTTTATCAGTTAACCAACACTGAACTTTACCACACTTTATCAGTTAACCAACACTGAAAACCACCACATTTTATCAGTTAACCAACACTGAACTTTACCACACTTTATCAGTTAACCAACACTGAAAACCACCATATTTTATCTGTTAACCAACACAGAAAACCATCATGTTTTATCTGTTACCAACAAAGAATGCCACTATTCGAGGAGAAGAGAAATTGAAGAATGAATAATATTTTGCTTTATTTCCTGTTTACAAATTGATCCCTTTGTATGGGCAATGGGCATCAATTTGAGGGGGAGTATTAGGAACACCAACAACTTTCAATATTCATATTCCATGTCCAATGCTTGTTCTCATATCAACTTTGGTATTGAATTGCATCTAACTTTGTCGTTTCCACTGCTCAAATCAAACTCGACATTATAAGTGTTAGTTTACTGGAGTTTGTAGCTTCATATATGACTTAACTTTATGAACCTGATAATACCGAAGTTGACCAAGTTTCATCTGGTACCAAGACTACAGTTGAGAAATTTTTACCTTCTTCTACTATTCCACATTTTGTTATTGGTCCATTTTGTTCAGTGGATCCTTTGGGAATCAAAGTCTGGTTACGTGGTGTTGGTTCATACTTCTTTCACAACCTCAATGCAGATATTGTGAAGCTCCTACAACAAATAGATATTGCCAATTGCAAGCTAAAATAACCTCTAAACTACAAGTTCCTCAAGTGCTACATCTGCTAAATATGGAGGGAGTTGTCTACATGTGAAGTTTGGTTGTGTTAATTTCAGATGAAGGGCAAATTCAATATTCTAATACAACTTGCATCTAGAAGAATGAAGACTTTTTATTTGCAAGATTTTATTCACTTCTGTTTTTCACTTTAGGCAAACTGATGTAGTTACTCCCTACTTCAGTTTGAGGGGGAGTGTTAGAAGTATAAGCATGTCTTTGCTTCTTTTATCTTTTACTTTAGCAACTGGTGTATTAGGGGTGTCAACTTTATCTTTATCTTTGAGTCACTAGGTTAGGTCTTATCTTTTAGTCAAGTTTTTTGTATAAGTAGAACAATATGTTTTGTATCTAAAATCAATCAACACAATTATCTTTCACTACAAATTCTGTCAGAATTATTCCGATTTCTTGACAATAGGGATTCGAGATGTTGATGGCATGATGGGAACAAGTTGAAGATTATGGATTAGAAAAATATAGACCAGCAAATACGAGTATTAGATAAGGAAGGGAAATAAAAGAAATTACATAAGAAATTAATAAAGAGGAAAAACACTCTTGTTAATCACAGGAGAATCAAATAGATTATAGAAGAAATGAAGAATGCCACTAAAACGAACGAAGAACCTATCATTATGAAGAAAAAAGTTGTATAATCGACCATTTGTACCTTAATACGGTATTTCATAGGCTTACTATTCAGGGGCGGAGTTAGAAACTTCACTGAGGGGAAGCAAAATATTATTAGGGGGTGCAAAACAGCAAAAATAGGTGTGAGAGCCCAAAATATTAGAAATTCTAGGCTTGGGAGCTAGTTTGGGAGGGGGTGCAATTGCACACCCTTGCACTACACTTGCCCCGCCTCTGTTACTATTATGGACCTTATGGTTTTGGAACCATCAATCAGAGGTCCAGAAGTTTACAGTTGCTCAGTAATAATGTCATTAGAAAGAGGACCAAAAAGAAAAAAGTCATAAGATGTTTATGGTACTGAAATAAAAAAATACATAGTAGCACGGGTTTAATAGTAAAAATAGATATCGAATAGCTTTTATTTCGGATCTACAAATTCAAATCTCAATATCAGCACATCCGACGGCCCAGGGGTGCGAGTTCATTTGTTCTGTCACGCGGACGCTCGCGTGACAGCAGGACTCATAATGTAATTTATTTTACGAAAAGATAAGTTTACAAGATAAGAAATGGACCTTAGTCACTCCCAGCCAGTTAGATCGACTCCACAGCCGATCCAACCTGTTATTCTTTAATTCTCACGCGCATCATGCAATCAAAGACATGAGTTTTACCATTATAATAAACGGTGGAACCCATCTATATATCGACACATTTACTATTTAACTTCAATCAACATAACAGAGATTTTGACGCTTCGAAGTACAAGGGCCAACCATCATCTAATGGTAACAGACAAACAGGTAACGTTTTGACGATGTTGCACATGTCGTATGTCACTGCAGCTTATCAAAGACTAAGATTTAAATTAAGTTGATTATCATCAGTTGATGATGATTGACCATTTGAGACCAGTGCTTGCTCGGAGTGATGATGATGAACATGAAAACTTCCCGGCCATAGCTGCTTTTCCGACTGTGCAATCGTACTACACGAAGCTTCGACATTGAGAACATGTCTAACAGTACCGATGGCGTTGTTTCCTTCTAATATGTTAGGGTTTTGCGCGGCCATTGTGTGCGTCATGACACCAAGTGTTCTTGGAGAAGTATGATGAATGCCCATCATCATAGAACTCATTAGCTTATGTGAAAGGTACCTTCTAGCCGCTCCCCTTTCTTTCCTGTGAGCATTTTGATGACCACCCAACGCTTGTGAACTATAGAAATCCCTCATGCAGAAGTTGCATGTAAACATCTTTTGGAATGTGGGTTTCGTTTGCTGATACACCTTATATTCGTCCCTGCTGCTAGATGTTCTACCAAGGCTTAATTCTAGCCATTTTCTCTTCTCGTTGTTTTCGATCGAACCATTATTGTCTTGGTTGTTCACTGGAATTTCTCTTGTTTCTTGTTGTTCTCTAGCTACTTCTCTCTGGGAGATCATTTTGACCCTTCACATAAACTCTCTATAAATTTAGATGTAATGAGAGGAAAAAGCAAACAATTAAGTGAAGGGAATGAGCAGATTGAATTAAGGTAATAAATAACAAGAGAGAGTGGTGGTGGGGTTGAATTAGTAACAGAGATATATTTGTCCATTTACTCATCATCTCTGTTTAGAAAAACCTCTTCTTTAACTTCAAACGAACTTGTGTAACGAATGATTCGACTCAACATAAACGGTAAAAGATTGTATACTAGATATGGAATCGATATAAGACACTCAGAAAGTTGCGAACAACGACAAGAGGGAATACCTTTGATTTTCGTATATTGAAAGGTTGCTTTATCTGTTTGTACCCCTAATATTTTACACAAATAAATGGGCTAACCTAGGAACCATTTTTTGGGGACCGTGGTATTTTTGAGGGGACCATGGTTTGATTATGCCACCTTCCCTCTAGTTATAAGGGATGTCCTAATGCGTTGAAATTACTAACTTGCCCTTAACCTAATTTAATTTAAAACCAACCTAATAACCACCTCTCTCTATATATATAACCACCACCTCCTCCCACCACCACCGCCCATCACCGCCGATAAATACCACCACCACCTCCGACCATCACCACCGCCCACCACCGCCGATTACCACCACCACCTCATCCCACCACCACCGCCGATTACCACCACCACCACCTCCTCCCACCACCACCGCCGATTACCACCACCACCACCACCTCTGATTATCACCAACGCCAACCACCGATTACCACCATCACCACCAACCACCACCACCTCTATATATATATAACTTAATTTAAATCTTTAGCAAAGATATTCTCACAAACCCATTACTTGTCGTTTGTTTTTGGTTGAAAAAATGAGAAGTAATCATCCAAATGAGTTGAAAATGGAAGTTGTGGAGAGGTTTAATGGAGGTTACTGATCTTTGAAGTTCGGTTATTTGTTCATCTCACAAGGCAACCGAACTACACATTCGAATGAGTTCGGTTACTTGTTCATCCTCACAAAGCAACCGAACTACACCTTCGAGATGAGTTCGGTTCTATAAGCTTTATAACTATGTTATCGAACTGACGAGTTCGGTTGTTTCGCATAAATGTATAAAACTGCCATGTAACCGAACTCTAGGGTTAAAAACATAAGAAAAAAAGTTGTCATGTAACCGAACCTTACTGTTTTTCCCATTATTTTTATTTCTCTTATAACCGAACTCTATCAACTTTGTTCGGTTATTTCGCAAAAATTTTAAAACAGCCATGTAACCGAACTCTACGGTTAAAAACATAAGAAATTTTTGTTTGTTAAGTTCGGTTGGTTGTGCAATTAATCTCAAGTTTGCGAAACAACCGAACTTATTAAACTTAGTTCGGTTGGATCGCAAAAGCATGTAGTTTGCGAACCAACCGAACCTTATACACTTGGTTAAAATTTATTTGTACATAAAGTTCGGTTAGTTGCGAACCAACCGAACATAACACTGCATGTCAGAGCTTCCATTAATATGGAGTTCGGTAACCTGCGTGTTTGGATCAAGCAACCGAACTACACCTTCAGATGAGTTCGGTTACTTGTTCATCCTCACAAATCAACCGAACTACACCTTCAGATGAGTTCGGTTACTTGTTCTTCATATAAAGTAACCGAACTGTTCAAAATCCAGTTCAAAATTTTACATTTTTTGGGGAAGTTTTTACCAATTCAACATACATTATCTAAGTTTGGAGCATACTTGTTCACCCAAATACTCTACCTCCGGTTGTGGTTGATAAAATCCATCATTTGAATACTCAAAGGGGGTGAATTGGAAAAAAAAATTATTTTTCATGTTTTTCTCCTTCATCTTCTCTAACTCTACTCTCACAATAATTCTACTCAACTAATAATAAACCCATCTTTTAATTTAATCTCACTAATTGTTTTTAACTAAATCATTTCACTAATCATAACCTAAAATTAATAAAGAGGGTAGATTAGGTATTAAATAAATAACTAGATATGGGGTGACCTAGAATTACTTCTAATGTCTTTACCCAAAATAAAACCATGGTCCCCCCAAAAAAAGGCTGGTCCCCAAAAAACGGTTCTAACCTAGGCCTCCAAAGCTCCCATTAGTGGCAAAAAGCTCCCATTAGTGGCAAAAGAGGGTTCATTGGGCCTAAGGTGCTTCCCTTGTGTATCCAATAATGACTAACTAGGCCTAACAAACACCTCACAAGGAATTCCATGTGCATAGGTTCGAATCAAGCAATCTTCCATACCAAAATTTCCTGTGAAAAATCCATTAATGACTTTAGCATCGGAGGGTTTTTTGCAGGTACCCCCCTTTATCCATAATTCAATCGTAGATCCAGTCCACGAATCAATTATCAGCAAAATCATCATACATATTTCTGTGTTTGAGGTAGGAGTAATTTTACCTTACAAACAGTGGCGCCGACCAAGGGTTTCGAGAAAATATTATCAAGTTTTACCAAATCGAGTTATGGCAATAGTTAGACAGACTGCACGAAGGTCTGATTCTAACAGCAATTCTCAACCGCGCAGGAGACGCGAAATTGAGAGGAACGAAATTGAGGTTCAATCTGCGCACCGCTATACCCATCGGAAACAGATGGGGTCAAGATCATACTCACAATGAGATCACCGGATCGTGGACAGACCGAGATCGTTTTGTGATGAGCTCCGCATCTCGAATCGAGAAAGGAAAAACAACGTCTGATCGATAACGAAGTTATTGACGTTGATGGGGAAAACCCAGATGTTCGTGGAAACAAAGGGTATGCATTCGGCAGCACATCTAGGAGGAATCGCAATCGAAAGGATCTACGAGATGGCCGCACCGCGACTCCCAGTACAGAGGAAGAACAACTACTGAATCGGCTAGACGAATTAGAGAAGGAGAATGCTCTACTGAGATTAGAACGTGAAAACCAACCTCGACCTAGGTCTGGTGTTTTGAATAATCAGAGGGTCCGATCTGTTTGGCAACGCCTTGGAAGTCGGATTGAACCACAAGTCGCAGACTCTAACAGAGATGTGATCAATCTTGATCGACCAGACAGGAATCTATTGGTCACTAGAGAATTACCGAAACGACCCAGGCGAGCAGGAAATCGGACAGCTGCAACTCAACAGAGCGCAGCCAGAACTACGTCTCATTCAAAACGGCTCAGGAATGACGAGAATGAAGCTCGAGACCAACACGACGAGGGTGACTTTTCAGACGATTACTATGCTCGTTCGGAGCAAGGCAGGCATGGCAGAGAGACTACTCTGCACCGAAGAAAGAAAATGAGATCGGATAATCATATTCCAGAGGACTGGGACTATGAGCAGGAAGGCAGTTCCTCAGATGGCGACCTAGACGCGATAACAGAAGCTCGTCTTGCCAAGATGATCGAGAAAGTAATGATGAAAAAATAATCCCGAGAAGAAAAGATGGAAAGGCTACATCGAGCAGCAGGAGCACCTTTCAAGCAGAATATCAGAGAATTCAGGCCGCCAATGAATTTTTTGGTTCCAAAATTACCGGAATTCGATGAGAAAACCGATGATCCAGATCAGCACGTTTTACACTATGAAACCGCCATGTCCTTGTGGCAGTACAGTGACGAGTTGATGTGTAAAATGTTTCCGCAATCCCTGACGGGGGGAGCTATTTCGTGGTTCAATCAGCTTCCAGCACAGTCGATCGGGACTTACCATAAGCTGATCGACGATTTTTGCTCTAACTATAAGTACAACAAACGTGACCGGAAAGGATGCCATTCACTGTTCCTTTTAGGAATTCGGAAGGAGGAAAGCATCAAACAATTCACTAGGCGTTTCAAGCAAGAGTTAGCGGACGTGGATGGAGCCAACGACCAAGTTGTCATTGCAGCATACAAACAAAGCTTACCAAAGATGATCAAAGAGGTGTGTACGGTTCTTTGGTCAAGAGACCACCAAAAACTTTGGAAGAACTATATGATCGAGTAGAAGAGTACGCCCGAGTGGAGGAAGATTCTAAAGCTCGAGAAGAAGTTCACAAATCGTCCAATCATCAAAACGATGGGAAGAAAGAAAAATCCAAGAACCGTTCGAACGGATGTAATAATGATCGCGGGGATGTTCGAGAGAAAATCAAGGTGAACGCATGGAAACCGGGTATCAGAAATTTCACGATATGAAGCTGGCCCCGCTGAGCATAAGTCTGACGGAGATGTACGAAAAAATACAAAAGGATTTGAGCCCCCCACGACCTTTGGCAGCAGAAACACGAGATAAATGTGATAGGAGCAAATACTGCAAGTTCCACAAAGACCATGGTCACAAAACTGAGAACTGCCGCTCTTTACAGATCGAGATTCAGCGAATGATCGACGCCGGGAAGCCGCAACAAGACGTGAAAAGGACTTTGGAAAAGGTCCCGGACGTTTGCCACGACCAACGTGATTAACGCACATGTGATTAACGTCAGCCACGCCAGGATCCATTCAATGACCAGACGGGCATCAGAAGACGAAACCAGGAGGAAGCTCAGGCAGTTGAAAGAATGGTACCTGACCAATCATATCGATTTTGTCAGCGGTAATGGAGCAGAAACTCGGGAGCTTGGGTGCACCAAGATCGAGTTCTCTGATGCAGACATGATAGGTGTATATGCTCCCCACAATGACGCTATCGTTATAACTGCTTGGATTGGCATGTTTCTTGTACACCGGATTCTAGTTGATACAGGAAGCTCAGTGAGCGTGTTGTTTTCAGGAGCTTAATCCTCTATGAATCTCCCACACGAATTGATCAAGGAGGATGAAAATCCAATTATCGGTTTCAGCGGCGAAGTTACAAAGGCGATCGGAAAAGTGAAGATACCGATAACAGTGGCTGAAAAATCCATCTTGGGCACTTTCTTGTTGTTGGATTGTCGAGCACCCTACAATGGGATCGTAGGACGAGATTGGCTGCATGAGATCGGTGCAGTCACATCATCTAATCATCAATGCCTGAGGTTTATTACCCCAGAAGGAGTTGTGAAAGTTAGATGCGACCAGATGGCCGCCCATAAATGTCATGAGAGTGCAATGGATGAGTACAAGAAGTCAGAAGTCAGTGGCAACCAGATCATGCGAGTCGAGCAGAAATACAATTACGTAATCCTCTCCCTCCGTAATCATATAGGGGAGAGGACTTGGTGAACCCCCAACAGTTGAGAAACTGATCGAGGTCCAGATTGGAGATGAGGAGCACAAAACAACGTTCGTAGGGGCAGATCTTCCTGAACAAGAATGTGATGGTTTGATTACATTGCTAAGGGCAAACGCCGACGTTTTCGCATGGAGTTTTGCTGAGATTCCAGGGATAGATCCGAATGTAGCCTGCCACAGGCTAAATATCGATGAGAATTTCCATCCTGTTCGACAGAAAATCAGAAATATAGCGCAAAGCAAAAAAAGATGGAGTTACTGAAGAGGTCGGAAAGCTGTTGGAAGCAGGATTTATTCGACCAGTACAATATCCAAGCTCACTACACCAAATTCTGGGATTCGTAACAGAATTCGTGAACTGCCATCGTCGTTACAAAACTCTGTTACAAATGGCCGTTACGAAATTTTTTGTAACAGGCATAAGCCGTTACTAAATTTTTAATATTTTGTAACAGAGGCTAGCCGTTACGAATTTTTTTTTAGGCGTGCGAGTCACACGCTTGGTCACACCCAGGTCGTAACACCTGAAATTTGTGCGTGTGTTATTCACACGCGTACTATTGTTTTCCACCCAAGATGATAACACTAGAGGATATTTCCTCCCATGCGTGATTTAGGTATACTCTAAATGAAAACCAGATCGAACTTTTCATTTTTTTCTCTCTTCTGCGGCTCTTCTCTCAGCCCCCCTTCTCTTCCGCTCAGCCATGAAAACCAGATCGAGTTTAAACCATCACAAAAATCTCGATCATAACAAAAATCTCAATCATCACAAAAATATCTTCCTCTCACTCGATGAATCCATCTCTGTAACTTGATTTCGCAAAACCTAATCTCATATGTTTTTCGATTTTTAGGGTTTAATCTGTTTTTCAATAAATTAATCTCATATCAGCAAACCCAGTTTACAGAAATCAAATCTATCTTTGAATTTCGCAAACCCTAAGAAGATTCAAGTATAAACCCTAGAAAATCAGGTAAACTTTAAACTCTTCGTTCTCTATCTATTTTTTCACATCCGGGGAGATCGAAGACCTGTAAAAGCATCAAAATTACCAAGGAGATCGAAGAAGATAGTAGCGGTTAAGGTACAACTTCGATATTTTTTTCAAATATTTCTATTGTTTATTTTGACTGTTAATTGATAGTTGAATTCTAGGGTTTTGCCTGTAAATCGAATTTTAAGGGTTTGATTGAAAGGGTTTTAATTGAAAAAACGAATTAGGCCGTTAATTTGGTTTCATCCGATGTTGTGCCTGTATATTTAATCTTTCATCCGATGTTTAATTTGGTTTTAAATCTGTTATTTAAGGATCCTAATCTCTATACCATCTCAAAATTTCAAAAAATAAAAAATTGATTCCAGTTTTGTCCTGATTTTCATCTTCATTCACCTGCAAAATAACTATAGATTGCATGAGTTTTTTATGTGCTTGTACACATTTCAATGTAACTTGTGAATATGGAACAGGGGAGATGTGGTGGAGGTTAACACTTGGGTAGATGCTGCCGGAAAGAATGAGATGCGCAGGGAATGAGAAATTCGGGATAATAAGACGCAGCAGATAATAACAAGAGCTATAAGGTAAATTTCAATCTGTTCCTCTTGGCTTTCCTTAAGCATGTATATATAATATGAAAATAAGTATATGCTAATAATTGCTTATATGCAATCCATTCAGTACATGGGTGGTGATGAATAGAGAAACAAGAAGGTTGTCTAAGATGCCAGAACAAGTGAGGCAATAGGTGAAACCCTTCTACCTGAATAGAGCTGCAATGGGTGAAGCAAAAGAGATGATACTGACCAAAATTGATAAGCTCAAGAATGAAACCGCCGAGAGCATCCGTTCGGGTTTAGCAAGAAGTGAATACATATGCCTAAATACCACAATGCTTTTCGATGTCTTTGATACTTGATTAACAAAAAAATAACATACTTTATATGTTTACTCACATCGCCATTACAGTTAACCCCTTCCCAGCTTAACTCTTTGTCTATGTACAAAATTACAGCCTAGATGGAGCGACATGGATGCCAATCAACATGTGAACAATGTGAAATATATTGGATGGATTTTAGAGGTAACTCCCTCGGTTCTCGCTATCTCGTACATTATGAATCACGGTTCATGATCGATTTTCGAAAAGCCATCTATAAAATTTTCTCTTATTGCAGAGTGTACCTATAAATGTATTGGAAGACTACAATCTCACAAGTATGACACTAGAATTTCGACGGGAATGCCGGCAATCAAATTTGCTAGAGTCTTTAACTCATATGGAAGTAATTGAAGCTGAAGAAACAACCAACAGTGAAAGCAAAACTAAAGCATATTTTAGAAGCACACACTCATGAAAGAGAGCCCCAAGGCATTGAGCAAAAGAAGGGTAAGGGGATAGTAAACTATTTGATGTTATGTGAAAGTTCGAGTTCATAGAGACGGGTTTTTTGTTTTGACTTTCATCTGTGTTTGCCACCTGTAGGAAAAGAAGATAAAGTACCTGAAGAAAGGAACGGTTTGGAGAGGTATGAAATACCAAGTGCTTTTTATCAATCTATCCTACGGGTCGTGAGAGTCAGGTTAGGCTTGTTATTTCTAGAGATGGCGCAGATGTTGGTTTCTGGCGTAGTGATATTTCTGTCAGCCTTTCATTGCTGGTTTAGGAGAAGATGATAAGCCCTTTATCTGCTGAATGGATTCAATTGCTGCCAAGTATATTGAAGCTACAATTTCTGTAATTTTCTTTAAAACTATTCTGTTCTGGGCATTACTTAGATGCTTCAGTTGGTGATTCAATTTCCTTTCAGGGTTTTGCCTTGAAGTTCAGTGAGCTTCTTAAATACATCCATGGCTATTCAACAATGTTGCTGAAATTCTGGATGATGGTTCCGCACAGGTATGCTTTTCTTTGGAATAAAAGTACCACTGTCTCGATGCTTTAGTAGTTACATTCCTCCATGCTGAAGGCCATTGAAAATATCTTTCGTAAAACTGAACACCTACCTTCCACATGTTGTACCTCTGGCATTTGCATGATCTTCAGTGGTAGTTTTTCATTTGATAGCTTGTAGCAGAAAGTAAAATGTGATCATTCCAATTCTTTGCCTTGTAGATCGCGGACTATGGTGGCTGCTTGCCTTGCAGAAGGTGCTCACAACCAGAACCTTGTTCAGGTGCATAAGCGCAGTCCAGACCCTAGACCTTGTAAGTGCTGCAGATTTGAGAGACAAACATGACGCAAGAGAAGGCAAAGACTATTATGTGAGTTCCATATCTGTTAGTTTACTTAAACAGATAATGTATTCTCTAAAACTTAGGAATTCTCTCAAGTATTAAACTGCTTGAGTGAATGTAAAAGGGTGTTTAGGAATTCCTTTAAGTTCTGAGTTAATGACTTTGTTGAACATCAAAGAATTTGTTTGATCAATTAAAGAATAGAACAAGTCAAGTGTTGTTGAATGTATAATAGAATTTGGCTAGATTGAATGAAAGATTTTTGCGGGTAATTAATTTTGTATTAGGCTTATTTGATAAAAAAATGAACGCCAGTCAATATTGACCTGGTCAAAATCGGTCGGCATTGACTAATTTTGACCAGGTCAAGGTTGACCGCAGTAATTTTTTGTCGTTATTTAAAAAGTTCGAAACGGCTTGTCAACGTTACGACAACGCTATTACAAAAAAAATTGTAACGCTTCAAGTCGTTACACACGTGGCAAATTCGTGAACGCTCACACTGTTACGAGGGTCACATAATAAATTGAACGGCCACAAAGCCGTTACAAAAAAATGTAACACCCACTTTTGCAACAGGCAAGAGCCGTTACAACCCCTTTTAGTAACGGCTTGGTTCTGTTTCTAATCCCAGAATTTGGTGTAGTGGCTGGCTGTCAAATGTCGTACCTGTTCCTAAGAAGAATGGTAAAATTCGTGTTCAGACGATTTACCGATTTGAATAAAGCTTGTCCGAGTGATCCGTACCGCCGCCACGGATAAGAGATTTGGTGGATGCAATCGCAGGTATGGGAGATCGTCATTAATGGACGGTTTTTCGGGTATAACCAAATACCTTTGTTCGAGGACGATCAAGAGCATACCGCATTCGTGACTCGACAGAGGAGTTTATTGCTATCTTGTAATGTCGTTCGGGCTTAAGAATGCGGGGGCAACCTACCAAAGACTTGGTAGACCATATGTTCAAGGATCTGATTGGGAAGTCGATGGAAGTATACATAGATGATATGGTAGTGAAATCTCAGCTAAAAGAATCGCATTTTCTTGATCTCCAAAAGACGTTCGATATCTTACGGCAATATCGTATGAAGCTCAATCCAGCAAAATGTTCATTTGGGCTATCATCAGGAAAGTTCCTTGGATACTTGATGACACACAGAGGAATCGAGGCGAATCCGGAACAAATTAGAGCCATCAGAGAAATGCCATCCCCAAGAACGAAGAAGGAGGTCCAGAAGCTAGCAGGACGATTAGCAGCCTTAAACCGTTTCATTTCACGCTCGTCGGATCGATTCAAGCCCTTCTTTGACGTTTTGAAGAAAGCAGTGAATTTTGGTTGGACGGCTGAGTGTGAAAGGGCTTTAGTGAGATCAAGCAAGATTTGTCAACCCCCCCGGTTTTGGTCACCCAAAAACTGGACAACCTATTGAGTTTATCCGCTGCAACGAGAACGCTATGAGTGCAATCTTGTTTGTTACGGATCCACATGAGAAACCCGTTTACTTCGTCAAGAAATCTTTGACGGGGCGAAACACGGTACAAGAAAATTGAGAAGATAGCACTTGCACTGTTCCATGCATCTCGTCGCGCCAAGCCTTATTTCCAAGGAAGGCAGATCATAGTATACTCGGAATACCCGCTGAAGAGAATCCTGGAGCGTGCTGATGATTCCAGTCGACTAGCCATATGGTCAAATTTTCGGGGGGCGTATGAGATCAAGTACGAAACCAGAACTGTAGAGAAAGGACACGCATTGGCTGCACTGCTAGCAGATTTTCCTGTGGATGATATAGAAATGGTTGTTGACGAAGAAGATGAGCTGTTAAAACCCATAGAGCCAGTCACTGATCAGACTGGGGGTGAGTCCGCAATGGAGATTGATGCTCCTGAACCATTGTGGACTGTATTTACTGATGGGTCATCAAATGTTGGTGGTCTTTGGAGTTGGATGCGTCATCCTTACTCCCGAAGGTTCGAGGATCGAAAGCAACCGAGGCTAGGTTTTCAAGCATCAAACAATGAAGCCGAATATGAAGTCTGCAATAATCGGTTTAAAAGTCGTCAAACAGTTAGATGCGAAGAATGTGAAGCTGGTCACTGATTCCATGCTAGTGGTCAACCAGTTTCTGGGGACCTACAAAGCCAAGGAAGAGAGAATGGCCCTGTATTTAGATCATATGCGAAACCTGGCAAATGAGTTCGACCAATTTTCTATTGGCGGAGGCCACGGTTGGAAAACAGGCATGCAGATGCTTTGGCATATCTTTCTTCCGCAGTCGAAACTGATTCCACCCATTTCGTTGTAGTAGATTTCCAAGATTTACCTAGCATCTCCGACAGCCAATTTGTTCTGGCTCTCGAACACGCTAGTGGGGGCGAGAGGGCAGCTACATCAGCACGGGGATACGAGAACATCGACAAAGCCAATATGGATATTGACAAATCCAAGTGAAAGATAAGTCGGGCGGTCATGTTGAAAACATTACAGATCGACGTCAACCATACATACTGATTACCTAACAACCGGCGAACTCCCGAAAACGAGAAACTGCCGCAAAGGTGAAAAAGAACTCATGGAGATACTCAATGATCGAAGGGCTGTTATAACGCAAACCCTCGTAGCCGGAGCCATTTTTGCGATGCGTGTCACCCGAGGAAGGACAAATAATGCGGGCAGAGGCTCATGAGGGAATTTGTGGCAACCATTCGGGAGGGCGTAGTCTCGCGCACTAGATACTTACCCAGGGGTATTTTTGGCCGTACATGCGAGAAAGACGCTAAAGAATATGCGCGAAATGTGTGCCATGCCAAGAACACGCTCCAATTCGAAAAGACCCGCCAACGAATTACATCCAGTTTTTAGTCCCCGGTCGTTCTCTATGTGGGGATTGGACATCGTCGGGCCGCTCCCAAAGCTCCCGGAAGCGTCGATTAAGTACTAGCCGCTACCGATTATTTCACCAAGTGGGTCGAAGCAGTGGCACTGGTACACGTCACCAGACATGATGTGAAAAGGTTCATATGGGAGAATATCGTCTGTAGGTTTGGTATCCCAGACGCAATAATATCAGACAATGGCAAACAGTTCGATTCAGGAGTAATCAAAGACTTTTGCAAGGGCCTGAATATTCGCCACAATTTCTCGTCTCCTTACTATGCTCAAAGCAACGGGCAGGAAGAAGCGACCAACCGAGTTATTATGGACAACCTCAAGAAGCGGCTGGAGAAGGCAAAGGGAAAATGGACTGAAGAATTCCCTGGAGTTTTATGGTCTTATCGAACAACCCCGAAAAGATCCACTGGATTTTCTCCATTCACGTTGGCGTATGGGACAGAGGCAGTCATACCCACCGAGGTACAACTCAAGACTACCAAAACTCGTCTTTGTCAAGTCCGGAAAAACGACAAACATGCGGCTTTGGATAAAGAGTTCTTTGGAAGAACAAGAGAAGCGACCTTGCAGCTAGATTGGTCCGATACCAACGAGGCAATCAAGCCGGGATATGATCGCAAGGTCGAGAGAACGGTCGTTCAAACCGGGGGAATATGTCTTGAAGAAAACCCGAGCGACCACAATGGAACCGAAGTAGCGTGGGAAGCTCGGAGCGAACTGGGAAGGCCCATACATAGTGGATAAACCAAGCATCTCGTGGATCCTACTACTTGAGGAATCTCGACGGAACCGAGGATTCGAAGCCGTGGAAGCCGTGGAATTCGTTCCACTTGAAAAAGTTTTATCATTAGAGGTAGATTCAAATCTGTTGTCTTTCGCACTCTTTTCCTTTTGATGGTTTTGTCTCACTCGGGTTTTCCACTCAAAGGTTTTAACGAGGCAGCTGTGATCAAAGCAGTAGGTATTTATCTTGTTATTTCAATTCAGATATTCTAGTCCAACATTATTTTGGTATTCCATACTTTATCAATATTGTTCGTGTTAATAAGCTACTGCGGGTGATCGAATCCGCAGTCATCCCTAAATGACAAAACAGTACAGTTTAAGTCTACTGTTAGCAACGTCTCTGACACCTCGTGGATAGGGTGAGTGCACAGTTCGAGCATTTCAACCCTATCTCAAATTTATCCCCATCATATGGGGCAGCAACAAATGTGGCAAACATTTTCATCTGTCCAGGCACGTGAAAATGTACACATCCCAAACTCTGCGCACATCTTGAATAGCAGAATTGGCCCCCTGCGCAAATTCACGGTAGCAGAAAAACTCAACTTTTCATTCCATGCGCAAGCGAAATGCAGCAGGGAGGTGCACCCCTGCGCAAGCATTGAGCAGCATGACACAAAACATACTGGGGGCGAGTTATATGTCACCTCACCATTTGGGGGCAAGATATGTAACACTCCAGAGCAATCAACACATCCCTGGGGGCGAGTTGCGTAACACTCCGAACAACACGCTCGGGGGCGAGTTATACAACACTCCAGGAAAATGCAAAATCAGAGGGGAGCCCGGACTTCTTAACCCATAACAGGTTATGGATTAAGAGGGGGCGATGTTTGTACCCCTAATATTTTACACAAATAAATGGGCTAACCTAGGTCTCCAAAGCTCCCACTAGTGGCAAAAGAGGGTTCATTGGGCCTAAGGTGCTTCCCTTGTGTATCCAATAATGGCTAACTAGGCCTAACAAACACCTCACAAGGAATCCCATGTGCATAGGTTCGAATCAAGCAATCTTCCATCCCAAAATCTCCTGTGAAAAATCCATTACTGACTTTAGCATCGGAGGGTTTTTTGCAGGTACCCCACCTTTCTCCATAATTCAATCGAAGATCCAGTCCACGAATCAATTATCAGCAAAATCATCATACATATTTCTGTGTTTGAGGTAGGAGTAATTTTACCTTACAAACATTATCTTGATTAGATATTTTGGAGTAGTACTATAATGTTTTGTCAGATTTTTGGTGTGACCTATACATGTACCATCCACAATGCTTCCATTATTATATGCCACCAAAATGTTCACAACGAAAAAAGAAAATGAACCTCTCAACTAAAAGCAAAAGAAAATAAATAAATAAGTACAATATTAACGGAAAATGGGTCATTTGTCCAAAAAAATTTAAAACACGGTTCAAATGGATGAGTAAAAAATTTTATGGGTGAAATGGACAAAAACAAATAGCAAGGATGAAACTGGATTCATCCTGGCTTAAACTTAAAAAATAGTAAGGATGAAACTGGATGCATCCCTGTAAAATAAAAATAAGAAAAAATATTTAAAAATGTACAAGATGAAACTGGTTACATCCTGCCTATTTTTAATTTTTTTTCCATTTAAACAGTATCAAAATCTGACTGTCCTTTTCACCCAAGAAATTTTGATTTTGGTCTTTTTAACCAATTTTGTGTACAACAATTAATGGTGTATGGATATTTATCCCATGTGGAGACCTAAAAAAGAGGTATTTAACAACATAGAATCAAATAATTTTTTTGGTTTTGATAAGCATCTCCAGTGGTAGTTGTATCCATACTTAGTTTGAAACACTTTTGTAAAAAATTAATCCACAAAATCTAACAAAATAAATAAAATAAAAACAAATAGTGATGACGTGGGTATGAATCAACAACCTAAAAACTCAATACCATCCCTCACTCCAGAATAAAAGTAACACTGGTGCTGCTTACCCTCCCTCCTATTGGCTGGTGAGCGAAACCTCGCGCTCTCATTGGCTAATTGAGAAACCATTCGTATTCGTCGAATGAAATTTCTATAATACAAAACAAAGCTAGGCTAAGTTTGCCTAGCTGAGTGGTGGTCAGGATTTGTCCGTGGGAAAGATAAATCAAGGGCTGTGGTTCTCCCTGCCACACCCTACAAGTCGCACACGTGGTGTTCATTCCAATATTATGAATTAAAAATGAATACTCAAATTAAGATATGGAATTTCAAAAATTATAACGGGGAGGTTCGAACTCGTGACCTATTGTGTCATAAGAGTGGCCTCTAACCATTGTTCCACCTTGGTTGGAATTGATAGAAAAGATAAATCAATAGTGGTTGTTTGTTCAACTTCAATATTAATTAGTATAAGTATTTTATTAATTAGTATAAGTGATTTGTCTAGAGAGAAGATAAATCTATGGTTATGGTTTGTTCAACTTAAATATTAATTAGTATAAGTATTTTATTAATTGATGTTTCGTTAATTTCTCATGATAAATTATTTATTAATTTTACATCATAAATATCCCTTAATTAATATTAATACATATCTCCATCAATAAATAATAATTTTGACAAAAATTATTTCAAGAGATATTAGTGGTGGTGGTGGTAGTAAAGGAAGAAGTAAGTGGTGGAAGCGGTGGAAGGTGTTACTAAGTGGTGGAGGCGGTAACATTAGTTTTGGTGGAAGAAATAGTGGTATCTGGATGGTTTTAATGGCGGTGGTATTGGTTTTTTCTTTTTGAATCAAAAATAATGATTTTTTTTTACATGACGGGTAACATTGTATTGTGAAAAGTATAGTTGGTTGTTTTTGACACGATCAAAAAAGACGGGTAACAAATACTTTTGGGATGATACCAAATCATATAAGACAAAATGGTTGTTTTTGGTACCACTGCTATCTTTGGTAACCTTTCGTACGCATGATTTTCAGTATTAACAAAAAACATATAGTTGAATAAATTAATTGACGACCTAAGTTTGTTAAATCCAAACTTTATACATGACGTGTGGGATCAAAAGTTATAAGTGTGCCAAATATTCTACGAGGGATGGAAATTTAAAATGGTGGTGGTGGAGAAATAAGAGATATCTGGTGGTTTGTGGTACTGGCCGGTTTTGATGAGTAGTAATTGATTATGTTAATTATGTGCTGCTACAAAAGGATAACACTATAAATTAGAAATGTGGTTGATCGTCTTAATGCTAATATAAACTCGGTTAAAATACATGAAAATTAAGAAGAACAAAAAAACATTTGGATGTCACGTTATATAATAAATAACACTAAAAACTACATATTTAGTATCAAGGTTTCTCCGTCCAATAGATAAATCTAAGGTTGTATTGAGATCCCGTAAGCAGAGGGCGAGTTGGTTTTGGATTTCTGAATGATAATGAATATAATGAAACGCTCCCTCTCGGTTTCTCCAATGAAAACCGAAACCTTCTAAAAAAATAATCAATCGAACAACACTTAGATGGAACGCATCACCACCAGTGTAAACTTCTCTGAATTGCTACATATCCAGTGAAATATCTACAAATTAATCTGGTGATTTCGTCCTACGAAGTGGTTTTTAATGAGGCATGCAATTAAATCTCTAATAGTGATTTTAAAGGTATTTAATAATTACAAAATTCTCTTATAAGTTTTGTTTAGGCAAGTATTGATTTAACTTGGGTTCTTTTACATTTTTGTGTTAAATTGATGACTTTTTAATTTGAATACATGTTTGGTTAACAAACTTTGATACATATAGGGTATTTTCTTTGTAGAACTGATGTTAGTCTTTCATTTTCCCGTTAGCACTTTGTTTCGATCCGTATTTGTAGACATTATTTGACTAATGTTGGGGTATTTGTTTAATCTCAAGGCCGATTAAACCCAATGTGTGTTGTATACATTGAAGGCGACGAAGTTTGTGTCGGCTCTACCTTGAAACTAATAATTTTATTTCGGAAGGTTAGTTGAATTTATGTAGATACAAATATCAAAATGACTATGCTCTTTAAAACTCCAAATTACTTGAGTAACACTAGATGTGAGAACGTCATTCATGCACTACTTACCATAGTTGGTGTGAAATCTTTTTATCCACGAATTTCTTCAATTTTATGTTATCAATATGATTGAGAAAGAATCTTACACATGTTTTGATTTACTATTATAAGTTTATTTTTTCAACTCACGTGTGTATATCTCAGCCTTCCAATAGCCAAGGGTTCTTCATTTTTATAACTCTCACATTTGCAAAAAATAAATAAATAATGTTTATCTATAGTAGGAAAAAGAATATTTCATGGATATGTATGGCACGGGCCATGATGTTGGTTCATTTTTAATATATCGTATAATTTGTGTCCCGAATACTTATTTACTCCTTATGATTTAATATGTGTTTGTCATAAAAATAGTTGGGATTTTCCTCTCTTTTTTACTTTGTTTTTTTCCTTTAATATTTTACCGCCGAAGATTTGCTCAAACGAAAGAAATATAATCTTAACTTTCAGACACTTTTTTATTTAGGTTCATTGCTTATAATGAGATAATGCTCTACATGAACATGGAAGTTATCAAATGAGATACGGCAAGTATTGATTTAACTTGGGTTCTTTTACATTTTTGTGTTAAGTTGATGACTTTTTAATTTGAATACATGTTTGGTTAACAAACTTTGATACATATAGGGTATTTTCTTTGTAGAACTGATGTTAGTCTTTCATTTTTCCGTTAGCACTTTGTTTCGATCCCGTATTTGTAGACATTATTTGACTAATGTTGGGGTATTTGTTTAATCTCAAGGCCGATTAAACCCAATGTGTGTTGTATGCATTGAAGGCGACAGAAGTTTGTGTCGGCTCTACCTTGAAACTAATAATTTTTCTTCGGAAGGTTAGTTGAATTTATGTAGATACAAATATCAAAATGACTATGCTCTTTAAAACTCCAAATTACTTGAGTAACACTAGATGTGAGAACGTCATTCATGCACTACTTAACATAGTTGGTGTGAAATCTTTTTATCCACGAATTTCTTCAATTGTATGTTATCAATATGATTGAGAAAGAATCTTACACATGTTTTGATTTACTATTATAAGTTTATTTTTTCAACTCACGTGTGTATATCTCAGCCTTCCAATAGCCAAGGGTTCTTCATTTTTATAACTCTCACATTTGCAAAAAATAAATAAATAATGTTTATCTATAGTAGGGAAAATATTATGGATTTTTGCTTCACTCCTTAGAGCCTTAGTTATCAATAATTTCAGAACAAATGTATTCATAAACATCATGGAGTTGGATTGGCAGTTTAGGTATATGTACTGTTAGATGAAATATTCTTTTTGAAGTTTGAAATTATGGTATGATGGAACAATAAATGGGGTAAAATTTTATTTCTTTGTATTTTTTATTTTATTTTCATGTTGGCACAACATTAATACTAAAATCCAGATAATAAATTGGAATAACATGCTTAAGTAAAAAATAAAAAGATCAGGTAACCCATTTTGTTTCCCAAAACCTATTTGAATATCAAAATAATTACTCACGAATAAAATGAAGCAAGAGGAATGTGAACAATATCGTATTAGAGACAAAACATCCCGTGCCGTCACGGCACGGGTTAATATCTAGTCTCCCTTATAAAGCATAGTTTGGACAACTTAGGCAAGTTAAAGAGCGGTCAGGATTCATTCTTAGGAAAGCTAAATCTACGGCTGTAAGATGATCAATTTAATTAACTTTCAATAATAAATGTTCTATTAATATTTCATAATAAATGTTTGTTTAATTAATCAAATAAATACACTTTCATTAATACAATACATAATAAATTATTTTATACTAAATCAGTTGACACTAATGGTGCTTGTGATGGTGGGCGGGGATGGTGGATTAGCGGTGGGTATTGGTGAGAATGGTGGAGTGATGACGTTAATGGTGGTGGTGGTGGAAGAAGTAGTGTTAGTAGGATGAAAAAGGTGTCCTAAGGTAGATAAATTAATTAGTTACCCTAGGTTTATTCTTTTTATTTGATACAGTATTAGTTTTAAAAAAAAAATTTATTTAATTTTTAAAATTAAAATAAATATTATAGGCCAGATGTTTATCGGGTCGGGACAGGAAAAACGATGAACGGTTGAGGACTATAAAGAAACCAATCTCTGAATCTCATTTACCAAACCAGGACGCTCTGGATTCATTCTTGGGAAAGCTAAATCTACGGCCGAAAAATGATTAGTTTACTTGACTTTCAATAAAAAAATGTTTTATTGATTTTTTTAACGTATTAATCTAAATTTTGCATTTGTGACAAGTTAGGAAAGATAAAGAGCGACCGAGATTTATTTAGGAAAAAGATAAATCAATGGTTGTGGTTGTTTACATCATTGTTGTATCATTAACTTCAAATAATAATATATTAATAATATATTTTACTAATCTCTCATTATAAATATCTTAATAATATATTTTCATTAAATAAATAATAGATTTATTAATAATCATTACAGATGATTGGGGTGGTCTTTGTGAGTGGTAGTGCATGGAGCCCGTGACGATAATCTTTGGTCTTTGGAAAAGGTAGTGGTGATGGGTGGTTCTGGTGATGGTAGTGCATGTGCTCAATGTGTCGGTCTATGTCGTTAGGACACATGTAACATTATTATGGAAGTTGTGGTTGATTTTTTTTATTTTGAAAATAAGATGGTTATTAATACAAAAGAAACAATTGTACAGGTTGACCATAATTTTTTTTCCGAAAAGTAACCCGAGAAAAACCCAACGATGATAGGATAGTAAAGGTTTTCAGTTGATCCCACTACATGTTCTACCCGGTAATTTTTCGAGATAAATATTTCGATCAACCTAGCAATTCTCTGAAAAAAACATAACAATTAAAAAACATGGGGAAAAATTGTCACTTTATATAGAGCTATAGAGCCAACAAAAGAATGACAAAGGTTTAATTTTTTTTTTACTTAATATGGAGGCTGTGCCGTTACGGCACGGGTGAAGTTCTAGTCGTTATATATGGTGTGTTGATCTGACAATATGCGGTGTAGATTGGCTGGATTGGTGGGACACACGCGACAAACGGTCTCCATTGTTTAGCAAAATTGCTATATTAATTTCATGCATTTATTTTGAAAATCCAAAAAATAAAAATAATTACTATATTAATTCTGTGATAAATATCTAACAAAGGAAAAACCAACAATATATAAAAAATACTACATTAATTGATATTTAAATTCCTATTTATATTTATGTTAACGATATCCATTAATATAAAAAAAATCTTATCATCCGTAATCGTTAGCTTTATACAACTTCAATTGTTCTATCATGTGATTTATCAGACAACGGAAACTTTATGAACAATGCCCTTGTAATCTTTCCCGTGTTCCGTAGGGGAATTTTTACACTAAATTGCATGAAGCCTTTTAATCTTGAGATCACGACAGAAAAATCCAAACTCCATTTTGACTACCTAGAAGTATTTTCTTTAATCGCCATGAGACCCTCCGCAATGCTTGTAGCCTCGTTCTTGAAGTTATGATATTCATATGTCCACGCATACACAACCTCTCCTTAATGTAACCATTGTGTTTTAAAATAACGGGTTTTGGGTAGTCCTTGTAATATTCTTCCTCAAAAAGTTCCTTTAACATTATCTTGTCCCATGCTTTCATGAACATCTCCAAATTATCCCATCCTCCTTCCATTTTTCATCAAATAACCTCTTCTCTTCCTCTCGCTCTTTCCTCGGTTAATTTACTAATATCCTCTTCCTTGACCTCTTGGTACCCTTCCTTGGTTTTTTAGCTTGGAAATGGCGAAGGGTAATTGTGTCCGAGGTTGCATTGAATCGCAAGTTTGGGCTTCAGAAACACACCGCTTAATTAAGGCTTGATATCCTACAATAACCCTTGGAAAATCATATCAGAAATTTTGATCCAAATGAAACTCACGTTGTTTCATGATCCATTAAAACCCCATTGAAAGAATGACAAGCAATCAACAACGGCATGTTATATTTGTTTGTCTTGTAAGTGGCATCTATCAAATACAATTGATGAAAACATTGAACACGATTATTATATTTATTATGTAGAGAACTTCGATTAAGAAATCTTTCAATTTAATTGGGATTTTTTCATATTCGGCATATTAATACATCAAAATATACATTATTGATATGCTTGAACATGGATAACATGGGTATTAGATTAACAATATGATGTTTGATGAAAATAGTGATTCTCATTTTCTTATGAAAGCTGCCTAGGGTTTCATCTCCATCAAAGTTTGGATCATTCAACATATAAAATCGTCATCTCTAAAAAAATTACTACCCATCCATGTTTATAATTGGCAACATATACCCCTTCTTCTTTTTTCTTCTTCTTTTCTCACTCAATCGGGAATTACCTCACGATGAGTCAAAATTTTTTCCAAACAAAATAGATCACCTACCGAAAGTTTGCTTCGATTAAATAAACTAAATTAAATAGTTTTTCGAGGTTGAATCCTCACCACTTATAATAGTGTATAAGTTTTATTATCTACGATTATGTCGATTGCAAATTAAAGCAAATAAAGGATTTTAGAAAAAACTCATTTTGGGGCAACCTATAATTATTGTAACGATTATGGCTACATATTACACTCAAAAAAAATACTACATTATAATTTTGGACATTTATGATTAGAATAAAAATAAAATCGATGTATTTACGCACTCAAAACCCATGAATAAAAAAAGATTTATATTTTTTTAATCTTTTAAAAGGAAAAAAATATAGAAATAGCTATATTAATTTTTAGTATTAATGATAAATATCTAACAAAGGAAAAACCAACAATATATAAAAATACTACATTAATTGATATTTAAATTCCTATTTATATTTATGTTAACGATATCCATTAATATAAAAAAATCTTATCATTTACCTATTTATATTTATGAACACATTAATATAAAAAAAAATCTACATAACAAGTTCCATTAATACGGTTAATTTACTAATAAAAACAAATCCAATAGTTAATAAAGAATGGAAATCATTCTTCATCCCTATTTTCTTTATAACAAACCATATAATTGGATTTAATTCCATAACGATTTTAAAGATTTTATTTGGAACTAAGTTTCTAACATCTATATAAAGAATTCAAATCACTCTTTATTCCTACATAAACCACGTATTTTGTAGAGGTAGCAAACAGAAGATATCAACTATGACTTTTGAAGAAAATCACAACAAAGGGGAAGCAATGGTAGTTGATTCCGGTGGTACGTAAACTTATTCAAATGTCGCAATTTGGATTCATAGGCTGCTGTTTTTTTTTCTCTTATCAATTTTTTTCTTTATATTAATAGGTTGATGTTTTTTTTTCTCTAATCAATTTTAAAATATATGATGTTTATATGTAGGTAAGAAACATTTGGGAACAGTTTATACCCCCTTCAAGCGTCTGGTTAGGAATCGGACACAACAGAAAGCCGTGAGGGCTTTGGTTTTGAAAAAATGGAGGTTTGAAAACAGAAAAATAGATCAATTATGGAGTTTGGACCTACATCTCATTGACCAAGAGGTAAGTTAGTCGACCTCTGTTGCATATTTACGGTAAAAGTTAATTGTTTTTTTTTTAACCGATTAGAAATTAATTGTTGATTGGATATAATACAGGGTACTCAAATGCATGCTAGGGTAGGCAAAGATTATATACAGTTGTTTGAAGAGAAATTCGAGGAGGGAAATGTGTATTCCATTCATAGGTTTAGCATTGCCAAGCCATCAGCCGGTTATAGAATTGTGTCCTTTGAAAATGTAATGTGGTTGAACAGGTTTAGCAAGGTGGAACATCTGAAAGTTGACATCTCGACTTTTCCCCAAGAGATATTTAGTTTCCTTGCTCTGGAGAATATTGGGACCAGAAAAAATGATACTACATATTATACATGTGAACAGTCGAAAATAAGAAAAAAACTAATTTTTTTGTTTGGTAAAAACAACAAACATTAACCTCTTCTTATATAATTCCTGCAGCTGTGATTGGAAGGCTAAATTCCGTGTCGAACGTTGTGACGAAATCAGTTGAAGAATTTGAGAAAGTAAGTGATGTGTTTACGAGGGAGATTATTCTTGAGAATGAGAGGTAAACTACACGGTATCTTATGGGTTTTTGATTCAATAATTTTTGTTGAGTGGATTAGCCTAATGGATTTTTGTTCGTCTTTAGGTGAACTACAATGAAAGTAACCTTATGGGGTGATTTGGTTCATGCTATCAAGGATGGGATATTGGATGGTCGTCCAAATGTTCCTGTGGTGATGATTGTCACTGGTACATATGTGAAGGATCATTTGGGTGAGAAATTTTGAAGAAACCATTTGTAGACTAATACTTTTAAGTTATTTATGGAAGTTGCTACCATGCAGTATGCAATTGTTCATACATATTTATGACGTAATCTTTTTCAACAGTTGTAATTATATATGGAAAGAAAATTTTAAATAAGTGTTTATAAAACTCAAAATATCTAAAAACCTTAGGGCAAAAAAATCTTTAGAGGTCTACTTATGGTAAAAGAATCCCAAACGGATAGCTTAAATATTTAGTATGTTATAAAAAAAAATTTCCTACCCTGTATTTTCGAATTAATTTAGGGAAGAAAAATCTTTCCATTACTTTGTTATATTTTTTTGCCACGCAAAGCATTTTAATTCCATTTCATTTCTCATTTCTCATTGTTTTCTTTGCAAACGAGTCTCAAAGGCTTATATTAAGGACATTGACATGGATACTTGTAAAATGAATAATTCTCTTTGTCATCTTAGATATATTCTCTAAACATGTACAAGTCTTTTCGATGATGTAGTAATATATAATTATAAACCAGGATGATATTGGCCCGGTCCATCATTTTCAATTATATGTGGGGAAAAGAGGATAAATGTTAATATGAAATACGGAAATAGGAATAAGGATGGATGTAAATCCCAAACAACATTGTTAAGTTATTGTCCTAAGAGCATTCTACTCTCTCTTGGACTTCCTTTATAAATTTTTCTGATATTTTTTATGGGGTTATGCCAAATTATTGAATTATAGTTTTTTGTGAAACCTATTCTTATTATTCTTTTTCTTTCTCGAACATGATATACGCATGAAAATTTTTTGTTTAATAGACCATGCTGTAACGACACTTCGTTATCTTGACCTACGGTTGATATGAGTTTTATGTTTTGTATCAAGCCACATACATAGTAAAATTAGCTATATGCATCACTAAAAATCCAGCAACTAAATTATTTAATTAACCAATACAATATAGATTCTCTTTGTGGGACAATCATTAATTAGTGGACAATCCTTACGGTTAAAGTAACAATCACGAGTATTCAAACAGAGTCTTAGTGGGATGTTAGTTCCTTGCTTGATACAACTTCTTTGACGGGAAGCATTTCATCTGTTTTGTACTATCTAGAATTGGAAAATTATTTTATGTTATATTGTGTGTTCTTTTAATGTCTCTAATATCATATATTAATATTTGAGTGTGATTTTTCATTTAACTATAAGGAGTTGGTGCCTGGGTTGGGTTGACCGCTTGATTCTTAGCACAAGTTTTGAAGAAAGATATATCAATGCATTTTCTTGATTACATCATCTTCGACGGGAAATATTTTATATTTTTTTTACTATTTATGGTTGAAAATCTATTTTATATTAATATCGATTTTTAGTATCACTAATATCAGATATCCAAACAATTATATAATGAGTGTGATTTTTCATTTAACTACATGGACTTGGATCCTGGAAGAGAACTTGAGTTGGTCGGCCGCTTGATTCCTAACGCAAGTATATGATTCTTATATATATATATATCAGTGAATTTCCTTGATTACATCATCTTCGACGGGAAGTAATTCATATATATGCTTTGCAATATTTAGAGCTGAAAATCTATTTTATATTAACAATAAATACAATTCTGACCAGTATGAGTCATAAATAGGAAAAGAAAAAAATGATAAGAATTCATAGCCAATATAATTCAGATTCCGTTAGCCAATTAAAAAACTCCAATTATCAATAGGTGATCCTTACGGTTAAAGCAACAATCACGGATATTCAAAAGGGGTCATAGTGGGATATTAGTGCATTTCCTTGATTACAACTTCTTTGATGGGAAGCACTTCATCTGTTTTGCACTATTTAGAATTTACAAGCTATTTTTATGTTATATATCGTGTGTTCTTTTAATGTCTCTAATATGAGGTATTGATACAACCATATAATGAGTGTGATTTTTCATTTAACTATACGAACTTGGAGCCTGGAAGAGAAATTGATTTGGCTTCCTGATTCCTAACGCAAGCTTATGATTCTTAAGAAAGATACATCAGTGCATTTTCTTGATTGCTTCTTTGACGGGAAGCACTCTACATGCTTTGCGATATTTAGGGTTAGTAATTTATTTTATATTAAGATCGTGTTATTTTAAAGTGTCTCTAATGTCGGATATCAAAGCACAACCATATAATATGTGTGATTTTTTATTCAACTACAAGAAGTTGTAGCCAGAAAATTACCCGCTTGATTTTTTAGGCAAGCATACATTTTCTGAAGAAAAATATATATGTGTGTTTCCTTAATTACATTTTCTTTGACGGGAAGCATTTCATATGCGTTGCATTATTTAGAGCTGGCAATCTATTTTATATTAATATCATGATTTTTTTAATGTCACTAATATCACATATCGATGCGTATATAATGACTAATGACATTTCCTTGATTACTTCTTTGATGGAAAGCACTTCATATGCTTTGCATTATTTAGAGATGGCAATCTATTTTATATTAATATACTGATTTTTTTAATGTTTCTAATATCACATATTGATGCCTATATAATGACTAATGACATTTCCTTGATTGCTTCTTTAACGGGAAGCACTTTATATGCTTTGGACTATTTAGGGTTGGCAATATGTTGTATATTAATATCGTGTTATTTTTAGTGTCTTTAATGTAAGATATCAACACAACTACATAATATGTGTAATTTTTCATTCAACTACAAGAAGTTGGAGCCAAGAAAAACAGCTGAGTTAGCCGCTTTATTTTTAACGCAAGTATATGATTTCTGAAGAAAAATATATATGTATGTTTCCTTAATTATATTTTCTTTGACGAGAAACATATCATATGCTTTTCCCTATTTAGAGTTGACAATCTATTTTTTAGTGTCTCTAACTTCAGATATCGATGCCTATATAATGACTAATGAGTGTGGTTTTTCATTTAACTATAACAAGTTTGAGCCTGGAAGAGAAGTTAAGTTGGTCCCTTAATTCTTAACACAAATATATGATTTTCGAATAAACATATATCAATGCATTTCCTTGATAACATTTTCTTTGACGGGAAGCAATTCATATGTTATGCACCATTTAGAGTTTTCAATCAATTTTATATTAATATTGTGTTTTTTTTAGTGTCTCCAATATCAGATATTGATATAACTGTATAGAAAGTATGATGTTTCAGTTAACTATCAATAGTACTGATAAATGTAATGTAATGAACTACTGATTGATTTCAAAGGTCAGTATAATTTTTCAAAATTATTTTATTTAAGAGTATTTCTTAATCTCCAACCCTTTAAACAATATGTAATCGATGAATATTTTGGTTCTGATTGTTAGTTTACTAAATGATTGCTTCAAAAAATAAATAAATGATAATTGGTGTTTTCACGGTACAATACAGTTGTTAATTGAGATCCTTTCTTGGACAGGTGCGGGGCTTCGCCCAACTGAGGATCGATTCTCGCTGCACCGGTTCGAAGCACGGGTTAAATACTAAAAAAAATAATTAATTGTGTATTTATAACTTAAAATATTTTAGTTTATTTGTAAAATTTATTATTATTATATTGCATGAAATTAGTTTTCAAAACCATGTTAGATCCTCAAATCATAATAATATCATATATTTGATTATTATAAAGTTTTAACTGTTAATTGTCAATCTATTGGATAGTAATTCTAGAAGCCTATTAGAACTCTTATTAGGACGGGTGCGGGGCGAAGCCCCGCCTCAGTGAACATGAACTGACGATGTAAGAAATTCCATCAGTCCCGGTGCGTAGCACGAGTTTCAAGCTAGTGAAAGTCTCTAAAAACCCATACCCTCTTCCAAACTCAAACTTCCACATCAGATTAAATTTTTAATATCTAACCACCTCTTAAGAGTTTTTTTTTGTTTAGAGTTTCTAAAATCTTAGGTGGCTTCAATATTTTTAGAGACCCATATTCCATTGGAGATGCTCTAAATGAATAACCTTCAAATCCTCACAAATATATGTTCGTAAGAACTCATGCCCCATCCAGTTTAGCTAATAGTTTAAATGTTGGGATATCTAACGTTTGGTACCCAACAAATGTCCAACACCTAGTTTTGGTACCCAACATTTCAAATATTAACAGTTGGTAGCTGGACCTGCCGTTGACCGTTAAAGTCAATCTTTGACCGTTCTTTATTTTTATTTTATTGATTTAAATTAAAGTGTTATTCCAATTTACGAAATTACCCCAGAAGTAAAAATATATTTTCTTCCCTCACCTCCTACTCAGTCTGCAACAGCCTCGTTGTAAAGTCGGGGATACCAGAGGTTGCCATATCTGATTAATTTGAAATTTAATATTAGGTCTTTTAGATGAACTTCTTCTCCACGCGAAGGATTTTCACCAAGATGTTATTTTTCTCACGATGGTTGTAGTCACTAATTTCTTCAGCACTTGGATCTGATTAATACCAGCACGCTCATAAAGCATAAGAGCCATGGCAGGAGAATCTTGAGTGATTTCCAGAAAACCCTTTAGTAAATGTATCTCATCTTCCAAGAAACCCATTTGAACCTGGGTATCATAAAATTGATTGCATTTGGGATTCCGTTAGGTGTTGCAGCACTTTTGGTAGTGGTGGTAAGTTTCCAGCGACTCAGTGTGGTTTCCAGGTGTTTTTCGTCGGTGATTTGATACGATGAGAGAATTCTCTAAAAAGATAAAAATCAACAGATTAAGTAATTAAGTTCACTCCGGTTAAGCTGCTCTGGAGGTAAATTAACTTTTCAGTTCTCATTTTAGATTTCAATGTGGAAGCTTTTTTGGATTTGGGTTTTTGTTTATATTTAAGTAGAGATTTGATGAAAGGTTATAGTTTTTTTTTGTTAATTAATGGATATGTGAATGAAGAATAAGAATAGATAAATCGTAACAGCATTCATCTCTCATGCGTTTACCAGCAGAAATTCACCGACACAATGGTGTTCTTCGTTGAAAGAGGTGAAGAAAAAGTTGGGTTTTTAGTAGGGATAAATTGGTAACTTTCAATATCTTTTTGGTAAAAAAAATATTAAATATAAATAAAAAATCGGTCAAACAAAAATTTTGACGGACAACGGCAGATCTAGGTACAACTATTAATATTTGAAATGTTGGTACCACATTTGCAGGATACCAAACGTTTAAATATACCTTAACTGTTCTAGGCATTATTTAAGAACTCACGGCATTAAAAAAAAAAAAAAAAAAAAAAAAAAAAAACCCACACTATAAACCAGTCGGGATATAAAAGTGAGCCTCAATCCCGCTCATATAACTTTACTAATATATTATATGTCTAGGCGGTATTGTAACCCCACTTACTATGAAGTTGAACTGTAAATTGCGTCCAACACCGAACATAATTTATGAAAAAGACGTGCCAAATTTGGCAAATGCAAAATCTGTCTACTCTAGTGCTCATGGGGTTGTAATTTGGAATGTTTTAGGACTGATGTTCTCGGTTGTTTTAACAATCTAGTTATTATCTTTAGAGAAAATGGGTCATTTGTCCAAAAAAAATCAAAACACGGTTCAAATGGACGAGTAAAAAAAAGTACGGGTGAAATAGCCAAAAAATAATAGTAAGGATGAAACTGGATTCTTCCTGGCTTATACTTAAAAAAATAGCAAGGATGAAACTGGATGCATCCTGTATAAAATAAAAATAAGAAAAAAATATTTGAAAATGGACAGGATGAAACTGGTTACATCCTGCCTATTTTTTAATTTTTGTCCATTTAAACAATATCTTTTTAATTTTTGGCTATTTAAACAGTATCAAAACCTAAGTGTCTTTTTCACCCAGGAATTGTTGATTTTGGTCTTTTTGACCAATTTTGTGTTATCTTTAGAGCTCGTCTTGTTTCGGCTATTAGGTCTAGGTTAAGGATTTATCGGGTTTTTATTTTACATTTTTATTTATATCGGGTGATATTCTCTGACTTGGTATTCTTATATTTGGGACACGTCATGGTCGACATTTGCTCAAAGTTTGGCGTTGTTTTTCTTGGGCAGCTACAGGAACTCATACGATTTATCCAGCAAGTTCATTGGTTTCAATTAGACCATCTTGTAGCACTTCTTCCTTAAAAGGAATTATGAGAATAATTTTAAAGTTAAAGGTTTGTGGATTAAGCTTCAACGATCCAAGTTCTTCCGTATGCGAGTGAGCGTTACCGTTAATGCTAATGATTACTAAAGATTCTGTTACTTAGAGCAAGGCCGGGCTATGGAATGAGTGTTTTTTAACACTCATTCACTGCCAAATTGAGTGAGAGACTAAGTAAAAGAGTGTTTTGTGACCGTGAGAGTCTAAAAAAACAGACTAAGTGGCTGATGTTTATCCATTTGGAGAGAAAAATTCTCTCCAAGACACTTAGCATATGCCTCATCGTAGTTTTTTAAAAAAATAATAATAAAACCTAATTGTGGGTCCCGCATTTAAAAGTTTTAAATTAGGTTTGAGAGGCAGCTTTTCAGCCGCTCAATGTGGTTTTTTCCAAACGGATGATTTTCAGCCGCTTAGTGTCCACTTTCGCCCAGTCATTCGATCCAATGAGTGTATGAGTGATTATTGATGATGATCTGATAGGCGATGATCAGACCGACGAGCGACAACTTGACTAGCGCTGGCGCTTGAACGACCAGCGAGCGCTGATTTGACCATCGACCGATGGACACTCTATTGCTCGCTGGACACTCTATATGTTATAACTGACATATAGGCATATGAGTTTGGCACTTTGCCATCCCATATCCATAGATTGTGTATTTGATTGCTTGTTAACTTTGGGTACGAATCAATCTGGGTTATACATTCCATGATTCTTGTCTGTGTTGTTCACATGCCTGAGAGAGATAGATTTTGCATACTCTTGTTTGCTAGAGTAGGTGATATTGGGCAGGCTGGTCAGTTGTTGGTTCAAATGCTTGATATGAAGGAAGAAGCTTTTGTTCTTTCACAGCTACAGATAATTTTGGTCCCTTGCCATCGAAATTATAGCACCAATAGTATACCAGCTGGAGTGATATCTTTACAACTGATTCATTCTCTAAGTACAACTCATGTTGTTGTTAAAATTCATGTTTATACTTCTATGGTGTTGCTTATACCTTCCAGAAGTTGCTTTATCTTCTTCGTACTTTTTCAAATGATTGATTACAAGGATACGACGAGTTACCAAGTCGTAGTTCTTATCATGTCCGCTCACTGGATACATGATAGAGGCAAACTGTTCACTAGTCATGTATGTTTTTCTTTCGCTAATGCTAGTGAATGTTGTGTGGTGACAATTACTTCTGGGGTCACGGTTTTCTTTATATCGACATGGTTGGATGAGTACGGTTACAGACATATAATGACAGTACAACTGCTACTTACATTGATTCACATTCCATTAATGTTTGTGGTGTCCTTGCCCTGTGAATTAATCTTGTTCCTTATGGCCTTCTGGAGTGCAATGAATGTCATAGTATTGTGTTTGCATTCTCCTTTTGTGAGCCCTCATAAGGTGTCTGTTGGAGTTTACTTCCTCTTGCAAGGATTTTGAGCTCATATAGTACCTCAGCTGGCAATTCTTTTTTAAAAATGCTTAAAGTTGAAGGTTTCCAGGTATTTATGAACCCTATCGTTAGCACTGGCCCTTTCTACTTACCCTCCGATCAACATGAATTTTATGACTGCATTCACCCATGGAGTTTGAAGGGTGGTAATTGTTTTTCTCCGTACTTTGTTTACACTTGTTACTTATTTGATCGAGGGAAGGGGTTTGATGGGTATATTTTCATGAAATTTTACAGTGGGCCATCTATTTATGAGTTTTTTTTAAACCATGGGTACCAACTGGATTTGCTACATTCATCCTTGATTATGTTTTTATTTGTGCCGTTGTCTTTGGAAGCTGGGGATAATAGTGATAATGGAGAGCTGAATATTGAGATGTCAGAGAGATATATTCTTGTGCTTCATATTCTTCCGAAACAGTGTGAAATTCTCTTGGCAGTTCTTCCATTTTCTACCATTATGAGCAATCGTTTTTATCTGTCAAGGATAGGTTTCTACTTGCATTTTCTTTGGCCTCCATCCGAATTATGTGTAAGACTTGAGACTCACAAGAAAATCATATTGCAAGTTTGGCAGTGGCAACATTGGTTGTTCGGGCAACACCTCTGGCTATGGTCTGTCATTTTTCTACCAGAATTGAAGATTTATGTTTATACCTCCTCAGCCATGGGTACTGTTGCAAGTGCTATTACTGATTACCATGCAGCAAATTTTGATGTTTTTCGACATTTTGAGCAATGAGCGCAGATGAGTTCAGTTCCAGGGTTGAATTTTTGGGGAAAGGTACTACCTTGTGTGCTCATTTTATTCATGGTTCAGTGGACATTGGATTGCTGGGCTTGGAGCTCAAGTGCGGAAGAGCGTCACCAGGGTGGTACGCACTATACAGGTCAAGGGAGCAGCACTTCTTATTTACGACTTTGCCCTATCACAGCGATTTTGGATCTTGCATATGGTTCAACAATAGATAAAGGAGATAGTGGACAATACAACAGTAGCTTCACATCTTCACAGCTGCACCGCCAGGCTCCAAAACAATTTTTCATAATTGAAGTTACCGACTCGCCACTCATACTTGAGGACAAGGATATTTCGAAGGGGAAGGGAATGTCATGTGCCTACTATATGTGAGAGGGTGCCCCTTATCATATATTTATATGTCTTTAGTAATATTGATATTTAGTAGTTAAAGAGTGCTAGTTAGTAGTAAGTTGTAGTGAGCGGTTGAGATGTAACCACCTGGGGGATGTTTAGCCGTTAGATGCTAGGGAGTGAGTGAGGGCTTTATAAGATACTGAACCTGTAATGAAACTCTAATCCAATTTTAGTCAAAAAACCAATCGTTTACTCGATTTGTAGGCTGTTCGCAATAGCAGAGAAACTTGATTCTCTGAATCAAGTATTTATCCTTTCACTGTACCTCCAGGTACATGACACAGTTGTACAATACCTAATCAAGTCAAAATCAAATTGAAGCGATAACAATAATCACAGTCAATAGTAGTAGAAACAAATAGATAGGAAGATCAAAATTGGAGCTAGTCACAAGTTAACACTTCACATATGCAAAAAGCAAACATCACAGATAGGAATACTGGCCTCATAGCATGGAACTAAACTACAATTCATCAATAAAGTGTCGGGCTCGAAATCTACCATTCCGTATCCCAGCTCGACATCCATCAATATCAAGGACAACTTCGTAAGGATCTTCATTGACTATATCCATCGTTTATCTGTATGATTTATTCCCTGTATGGCAACACAAATCGTACCGACATGACATAATTGAAAAAAAAAAATGAGGAAAAGGATAAGAATGACATGCTACGTACAAAACCAGTAAGGATAAGAATGTAGCTAGGACAACTTATAATCAAATTTTGAAAACCCATTTCCCGTTCTAAATGGCTTTGAGGAATCTAAAACTGGGTCACATTAGTAGATGCAATCACATCTGGGTTCAAATTTTCAGAGATGGTTACACCAGATACTTCAGCGAAGTTGGCGAATAGATATAGATAACAATGCTTGAAACATCATACATATATAGAAAAACAGTCAAAAGCAGAGAACCCTCACTAGTAAGAATGATAGAAAATCAAACTGAGAAATTGGTACAATACTGGTGCAAGGAAACTCCTTATCTGGAAAAAAAAGAGCAAGTCCATATTATATATATGATAGCATAAAAACCTTCTCCCTCTTCCTTTATCCGGGTTTGGGACCGACAACGCATTCGTGTCGGCGGAGTTAAAAAGGGTTTGACACTAAAATGAACAACACCCAAAATATATATATAAAGACCATTAAGCATAAAAAACTACAAAAAACTAATAAAGACAGAGTAGACAAATGCATATAGTCTATCTAGCTATTCTTCCTACAGCCAAAACAACACCAGAAAAAGAAGTCTGTAGGATTCGCCATTGTACTAAACAAACTTCCTTAAGTCAACATACACCAAAAAACCTTAAGATTCACTATTGTATCGATCTATCTTCCTTGTGTCGACATACCCAAAAAGAAAAGAAGTTTGTAGGATACCAAAATAATTTCTAATCCGACCTTTAAAAAGATTGAATCCTCGCAGGTTGCAGCCTCCTCGCCCCATATTACCCACATAGGCATTGGCAACTATTTTAGGAAGTAATAATTATCTCCTTGAGGGAGATCCCAAAGAACTGCTGCTTGGTCAAGCACTTCCTCGATATAGACCTTCCTCTCAGTCGGCTTCAAATTCTACAATGTACGTAGTCACCCTGGTGAATACTCCCTAATGCAACAACTTCACCTTTATTATTTAGTAGATCAACTTGCTTGCAATTGTAGAATCATGATAGATGCAATTTCCTCATTATCAAGATTACGGTGACTTCCACCAACATGATGACTTCCACCAACAGGATGAGTAGTGGACCCTTTCTCTGGGCTAGGAGTGACTCTTCTAGGAGCAGAACTTGCCGGTGCAGACACATTACCCTTTAGTAAGTGTAATATCACTTGTCAACAAGATCAAATTAGAACCATCACAGTGTTAAAGGTGTACTAAACTTATTTAGAATTGCACGACAAGTAAGAATTGCACACTTACGTCGACTTTACTGATCAACGACCCCATTTGGCCAACCAAATCACTAACTTCAGTTTTAATTCTGTTGATTCTTTTCTCATTTTGGGACTCTCTGTTTTGAAGAGCAGAAAATGCAATCGCTGCTATCTGAGCCTGATTATTCGATGTACGGGATGAGTAGCCACGAATACAATCTTTTCGATTTGCTTCAAACACATCTTCTAGTGGCTCTGAAACCAAACAAATTTTTCCACCACTTGCTCCTTCTTATTTATACTTCTCTTTGGCTTTCGTTACTCTGTTCTGTAATTTTTAAAATAGAAACTTTGTGGTTAGCTAACAGTATGAAGCAGTGAAATAAGTGTCCTTATTCAAATTTATGAAGTATACTTACATGTGCCTCTTCTGCACTAGGATGCACAGTCCCATCCTTACGTTGGTGTCCCAACAACCACTTGTCTGTAGTGTCTTCTGGTACTTGTAAATGTCTGACTCGTCCTACAAAGATGGTTTATTTTATATAAAAAACAGAACATATATCATTATTCTTTCCATTAGTTATTCGATTAACAAAGAGTGTAGTTACCAGTTTATATTTCTTTTTATTGTAAGAGCATCACCCAAGTGTATGACGGATCTTGGATTTCTTTCTGGCGGCTGCATTGGCAATATTCTTTGCTATAACCGCAGGTTGCTTTTCATAGTCAACAAAATCATGCCAAATATTTTGATTCATCCCAGCTGGAACTTTATCTCTAAAAGCTTCCCAAAGTTCTGGAGTTAGTTGAAGGCATCGAGGTTCTTCGGACTCTTTCTCCGGTATAATAGACTCATCCGCCGATAGTGCAGGCCTCTATTTGGATCTTCTCCTTTTTTTTTCCTCTGACCAAATCCCTCAAGTCAGACTTGAATCTCCGATACAATGGTGGAAATACCGTTTCTATAACAACATGGCAATGCTTTGGGTCGACAGGCAATTCAAATTGACCCTGAGATATAGATTAATTTTGATATATATTAAGTAAAATAACATCAATAGTAGTACAAAAGAAAATGTGAAAATTCCACGATTAGTAGAAATACCATTAAAGTTGTCCAAACATCATCTTTGAAATTAGATGGCACTTTCTTCCACCCACGAAAGTTAACTGGAACATGAATTCTGATTATCTCTCCAGCCCTAGTAGAGAATTTTGCAGCATAACCTCCCACTGGCTCAAAAGCAATGTCAAGTTCGAGGGGAATCTTCGGGTGTACTGAAGAAGAGCTCGACTTATTTTGTTGTGATGTTGTACCTGTAGATGTGCTTTGCATTTCTTCCATTTACCTACAAAATAGAAGTTAGAAGTATTAGTAATCCATACATATATATGGTAAATAAATTATAACAAAATACACTGAAACATCACAGTAAGAGCATAAGGTTCTGAAATCATTGTAAGCCAAAATCACAAACTATCACAACTAAATAAGGTTCAAAATACAAACAGGTTGTGACCCTTCCGGTTAAAGAGAGCAAAGAAACATTCAAACAGGCAACGAATAAAATCAGATTACAACATGTAACATTTAACTATGACGTGATGCTAGCAAGGATTTCAAATGAGGTTCATCTTGAAATATCGACTGTAATTCTCCCAATTCAGGCTTCAATAAGTCATCTGCTTTTCTAGTAATCTTCCTTTGAGAGTGAATTACAACAGACCAATCAGTGTCCTTCAAATTTGTTGAGTAAAATACTTGTGAAGCCTCAAAGTCGAGTATCGCAAGTTCATCGAAGTAACTATTTGAGATTCTGAAATCATTCAAGTTAACCAATACCAAGTTTGAATTAGGACACATTTTACACCCGCGGCTCTTGTTCTCAACCTTCACCCAATCGCAATAAAACACCACCTCTGTAAACTCTGTGTAGTCAAGCTCCAATATCTGTTTAACCACACCATACCACTTAGTCACACCTTCGACGAGGTTTTTATCTTTACTGCTTGCCCTAAATGTTGTAGTTGCTTCAATGCAAACGCCGCTATCTTGTGTGACGCGATTATGTTCTGGCTCATAGGACTTAGATGTGAAGATATGGCCACTGACCCGGTACTTAGAGTTCATTTTGCGCTCTTTTACCAACTGAAGCATTACAGAACTTGTCAGTCACAAAGAAAACAAAAAAATACTGACTAGCACAATATGAAAATCATCTGAATCTCAGCATAATTACCATATTATGCAGCTATTTTATGAAATTTGTCTGACGTCGTACTTCGCTACTCGTGGTCTCTATCCCGTTTGTATCAAACATTATCTCATCACAGTATTCACGGAAAACCAGTACTTACATGTAAGAACAAGTATCACCAACTAGAAAAGAAAAGTACTCATGGAGAATCATATTTAGAAGTTACTCACGCGTAGTAATCTGCAAGACCTTCTACCTCACGGGAAATAGCACCCATCTAACAATCTGTGTAAGTTGGACATCAGAGAGAGTCACAATCTTATATCCATATCCTTGAGGTCCTTCATCGTTGTACTCAGAATCCGCATCCAAGAACGCTTCCCGTGTTGCTTTGTGATTGCCATCCTTTGAGTTTCCCACATGTTCCATTGCATGCACCACACCTTCAGATACAAGCTGATTTTCTTTAATTGAACCTTCCACATAACGCTTGTTGATTGGAATGTTCATATAAAGTTTTATCGCCCTGCGTAACAACACAGATGTAAAGAAATTACCTTTCAAATGGATACATCCATCGGAATCTCACTGGTCCGCAAGCTAGCGCTTCATCAGCAAGATGCACCACTAGATGGATGGAAATGATGAAAAAAAGAGGAAAATACTTTTCAAGAACACATAATGCCTCAACCACCATATATTTGGCATGTTGAAGTTCACTTTTGATTAAAACTTTCGAGCAAAGTATTCTAAAGAATAAACTGATCTGTTGAAGAGCCCTCTAAAGGTCTGGGTAGCGCGAGAAAACATGTTGAAGCAGCACTGGCAGCAAATACTCCATAATCATATGGTAGTCATGCGACTTCAAACAATGTAGACCAGGAGGTTGAAGAGTGACATTGTTACCGAGATTTGAGGAAAATCCAGTCGGGAACTTCATGTTTTTCAATATCTTCAAAAAGTCATTTCTCTCCTCCTTGCTCAAAGCGTAAGGTGCTTCGGGTACAATGTCGTTTCCAGTTTCAGGATCTTCAGTGACCCATTGACTACTCTGAACATCTAGATCCCTCATATCTTGTCTTGCATTGACACTGTCTTTTGATTTTTTCTTTATGTCATGAAAAACATATACTAGATGTTCGGTAACATTTTTCTCAACGTGGATTACATTAATACAATGGTGATATTCATTATAAACCCATGTTGGAATATCGAGCATCATAGACCTCTTGTAAAATGCTTTAGTTGGAGAATCAACAACATCATGATGAACTTCATAAAAATCTCTCTTTCTCTTTCTCCCGTCTTTGGTAAGCTTACCAGGAATGGTCTTCGTCATCACTTGTTGTCCGGTTAATCGAACTGGTGCAAGTCCTTTTTCCATTGTTTTCAGTCCTAAGTGCTTTCCTGATCTGAAAGGATGACTCGTCTTCAGAAATCTCCGGAAATTTGGGTACACGATCTTTCGAGAGTGATGTAACCAGTTACTTTCAGTTTCATTTGCACAACCAGGAGAAGCTTTGTAACCATGAACCACACATCCTGAAAGATTCCCATATGCGGGTAAATCATGAATACCCCACATAATAATTGCTCTCAACTTGAATGCCTCTTTTAGACGCATATCATAAGCATCAACAACCTCCCAAAGCTTTATCAGATCCTCTATTAATACTTCAAGAAATACAAAAATGTCTTGACCCTATGTTGTAGGTCCTGGTATCAACAACGAAATAATCTGAAACTCCGCCTTCATACATAGTGATGGTGGCAAATTATAAGGCACCAAGATAACTGGCCACCAACTATAACTGGTAGACTGGATGCCGCGAGGATTAAACCCATCGATTGAGATTCCAAGCCACACATTACGCGCTTCACTTAAAAACTCAGGCCACCTTTCCTTCGTGTTCTTCCATTGCAGGGAGTCTATTGGATGACGCATATGCTCGTACGATGCTTTTGCTCGATCATGGCACGTCATGTCTTCAGAGATCCATGGTATAGTATAAAACTTCTTAAGTCTTTAATTAAGTGGAAAATTTCGCAACACTTTCTCAGGCTCTTTTGTTGGCCTTAATATTCCATTTTCCCCCTCTTTAAGTTTGTACCTAGATGCTCCACAAGTCGGACATTCTATCGCATTCTTAAGGTCTTTCCGAAACAACACACAATGGTTAGCACAAACATGTATATTTTCAGCTTCCATTCCAACATCTCTCAACACCTTCTTCATTGCTGGGTATTTTTCAGGAAAAGTGTTTCCATTTGGAAACCATTTTTTAGGTAATCCCAAGAGGTAATTTCCTGACCAACCAAAAGTCTTCTTTACATGATACATCTCTACTATGACAGAAAGTGTTGTCTCACCATTCTCACATGACGAGTATATCTTATCTTCTTCTAACTTATTACACTTGTCGTGCTTCTTACCTAAGCTAGGATCTTTAATAAATGGATGTTCAGAATCACCTACATCGACATGCTTATTTAACCCTTCAAATACCCCAAATGCATTATCAACAAAATCATTCAACCTGCACCAGTCATCTCTATTGTCCTCTGCTACATGTTCCTCCACAGGCTGCAGTGGAATTTCTTCTTGAAACAACTTCTCTACATTTGCGGAAACTACCTTTAATGATGATGTTGGCTTCTCTCCATGTAGTGACCAATTTACATATGTAACTAACATGCCATTTGACCGATTGTCAGCCGACACAAATATAATTACACTTTCTTACTACTCAAAATATAAATATAGCAAGGGCAAGAAAGGATCGATCCCACAGAGAGGTCTAGGTTGTCAAATTGTTTCGGTTCCCTATGAATAACACCGGGGTTTTGTGATTATAATAAACTAAATAAAAGCAAATAAAGAAATAAGCAAACAAATCAAATCAAGGATAAGAAGATATTGGTCATGGATTTCGTTTTCATTCACAAATATGTTTTCACACAATAACTAGAATTGATATTTTAATCTCAACTTTTATCAAAGACCCTAGAATACCTTGATCGCAAGAATATACCGCAAATCTCCTTATGTCATCAACAAGCACATTAAAAGATGCGAATATGAATTCTACCTAAAGGAACAACCTAACGTGTAAAAGCACTAATCAAGTTTAATTCCCTATATGCATTAGGTTCTATGAAATCAGGCCAATCAAAGCAATCGAACGTGGAAAGCGCACTAATCCGATTTAACAAAGGTTATGGTTCACATATGATCATAAGAATATATCACTACAAACTATAATCATATTTATGCTACTTGCAATCCGGAATTATCACTTTTGCGTATAATAACCCTAATCTAGCAATAAAGAAGAAAGCAAACTCAATCGATTCGCGACTCGACTAACAAGCATTCAAATCATGTAACAATATTAATAGTGAATCATAAACGATAATATGGAGACAAAACTAATTTATTGAATTAAAACACATATTTGGAAATCCAACTTATTCCATAACCAATAATAAAATCTAGCTCATATTCATGGAGTTCATAACAAGAAGAAAGAGAAACTCTATCATGTTGTAAAACCCTAGAACAAAAGTAGAGGAAAAAGAATTAAGAGATAATAAAGATTCAAGATAAATATAAAAGATATAGAATTCCTCTTTTTATAGCTTTTCCTCCCTTTCAAAACTAGGTCTAATCTTCAAAAGTCAACTAGATAGAAGTCCTCCAAGCCCATGTGTGAGAAAACCCATGTAGAAAATTATGTCCAAAAATCGTCCTTAGGAAAATCGGGATTATGGCCGGAATCCCGCCGGAATAGTCGTCGGAAAGTAGCTCAGGTGACCGGCAAAGTCCGCCCGATCACCGGTCAACGGGTCGGAACGGTCAGGGTCCAACTCGGCCGATTCAAATCGCTGAGTCAACACCGGTCACTCATCGTAAAGTCGACCATTCGTAGTCGCAAGATCGACTAAGTTGAGTTAATTGCATGTGCCATATCCCGATTTGCACTATCATTGTGCTTCACTCCAGCCCATAGTGGCTCATTCCTTTTTAGACCGCCAGATGTTGTAATGCACAATCCTTGTGCTGCAACATCACACATCCAGCCCTAAACCCATTCAGTCCCTGTACTCAGCTATAATCACACAGCCACAACTCCAGCTTAGTGCATCACACTGCATCATTAACACCTGCAATCTCTATTTCCTGTATTCTGCACACCCCTGACAGCATCAACCTGCACCAGCTCAGCTGTACAAGCCTAGACACAACTGCAACTGCATCTCCATAGGCCAATGAACCACCAAGTTCTACCATCTCCAACTGATCTGCAGCTGTACCTCAATTCCCTGTAACTTCATGGCTGCAATGTCATGCCAGCAGCCACAAGCTTTCGACTCTTTCAGACCACCCACCACAGCTGCTCCATCCTTGGTTACTCCTATTTCACCACCAACTTCTCAGTTCCATTCACAGAACCATCAAGTCATAGCAACAACTCCATCCGACCAACGAACATTAGCTCAACCTCATACCTTGTCATTGCACAACCACCTGAGCCACCAACTCACTGCTGCACAGCACCATTAACTTCCCTGTAATTCAACACCATCACAATCTCAGGCCAGCACCTCATACAACCTTGAGCTCACCCATATCAGGACCATCATCTCATTCTCAGTCTCAGCTCCATCTAGTCCATACCAGAACTCATGCTTGTACTGCAACACTATCTGGCTCAGGTAAAGCCACAAAATACCCATAGCCTGAATCTTGCACTATGGCTCAACAACATCAAACTTCCAGACTTCTTGTTGTTAGCATTACCAGAGACAACATTAATTCCCTTGCAACACAACAGGTAACAATCACCAGAACCACTTCATAGCTCACCTCCTTCCCAGAACCCCATCACTGCAACTCCATTGCAGATCAACAGCAGCAAGGTCTTCTCACTGAATCAACAGCCACAGATTCATCGTCTCAGAGACAACCTCATTTTCTACATTTCAAGCACAACCATCCCTGAATCAATCAAACGCAACCATCGACTTCATCCACTCTCTATCAGTGTCAACCCAGCTCAAATTCCAATTCATTACAGGGCTTCAATTTCAGCAGACCCTAGGTTGTTCTTCACTGAATCCTAGAATTCAATGCGATATTAATTTCACCCCCAACATCACTCCAAACTCGAATCCGAGTTAAACCCATTATTATACAATCAATCTGAACTTCAATCTATCAAATCATCAAGAAATATCATCTCATAACCCTCTTCTGCGAATCCAATTGAAGCTCAGAAACTGAATTCATCTCTGTCTCAATTTCTCCTTAAGTTCAAACATCATCAACATTAGGAAATGAAGCAGCAGCCAAATCTTCTCCTCTCATCTTCCATCAATTCCTTCCTTGAAATCGAGCAACACTTCTTCTTTCATCAATCGGCAACAGCAACTCGTTGTTATCTAAATCTTGCCCCTGAATCTCTCCATCTGGTTCACAGCATCAGATTCGCTTCATCATCTTCCATCTCAGTCATGCTCGAAACCCCTCTCCATCAATTCGTAACATCAGCAGAGAGACAGAGATAGCAGGAGAAAGAATTGGGGAAGAAATGGCTTCTTCTCGACTAGATTTAGGGTTAAAACTATGGGAATGTTATTGACACCCCATGCAATAGGATAAGGGCTAACCATTTGGCCTCCCCTTAACCTTGACTTGACTGTATTTAGCACTCCTCCAAATAGAGTTGCCCCTTAACCTTGACCGGGCTCCAGATAGTGTTCGCCCCTGAAATGACAATTTCGCCCTTTGGCTCAATTTGGGTGATTTCCGCTTCTTTTCCTCCATGCGACTCCAGAGTAACTACAAAACTCAAAACATGCGTAAAGTACATAATTCACAAGAAAAATAGCAAAGAAAGCGTAACTCATCGAATAGTAAATTAGGTGTTTTAGACACCTATCAGATTCCCCCACACTTAGACTTTGCTAGTCCTCGAGCAAATCAAACAAAACAATAAAATATAACCACTCCGTGTCGTCGAGGCTACGGTCACTTTTAGCATAAATAACAAGCCTTTAAACCCCTAAGTGTCCCTAGTGGACGAGTTATAGTCTCGTGAGGGTTTACTAGAGATATACCCACAAAACCTATTTTCCAACTTACTAGTTCTCCGTAATGATAGCATCCAAGCGCTAAGAAGACATAGAGATTCTGCACACTAGTCATAAGAAGTTAGACACATAAATGAACACAATCTCATTCTTAAAAGTTGAGAGAGAAATAACCATCCCTTCTCGACTAAAATTCGGGTTCGGAGTGATCAAAAGTCTCGACTCGCCTCACAAGAAAGGGTTTTATGATATTGCTCTCAATAATAAACAACTCTTTATGGGTCACACATGTGTCCAGGTTGGAATGAAGAGAGAATCCTGCGACACGTTGAATGGTAGGAAGGCAAAACCCTCCGAAATATTTTGAAAACCCACATCTTTTATATATTTTTGAAAACCCATTTTCTGACGATCTCTTCGAAAGGAAATCAACCATTTAACGAAGGTGGGAATATGCTTACTTACCGTGTATCCGTTCGGCGTGCAGCTAGCACCACTCTCACAACATCCATAGAAACGTCTTCGGTCTTCTATCGGTGTCTTCATCTTCGTCTTCGGTCTTCAACTCTTGATGATAACTCTCAAACTTCGTAGAATCTTGACAATATGATTCTTTCCTCAAATTCCTTGTCGCTTGAAACTTCATTATAGATATTCCTTCTTTCCATAGGCTTTATTGAAAGAATACAAAACTAAAAACAAACTATTCAAACCCAAAATAATTTTTTTTTTCTTTTTTTTTTTTTTTTTCTTTTTTTTTTTTTCGAAACATAAAACAAATACAAAAATAAAAATAAAACAAAATAATAAAAACTATTAACAAACCTAAACATTTTCTCTCGTCTTTTTTTTCTTTTTTTTATTTTTTTTTTTTTTTTTTTTTTTTTTTTTTTTTTTTTTGAGACAAGAGAAAGATAAATACAAAATAAAATAAAATACAAAGGCCATGGTGTAAGTACTTTACCGCTTGATTCTTCACAACTTGTATGTCTTGATATCATAAACTTTTCGAATTCTCATCTTTATAAACTTCGCTCTTGCATGTTGCTTGTAAACCTTAAACGTCTTTCAACTTTCCTTCAAATTCGTGATGCTCCTCTTGTTGATGATGATGGTGTTTCTATGGACTCGTTGGTGTAGAGAGAGATAAGGTGGATGGTGCTAACTGCGAACAAGATTACAAGTGGTATGTAAGTTAGCAATTCGATGTCACCAACATGGTTGATAAAAATAGCACTCAAGAGATCAAAATAGTGCTTCTATGGTGGGAAATTGGACAGCTCACCATTCTGCCCGGAATTTACGTACGGTGACGCACACTCTAAAAGCACATATTTAGACAGGTACAAAGAATTGAAGGTTGGTGCCTCACATTATGTAACATGGGTAGTCTCCACTATAAGGGATCCCTACTCTAATACCGAATTCAGTCTGCACCTTATTTGCCACTGGCATGGTTAAATCCAACTTTAACTCTCATACAATTAAGAAACCCGATCATGTTCTCTGTCATCTCTAAGTTCAGTCACTATTATGAGATTCTCGATGTAATCTTAGCGACATGTATACTATGTGACTCTAAACTAACTACAAGTTGGAGTTTTCTTATTCACTATTTACACAAAAGTTGAAAAATTTGAAAAATTTACAACGCAAATGCTTAACCACTCCCCCACACTTAAACTTTACATTGTCCTCAATGTAAATTGAATCGTCCAAAGAAAGTCAAGGTGGGAAATCTTATAACAATATGCGATAAGAAAAAGCTAAAAACAAGAAAAGAAAAATTAAAAGATAAGAGATACAAAACCTATGGGTTGCCTCCCATGTAGCGCTTGGTTTAAAGTCGTCAGCCCGACTATATCCTTGCAAGATTCATTCCCCATATACCAATAATCTGAAAAGTTGGGGATCCTTCCATAGAACCTGTTTTGCAAACACTAGCTTCACACAAATATTAGTACAATAAAGCAAAAGTGAAGCTATGAACCGATAAAAGCTTCCCCCACACTTATTCTTGTCCACACTTGGAAGTGTATAAAGAATATAGAAGTCGGGTACTTCCATGGTTTCTGGTTCCATAACCTGCATAATATGAGAATCAAGTATCTCTAATGGAGGAAAATGAGAAACAAAGTCATCCAACAATATTCTCGAAGCACATACATTCAAACCAATAAGAGGTAAAGGAGAAGAAACAATAGGCAACGGGTTAGATAAACCTTGCACAATCTCTTGTATCACTAATCCTCTTCATCCTTGAAAAACTCAAGTGAATTATTCACCTCTTGTATATCATGGTCCTCTATCAAACCTTGCAACCATTCTTCGTCCGTTTCTGCCTTAACCAAAGTATCGACATAAACATCATCATTACAATTATTTGCAAGATCAATTGGGTCTTCCACAATATTGGTCATAACGGTCTCATTCTCAACACACTTCTTTTTGTTGTAAGGCACATACTCTTTTGCGGATCCAAATTTTATTATAAGAAACTTTTCTAGAACACTCGAAAATGCATCATCCTCAAGCTCCACCCTTTGAATAGGCTCTTGATCATTATTAAGATCAATGCTTGAGTAATCTACACAAGTGTCGACATATTCCTCTTCGTCTTCATCTTGATCCCAAAAAGACTCCTCGGAGATGTCACCATGAGTTGTTTCAAGCAATGTATCATAATCACCGTCACTATCATAGTCAACATAAGATTGGTCCTCGCTGAATTTAGTGTTGCTAATCTCTAGCTCATCCTTTTGAATAGGTGAATGATCATTATTAAGATCAAGAGTTGAGTTAACCACACAATTATCAACGAAAGTGCCCAAGGATTGGCCTTTTTCAACATTAGCATCAATCAAATATTCATCACAAACCATATGCACATTAGAATCATCCATATCTTCCTTGTATTGATCAATACCTCTTCGCAAGCTAGCAAAACCTTCACGAAGTTCTTGGAGTTGCTCGTTTGTAGTCTCTTTAGCTTTTTGAAATTCCTCTTGTAAAAAGTGGGAAACTTGATCTATAAAGTTAGAGACTTTTTGTTCACGAACATAAGAATCCTCCCATCCTTGTGGTTGTTCACACACATACCCGCCATAAGGTTGTTGAGGAAAACCATAAGGTTCCATGGAATAATGGTCATAACCAATGAATTGGTTTTGATTATACCCATGGAATTGGTAGTTGTCATATTGTTGAGGTTGTTGAAAACCGTATCCATTGTTCCAATATGCTCCTTCCATCGAAATAAGCACCTGAAATAATTCTCAAACTAAGGTTAAAACCCAGAAAATAAGAAAAAAATAAAATAAAACTAAAAACAAAACAAAAAATAAGAAACCAAAAACAAGTGACGACAACCGCTGCCTCCCCGGCAACGGCGCCAAAATTTGACCGGTTGTCAGCCGACACAAATATAATTACACTTTCTTACTACTGAAAATATAAATATAGCAAGGGCAAGAAAGGATCGATCCCACAGAGAGGTCTAGGTTGTCAAATTGTTTCGGTTCCCTATGAATAACACCGGGGTTTTGTGATTATAATAAACTAAATAAAAGCAAATAAAGAAATAAGCAAACAAATCAAATCAAGGATAAGAAGATATTGGTCATGGATTTCGTTTTCATTCACAAACATGTTTTCACACAATAACTAGAATTGATATTTTAATCTCAACTTTTATCAAAGACCCTAGAATACCTTGATCGCAAGAATATCCCGCAAATCTCCTTATGTCATCAACAAGCACATTAAAAGATGCGAATATGAATTCTACCTAAAGGAACAACCTAACGTGTAAAAGCACTAATCAAGTTTAATTCCCTAGATGCATTAGGTTCTATGAAATCAGGCCAATCAAAGCAATCGAACGTGGAAAGCGCACTAATCCGATTTAACAAAGGTTATGGTTCACATATGATCATAAGAATATATCACTACAAACTATAATCATATTTATGCTACTTGCAATCCGGAATTATCACTTTTGCGTATAATAACCCTAATCTAGCAATAGAGATGAAAGCAAACTCAATCGATTCGCGACTCGACTAACAAGCATTCAAATCATGTAACAATATTAATAGTGAATCATAAACGATAATATGGAGACAAAACTAATTTATTGAATTAAAACACATATTTGGAAATCCAACTTATTCCATAACCAATAATAAAATCTAGCTCATATTCATGGAGTTCATAACAAGAAGAAAGAGAAACTCTATCATGTTGTAAAACCCTAGAACAAAAGTAGAGGAAAAAGAATTAAGAGATAATAAAGATTCAAGATAAATATAAAAGATATAGAATTCCTCTTTTTATAGCTTTTCCTCCCTTCCAAAACTAGGTCTAATCTTCAAAAGTCCACTAGATAGAAGTCCTCCAAGCCCATGTGTGAGAAAACCCATGTAGAAAATTATGTCCAAAAATCGTCGCCGGAAAACTGGGATTATGGCCGGAATCCCGCCGGAATAGTCGCCGGAAAGTAGCTCAGGTGACCGGCAAAGTCCGCCCGGTCACCGGTCAACGGGTCGGAACGGTCAGGGTCCAACTCGGCCGATTCAAATCGCTGAGTCAACACCGGTCAGCCGGTGTAAAGTCACCATTCGAGTCAAGATTCGACTAAGTTGAGTTAATTGCATGTGCCATATCCCGATTTGCACTATCATTGTGCTTCACTCCAGCCATAGTGGCTCATTCCTCAGACCGGCCAGATGTTGTAATGCACAATCCTTGTCCGCAACATCACACATCCAAACCCTAAACCCATTCGGTCCTCGTATCTCGCCTACAATCACATGACCACAGCTCCACTTAGTGCATCACACCGCATCGTTAACACTCGCAACTCTATTTCCCGTATTCTCGCACACCCCGACAAAGATCAACTCCGCACCAGCTCAATTGCATACAAGCCTAGACACAACTGCAACTGCATCTCCATAGGCCAATGAACCACCAAGTTCTACCATCTCCAACTGATCTGCAGCTGTACCTCAATTCCCTGTAACTTCATGGCTGCAATGTCATGCCAGCATCCACAAGCTTTCGACTCTTTCAGACCACCCACCACAGCTGCTCCATCCTTGGTTACTCCTATTTCACCACCAACTTCTCAGTTCCATTCACAGAACCATCAAGTCATAGCAACAGCTCCATCCGACCAACGAACATTAGCTCAACCTCATACCTTGTCATTGCACAACCACCGAGCCATTAACTCATCAAGACAAAGACCATTAACTTCCCCGTAATTCAACACCATCACAATCTCAAAGCCAAGCACCTCATACAACCTTGAGCTCACCCATCTCAGGACCATCATCTCATTCTCAGTCTCAGCTCCATCTAGTCCATACCAGAACTCATGCTTGTACTGCAACACTATCTGGCTCAGGTAAAGCCACCAAATACCCATAACCTGAATCTTGCACTATGGTTCAATAGCATCAAACTTCCAGACTTCTTGTTGTTAGCATTACCAGAGACAACATTAATTCCCTTGTAACACAACAAGTAACAATCACCAGAACCACTTCATAGCTCACCTCCTTCCCAGAACCCCATCACTGCAACTCCATTGCAGATCAACAGCAGCAAGGTCTTCTCACTGAATCAACAGACACAAATTCATCGTCTCAGAGACAACCTCATTTTCTACATTTCAAGCACAACCATCCCTGAATCAATCAAACGCAACCATCGACTTCATCCACTCTCTATCAGTGTCAACCCAGCTCAAATTCCAATTCATTACAGGGCTTCAATTTCAGCAGACCCTAGGTTGTTCTTCACTGAATCCTAGAATTCAATGCGATATTAATTTCACCCCCAACATCACTCCAAACTCGAATCCGAGTTAAACCCATTATTATCCAATCAATCTGAACTTCAATCTATCAAATCAGCAAGAAATATCATCTCATAACCCTTCTCGCGAATCCAATGAAGCTCAAACCGAATTCATCTCTGTCTCAATTTCTCCTTAAGTTCAAACATCATCAACGTTAGGAAATGAAGCAGCAGCCAAATCTTCTCCTCTCATCTTCCATCAATTCCTTCCTTGAAATCGAGCATCACTTCTTCTTTCATCAATCGGCAACAACAACTCGTTGTTATCTAAATCTTGCCCCTGAATCTCTCCATCTCGGTTCACAAAGATCGATTCGGATTCATCATCTTCCATCTCAGTCATGCTCGAAACCCCTCTCCATCAATTCGTAACATCAGCAGAGAGACAAAGATAGCAGGAGAAAGAAATGGGGAAGAAATGGCTTCTTCTCGACTAGATTTAAGGTTAAAACTATGGGACTGTTATTGACACCCCATGCAATAGGATAAGGGCTAACCATTTGGCCTCCCCTTAACCTTGACTTGACTGTATTTAGCACTCCTCCAAATAGAGTTGCCCTTAACCTTGACTGGGCTCCGATAGTGTTCGCCTCGAAATGACAATTTCGCCCTTTGGCTCAATTTGGGTGATTTCCGCTTCTTTTCCTCCATGCGACTCCGCAGTAACTACAAAACTCAAAACATGCGTAAAGTACATAATTCACAAGAAAAATAGCAAAGAAAGCGTAACTACTGAATAGTAAATTAGGTGTTTTAGACACCTATCACCATTCATTTTCAAATCATGCCTCACTTCTTCAAAACACTTAGATTTTGCATTACGACAAACACGACAAGGACAGGGACATAATTGTGTGTCTTTAGCTCTGTTTTTATATGCAAATTCAATAAAAGTATCTACTCATGTTCTATACAAATGACTAAACTTATCTTCAAACATCCAACCTTTATCAGTGTGTTGGGACATTCTACAATAATGCACAAACAAGATTATTATTTACCATATCTACTCATGTTTATATTCTAGCCTATAATTCACAACAAACCAAAAGATCAATTTTCTGAAATGACCAGCAAACTGAATTCTAAGCATACTGAAAGAAAATTAGACTAAGCACAATACGAGAGACGCATGAATTACAGAATAATAGAAGTACAAACCTTTCTCCGCGATAAACAGGTTCAGTGCACAATACATCAATACCTAAGTAACCAAACCAACAAAAAGAAAGTAAGAATCTGAACATTCAGATACAAGGGAAACAAAAAGCATACAATCTGAACAAAAGGTGTACTCTACAAAATCCGACCTTTTCAAGTCCTTAGAACCCCAATTGTACTCTATAAAACCTGCACCAAAACACAAACCATACTTTAGTAATCCATTACAACAAAAAGAGATGAATAAACTCATAAAACAACAATAAATGACTCAAAATCCACCTCAAGCCATAAACCCAACTCTGTATGCGAATCATTCACTTTTGAAGACTTTTAACATTAAAGGGAAGTCACCAAAATCTATACATTAAACTGAAAATAACCTAAATCACCAAAATCTATACAACTTCAACCAAAATAACCTACATTAAACTTTAACATTAAGGCTAAATAAAATTACCACTACCATTTTAGACTAATAACTGACTTGGATCCACAAACAGAACCCAAAATGTCACATTTATTGCCTTATACATCCATGTTTTTGAAATCCAAGATTTTCAGGATCTTAAAAATAGCTTCAAGGTCAGCTTCCTGACATTTCATAATAATTAAAAACTTATAGGACCTATGAAACAACTGCCTGCTTAACCAATATGATGAACTGAAACCAAAATACTAGAACACTTGAATTGTACTGAACTAAAATCTTCAAAAATATATAAAAAAAATTGAACAAAACAAAGAAAAAACCCAAATCAAAGTTCTTAAATAGACAAATAATCCATGAGTGAAAGAGATAAAAATCATCTTCTCACTTCAATTTCTGAGCTAAAATCTTCACACACACCCCCCCTTTTTTTAAAAAAAAATTATAAGAAAACCCAGACGAAATAAACTAACAAAATTAACCTATACCACTTCAAAATCCAAAAAGAAATCATCAAAACACACATGCAGACTCCAACATCAAAGAGTTAGGTCAAACAAAGAATATATGAAAACCAACAAAATAAAAATCAAAGAATAGTAGTAGTAGTAGATTTTATACCTCTTGAACATCAACAAAGCAATTAGATGAATTGATTTACGATTTCAGGAACAAAATTAAATTTCTAGGTCTTGATTTGGTTTCCTTCGATTTTTAACTAAAGAGATCTATGGGTTTTGATTATGAGTGGTGTTGTTGATTACAAGGGAAGGTTTTGACTTATGAAATTTCCGGGAAATAAAAGAGATTGATCTCTGGTTCTGAGAGTTCTTAGACAGAAAGAGAAAGAGTGAAAAACAAGGTCTGGAAAAAATTAACAGGTGAAAATAATATAAATGTGTCTGAAAACTAGGGGTAAATATGTGAAAATAATTAATTTTAAAAAGGTTTATGGAGATGATGATAAAATTAGAGGGAAAAACTAGGGGGGAAATTTTGTGGATTCAAGTTTGGGAGGGATATTGATTTGGGGAAAAAAATGAGAGGCAAGAATTGGGGGAACCAATTTTAAGAATGATTTTGGGGATAAAATTGAATCATAATCGTTATTATTTTTTTATTTTATTTTATTTTATTTTTTTTTTTTTGCGATCTGCATATAACTTGAAAACCAATGAACCATAGTTTTTCTAATCTAACGCTCATTATGCAATTAAATCTTGAGAATACGGATCCAAACCCATCCAACGCTCAAGTAATTACTTCATTTTATAAATTAAAAGAAAAAAAATCTGAAGACTAAAAAAACACAAGGTTGCGCAACGTTTTAATAATTTCCAATACGTTGCTCAAATATCTTCAAATTACTAAATGAGGGGTAAATATTTTGCGCAACGTTTTTACTAGTGTGCAACGGAACAGCGTGTTGCACATGGTGCAACGACCCAGTCCATTGCACACCTCCGAAACTGAAGTGTTGCTAAATCCAGGATATGGTGTAGCGATTGACATATTTCTATCAAGCATGCCGGCATTTAGTTACGACATTGATTGTTAGTTACCAAGCATGCCGGCACCATTTTACGGAATGCTCTTCATCAATTCCGGCATGGTCTTCATCCCTTCCGGTGATGTAAAAAAAATTATTTCCGACATGGTCTTCATCTATACCGGCATAGTCTTCATCACTTCCGGCATGGTCTTCATCACTACCGGCATGGTCTTCATCTATACCGGCATGGTGTTCATCATTACCGTCATGTCTTCATCACTTCCGGCATGGTCTTCATCACTTCCGAATGTAAAAAAAAAAAATCGTTTTCAAAGTAAGGAGTCGGCAGAGAAGGAGAAGAGAATTTGAAAGGGAGTGGGGAAAATTTAGAATTTCAAAGGGAGTGGGGAATATTTAGGTTTCAAAGCCCTGATCCTTAAAGATACTAATAAGAGGTGAAGATGGAAATGGGGATATGATTTTGTTTTTTGATTTTAAGTTTTTTAATTTTATTTTGAGGGGAGGGTATTTTAGTATTCCCCCCCCCCAAAAAAAAAAAAAAAAAAAAATCCCTTAGCAGACACTATTGGTTGGGGGAAGTAATTTATATCTCCGAATTAGTTTTGATATCCCCTAATCGCGTGTTCTTTTAAAATTCAATCATAATCTTTATCCTTTTAAATTTAAAACCATTTCAAAATCAAAACCTATTCAAATCATTTCAAATTCATACTCATATTCATCAATCGATTCTAACAACATCGATCGATTTAAAAGAAATTTCATCTTCAATTTTTTTCTTAAAAAAAATAAAAATCAAACAAAACATCATCGGTTGCAAACCATGTGTCTTTATTATATACTTGTGATTGATTTATCTATTCAAGATTGAAATTTACAAACAATATTCTTGGGTTACTGTGTTTAACATTATCGGTCGACGTTCATGTACATATTTACCGATTCTTATGACAATCAGTCGATGTTCATGAACATGTTAACCAGTTGTCCTTAATGTGTTTTCTGGTCGATGAAAATTTAACCAGAATCGGTAAAAGTTAATGCCAACATAAGACGATTATGGTATGGAAGAGATACCCAGTTTTCCGTATGTTTTTTCTTTTGTTAGAATCGGATTATGTGGATGTTCACATAAACCGATTTTATATCCTTTAAAGGGGAAAAATGTGCAACAATCGGTTTATATGTAACTCGTAAAAACCCGATTGCGAGAATCAGATTTTATCTTTGCATACTTTAACCGATTCTGGATATCCTTCGTGAATAGCAAAACACCAACCCAGAGTCAGTTTACGAGTGCACGAACATAAACCGATTATGGGAAGTGTTTTAAAAAAAAAACAATCAAAATTTTTCAGTTGTTTGATGTTTTGAGGATTGATTTACATTAGTTGATCTCAAATCTAAAACATTTAATTAATACCTACAAAAATTAATTAACACTAATTAATAAGGGGTAAAATGGGTAGAAAAATAATAGTTGGATAAGGGGTTGTGAAAAATTAATATCTAATGACCCTTTTTTGTCATTTAGTAATAGGCCCCAAATAAATGTCTTAGGCCCCAAACTAGCCTGCTTTTAAAAGTTGGAGAATTTTGGAAGTGCTTTGGATAAAAAAACACTTCAAAATTCTTTTATCAAACCCAAATATGAAAAATTATTGCCATATACGTTTTGAAAGTGCTTTGTTGAGGAAAGAAATACATTACCAAACCCAGCTTCAATCCCCCTATTCGCTTCGGCTCTCTTGTCTTTGTTTTCCGCCACCTGTTCAATTACCGTGGTACTATCAATTTTAAGCATAACTCTACTTTCGTTACTCTTGTACCAAAGAAGGACCATATTGAAACTATAAAAGATTGTAGACCTATTTTCCTTCTTACTAGCGTTTACAAAATCATTGCAAAAGTTCTAGCTACAGGGCTGAAACTTGTTATGGATAAACTAATTTCGCCGGTGCAATGTGCATATATAGAAGGCAGGCAAATAATTGATGGTACTTTAATTGCTAATGAATTGGTAGATTCTAGACTAAGGTCTGGGAATGCTGGTATTGTGTGCAAGATTGATCTTGAGAAGGCGTTTGATAGAATCAACTGGAGATATCTCGAATTTGTTCTACATCAAATGGGTTTCAGTAGAAAATGGTGTAATTGGTTGAGGTTTTGTTATTCTACTTCTTCCTTCTCGGTACTTATCGATGGTTTCTCATTTGGCTACTTCACAAGTACAAGAGGTGTACGACAAGGCTGTCTAGTATCTCCTCTTTTATTCAATATAGCAATGGAAGGCTATTCTAGATTCATGGATAGAGCGGCTAATCAAAGTTTATTCAGTGGATTCTCTGTTTCACCCACAAGTGTCATAGTCAATCACCTTCATTATGCAGATGACACTGTTTTCTTTGTCGATAATAAGAAGGAGGAATTACACAACTTGTTTTCTGCTCTACATTGTTTTGAATTCATTGCTGGTCTAAAGGTAAATACTTCTAAAACTCGACTCATTGCTATTGGAGATGTTCCTAACCTAGCTACTTGGGCGGAAGAATTTGGTTGTTCAATTGATTGTTTACCATTTATGTATTTGGGGATGCCACTTGGTGCAAAGTCTGGCTCAAAAAGAATATGGGATCCAATTATAGAGAAGTTTGATTCTAGATTATCTGTCTAGAGGAGGTAAACTTGCTCTTCTAAAATGTATCTTATCTTGTCTACCCACTTATTACTTTTCGTTATTCAAGGCACCTATTTCAGTTATTAAGATTCTATAAAAGAAGATGCGTAATTTTTTGTGGGAATTTAAGAAAGGTGCAAAGACCTCACACTTGGTTAACTGGGATCTGGTTCGTGCAACTAAAGAAAAGGGTGGCCTTGGTGTTTTTAATCTCAAGATAATGAATTTAGCTTTATAGGCTAAATGGTGATGGAGATTTGGTGTGAAAAGAATAAACTTTGGTATAAGATAGTTGTAGACAAGTATGGTTCTGATTTCTCCAAATGGATTCCCGGAAATATACCTCAAACATATGAAGTATCCTGTTGGCGTGTGATTGCTGGAACTGCAAGTTTAATTAGTGAAAATTCAACACTCTTTGTACATTAGCAGTGTCATTGCCTTTCCGGAATGACATTTGGTGTGGACAACTTCCTCTTGCATCTGTTTCAACCAATCTATACAAGTTATCAAGAAACAAAAATGTTACGATAGCTGACATGATATCGATGGAAGGGAATTGGAAGTTTGAATTCAAGCGTGTACTCACAAACCTAGAGGTTGAAGAATATGCTGCCCTATTGACTATTATTGGAGACAATCCTCCAGTTCAAGATGCACTTCCAGACACGAGAAGGTGGAAGCTTCACAACTCGGGTGTATTCACAGTCAAGTCGCTTTATGCGAAGATGATTGCTGAATTTGGTGTTGATAACTTTCCTTATCAATTTATTTGGAGCTCAGCAATAACTCAAAAAATCAACATATTAATGTGGTGCCTACTACATGGAAAGATTTACCATTGATGTACTGCAACACAAAGGTATGGATCTGTATAACTCGTGTGTGTTGTGTGGAATTGGTGTTGAGTCGCAAGACCATTTATTTGTCCACTGCAAAATCGCATACAAGATTTGGTCTGGTCTCCTCCGTAATACATGATGGGTTTGGGTTGTGCCTGGTACTATGAAGAACTTGGCAGATATGTGGCACCACAACCACTTATCAAGTTATGGTAACTATATATGGAGTTTAATCCATGCGGAAATTGTTAATACAATTTGGAGGGAAAGGAATTGCTGAAAATGTGAGGCTCAGTACATGTATAAAACAGATGGCGACCTGATTCAAGAAACTAAATCATATGTATTGGCTTGGGTTGCAGCTGCAGGTCACCGTGTCCACCCGAACTTGTCGAGTTCAGTTCTATCTACATGGGACTCTATTTTCATGTAATCACTAGTTTCTTTGCTTAATTACTTTTATTCGTATTCATCTATTTCTGATAGAATTGTTGTACATCCTTAATCTTCTTAATAAATCTTCTCTTTTGAACAAAAAAACATAATATATATATATATATATAATAAAAAATAATAGCAACCAATTCCTTTTGATGTGAACAAATCCTTCCGACTAACGAAAATTGATCAAAATAGACAACACACATACTTTAATTTTACAAAGACAAACCACACCACTTGATTATATAATACCAGTAACCATCACCTCGTACGGAATTATATCAACCATATATATATATATATATATCTTTTTCGATCTTGGCTTCATGTGTGGTTTTACCACACAACACAACGAGAACAATAATGAATCAATCATACAAGAAAATTTAAGCGAATCTTAAGACTCGGGTCGCTGTCTCGTAAGGTCCACATTATATACTTCTCAGAAATCTATCAAAGACTTTAACCAGTGGTAATCAACGAATGATGTAACTATCAAGAAAGGGAACAGAACAAATTCCAGTCTATGAACGGTTGATAAAATTAACGTTTTGCAAGAGCATCAACCCCTTTAAAGCCCTAAGCCATGCGAATGAGAATACCCACGTTCACCGCCCCTTGAAATTTCTCCTTCCACTTTTCTTCAAATTATATGAATGTAACACTAAATATCTTTTTCGGTTTAAAAAACGGCAGAAAAAAACATAAAACGAACAGAAAAAGAACATAAAAATACAGACTTTCTCTTTCACGCCGAGAAGAAACGTAGGTTAAGCAAACCTAGGAACAAACATAGGTTTTCTTCCCTCCGATCAAAGTACCAGTAACGTATGTTATCGTGATTGATTCTGTTTTATCTATGTCTATTTATTTAATAGGTTTTTTTTTCTTGAGATAAATTGTTCGTTGCATGGCCTGTTTATTTCAGGAGAGAATGGAAACGTAACTGGTATATGGAGCAGCCATTGATTGCTTAGATTAGGGTTTATGAACAATGGTGGGAACTTTGGACCACATGTGGTGTTCACGGTGGTTTTGAGAATCTTTGGTTCAGCACGCTTCATGGGAAGCAAATGGCTAAGGTATAAAACTTTTTTGGGAACCCTAATTTCTATTCGTTTTTAACTTTACCGCCTCATATTCTCTCTTTTGTTTCACGGGCTCACAACCCTTATTCTGCTGTTTTTTTGATAAGAAAAGTGGAATTAAGCATAATCAACCTTCATGCTTTTACTGATTCATGGGCTAGGGTTTTACTGAGCAAGATTTTTTTTTAATTGATTCATCGTTTTGTAGGGTTTCACATGCTCAACCAATGGAATAAGGTAATTACTGGTTACTTTGTCGTCCTTTTGGATCTTGAACTGTTTGCATTTAGAAATGCTTGATTTTGAATTTTTATGAATTGAGTTGTATTGGGTTTTTTAAAAATTGTTTCATTAATTTACAAGTTTCCTGTTTCGATATATCAGCCGATAGTGTAAATCGTAATTTTGAATACCGGTTAAAAACGATATTCCTTTTAGGTTTAAGGAAAAAAAGGGTTTAAGATTTATGTTAAGATTTTGTTTGATTTAAACTGTACTTCTTTGTTCTAATCATTTTTTTTTTTGGTTTGATTTTACAGAAACGATTTTTGCTATTGGTAAACCTGAAACCTTTTCTTTCTGTCTCTTTGTTTATCCGAATGAATAAACCCCAACCCTTTTATTCTCTTTTGCATGTATTTTCTTTACTCTCGATAAACAACTAAATGCCGTATATGTTGAAAATTTAGGAGACAAATGGTTGGAGACTTTCTTCCCGAGCATCTCTAAAGCAATTATTTTTAGAGTAATTATCGTGTTTGTTTCCTTCAAGCAATACTATTTGTTAGCAGGTTTTGATAGCCTTGCAAGCCATAGAGTACGTACTGTGTTTGTTTCATAGACTATACTGTTGTTCATTTGAGGCATGGACCCATGGTGACTAACCCAAGTTGTTGTGTCATGTGTGACACCATTTGCAAGTTAAAAGAGGTTCCCTGCAAACCGTATACGTATTTATCAGGTTTGTCTCCATGAGCCTTATTATGATTTGTGTATAACTAGCTATGAATCGAACGTCTCATTTTCCTGCTTGAATTTAAGCATTTACAATAATAGTTATTACTTATTGTGGCATCGTATACTTTGGTGGTAATAAGTTATAATGAGAACGTAATGTGTGGATATCCAATTTTCAGCTATTGGAGTTTAGTATTACTAAATTTGGAGCGTCAGTTTATGTTGAATGGAAGCTATTTTGCTGCTCCAAATACCACTGCTAGGCTAGAGAGCATAATAGTGATGGTTTAACTTAATGACAATGGAATCATAATATGGGAATCCATGATTGTGGAGCATCATGGGAAGGTCATATAGACTTGAAGTATTTTTTTGTCCTCTATAAATAACTTAATGCAACCAATGTGCCAGAAAGAGAAAATTAGAGTTTATCATGAATTTTCTGTCAATGAAAATGCCACACTAAAAGCTCCTGTTTTCAGAATTGATTTCATCTGTGTGCTTATAATGATAACACACAAACTGTAGATGTTTCTGGATTTTGATCTGATGCCTTTTAAAATGTTGTCGGATTTGTTTGTTTTTCGGAAAAATAACTGCTCACCTAATACTACCGTGACCCAAGGCAATGTCTTTGATCCGATTCTTAGATAAAATGATGGTATGTACGAGTAAGATTGAAATAATTTGTTCTTCCGATGTACTTAAAAGATGATTTATTTCATAAATAGGTGATATTTTTTTTCTCTATGGAACTGATGGTCGAGGCAAAGCAATTGGTTATGCTGAATTTCAGAGAATTCTACCGATGCCTTGGAACTTCTCGTGTTCTGGGTATCTTATCGTGGTCAAACTCTAGATAGGACAACTTATATAGTTCTATCTATTTTCTAAAATGTTTAAGGGATCGTCAGTGCTTCTTTTTTTAGTAGAAAGGTTAATATATTGAAAAATAAAAAAGAGACATACAAAGAAAAAGCTCATATCAGAGCAGGCACAAGAGCCTAGCAGAGCCAAGCTCATACAAGAAATAAGCAATAAAAGGCCATTTCGATTGTGTTTAGCCAATCTGAAATGGCCAATCAACAATAAAAGCTCATATCAAAGAGAGGGATCTTCAAGGTTTTCGTATATTGTACTTGCATCAAAAAAGTATTTGATTGTGTTTGGCCATTTCTATACGGTTGCAGGACATACGTACTCAATAAAAGGCCATGATGCAAAGCCATCTTGAAAGGAGAAGACTTGAGGTAACGGAAATGAATTGGTTGAACTTCTCTTTTTTAGAAGTAATTGAAAAACATCTCATTTCGCAACTAAAAGGCAAACTTCTGCAGCCTGAGTGACCGAGTTTGTTGTTGTTGTCGTCCGAAACAAATAAGCAAAGGAAGACCGAGTTGTGCCTTTCCGTACTTGACAGTCAAGGTTAAATCTTGAAACAATAGCTTGCTTTTATTTTATTGTTAATGTGAAATGGATTGGTATTTATAAACATGGAACTAATGGATACGTTTACTTCCCTCTCTTTGATATTACAGATACCGTATACCACTTTTGTTCATGGATGGTTGTACTTCTCCGGTATCATATGTCAAAGATTATTTGTATTTTGATTTCATCACACTCTTGGCTTGCAGGTTATTGGTTTTTTACAAAATCGATCCGTATGCCACAACAGTACATTCTGAACTCTAATGGCTCCACGGAAGTTGCATGTTAACCGCTTGAGCATATATATACATTCATAAATTGCTTGAGATGTTTGCTTCATCCATGGCATGATAGTTTGCGTTGAATCGATCGCATGAGAGAAAGAAATTGATGTAACCTTTGAAGGAATACCAATTGGGTACGTACATTTCTTATTAGTCGTGAAGCAAGTCTTGATATACAAGGGACGGAGGAAAATCATCATGAGGACAATGAGAGAGGAAGGAGAAACGGATTATGTTTCAGTTTATATAAACTTTCATATACTGGAGCATTCCGACAGTGGGGGATATTTAGTTTACCATGTGGAATAATACTGCATCGGGGCTTGGTATGGTATTAATCTTAATTTGTACAAGAAAGGTGTCTTTTGTGAAATTATTAAGATTTTAGACAACCAAAAGATTGAAAATTGATTTAGATGTCAAATTCAATACTGTAAATTTGTATTTAGCTGCACGATTTAAGTTCTTGGTTATGACCCAATAACAACTGATAATAATGAAAGGTAGCCAACAAAATTAATAGTATTGCACTTTTCAATTTTATGTAACTTTTGAAATTTTCAGATCACTGGGTTGATCTAAAATGGTTAGTATTTGAGCTTCTTTGAATTTAAATTTTTGGGTTGATCATTGGGTTTGGTAGTAACACATTTTCTAAGCAAGAATTATCTAAATCGATGTTGTTGTAGGAATTGCACGAAGCCACGCCACACCAAATTAAAAATCCTAGGGGATTCGGGGGCGAGGTAAGCCGAGCCACACCAAATCAAAAATTCAACACCAAATCGAAAATACATGATTTGGGGCGAGGCAAAGCCGAGCCATGCCCAATCAAAATCTCAAGGGATGGGGCGAGGCGGCCGAGCCACACCAATTAAAAAAATGCACGACGGGCGAGGCGAAGCCGAGCCACACCATATAAAAAATCCTTCGCCTCGCCACACCAAATAAAAAAATTTAACACCAAATAAAAAATACACCACCGAACAAGGCGAAGCCACATCACACCCCGTAATATATGGTTAAGAAAAAAGATGCCCGGTGCGTAGCACGGGCACAAAATCTAGTGGCCATAAATAGCATATACAAACTTGTCCTGATCCAACAGTTTCTAAGGTGTGATTGCCCTTAGAACTTGGATAGCAGCAACCCAGATGGATGGGAATGTTGGCTGGATCCTAGGGGTGCCGAAAGCAAGGTTGGGCTAATCCTGGCTGTAGCCCCGCCCACCAGCCTTGGTGAGCTGTTTTTTTTTGAAGCATGGAATTCGTATATACTATTTTTGGGTTGCAATACTATTTATTATACGCGAAAGCCGAACCCAAATCCCTATCCGATCCCAGCCAGTTGAACTGGCCCCACTGCCAGACCCGCTAAACCCACTGTTACAAACTTTTACGATGATATTTAGTTCGGAATAAATTGGAGGATCTCATAAACGGATTTTGCCTCCATATGTACATTGATATGTTCCCTCACTCACTAACCGTTCACGTGTAAACTTGTCCATCCTTCGTCCCATCAAAAAGGGAGATATAAACAACCCAAAAACAGAGCCATGCATCCACCGTCCCATTGATATTTTGGTAGCCAACACAAGTACTAGTGAGCACCTGCTAAGTGCTAATCTCTCTTTTTTCTTTTGTTTGTTTCTCGTTGAGGGTGGGACTCCCCGGGGTGAGTGGTCAATTATTACTAATTTAGTGGAGAGCGCATCAAAGATCGTTTTGTGATATGTCATGAAATCATAGCACAGTACTGAAGCGGGCAGTTGTACTCGTATGATGCCTGTTTTTGTTTGGCTCGAGCTGAATGACCTAACTTTAAAACGCCTTGATGATTTTTAGGTGAATGCCAGAGATCAGGTCCAGAAAAGAATCGGCATTGTTCACACTGACATTACGTTCTATTGATTCAGACGTCAGGCACGAACCAACCATTATATATATTCTTGGGTAGAATTGGATTGTCACGGGCGCTGCCAGACGGCCAAGATCATTTTTTGGTGATCATTATATTATTGCTATAGTAAGTAATAGAGCACTACAAATCTACAATGATAGAAACAAATGAACAAGATTGGTAACGAAAGATGATTCAAGAATTAAAGAAATTTCAAAGTCATAATCTCAATCTAAAACGCAAAATTGTGAAATATAAATTTAACTGACCTGGTTGAGAAATCAAATTGACTCAGCTAGTTTCCGATTCAACCGGCCGATTTCCACCACCGGAAATCATTGAGCAGAGAAATATATGGACAAACAAATCAACTTAAACATATTGTTTAAATCAAATTTTATAACAGGAAAAGAATCACAGTCCATATAGATTCACTTAACATGGAGATCAGTTACTTGTTGCAGCACTAATGCAATTGCCTGGAATAGAAATAAAAGTTTGCGGATGTCAACGGGTACAGTTGTAAAGTCATTAGAGTAGTTGGGACGATAGAAGGGAGTCTCTTTTATACGTTCACTAGGGGAGTCAAAATGTAGTTGACGTTTTTTTCCTTCTATACGTTTTTTTTTTCTTCGGCAAGCCCAAGATTAAGTCCAAGCCCAAGGCCAAGCCCGAAAAATCTGAATTTGTACACATTCGCTTAAGTAGGAAAATCAAAATAAGAAGTTTATGACATCCATCCAAAATTAAAACATCTGAATTACGTACTTAAGAAGTTTATGACATCGTAAATTGGAAAATTATACTACCCAAAATTAAATTAGTGGTCTTTCTTCTTTAATTCTTTAAAGAATGATTGGGTTAACTTTTAAACAGTGTGATAGGTCTGTTTAAAGCTTGGAAAGTTGACTCTCCGAAGGGAAGCGGAAGAGAAATGTGGGCAATTTTGATTTAGATGTTGGAAAATGGGTTCAAATAGAGGATGAAATAAACACAAAGAAATTGTTGTACTCAAAAGCTTTCAAGGCTCATACGATTTCTTTCAGACAATTATTTCTACCCTCCCAATAAATTGGCGATTACAACAGATATGTGAAATAATGCCTTCAGGCTACAATGAAAGCCCTACATCAGAAATTTTATTCAAGGTTTGTACCCCTTGATCCAATCAAGAACACATGTGAAATAATGTTTCTGATGATGCTTTGTTTAAGAGAGAAAACAGAAAAGGTTTTTCGATAGATATCTTAAACGAGTTTTGGGAGATGCTATTTATGGAGGTTTTCGCATCTGTTGGGAATAGACATGTTTTTCACCAACAGGTTTCTCTGAAACGATGAGTCTCTTCATCATCAGACATCAATGGCGTCTGTTGGATTTGAATATTCTCGATATGTTTGTAACAAATAAACAGATTTACGTACCACCAAAATATTCCAACATTAGATTGTGTTTCCGCATTTGTTATTTTTTAGTGTGTGATAGGTCTGTTACCCTTCACATACAAATAATAAGATGTTTTGTTATTTTTGGTTAAGGATGTACTTAGGGATGCAATAGTGCAAATCAGATTTTATTCAATTGGGAGATAATTTTGAACATTTAGTTAGTGTGTGAATTGGTTCCTTGCTTTGTGCATTTATTTTATTATCTTTTCATAATAAATAAAAAAGGATGATATTGAAGTGTTGCATGAACTGTAAAGTCCCTCAAGCTCGTTAATTGGATTTGACCCGTCAAGAAACAATTTAGTCATTAAGGATTTAATTAATGAAATATGAACATTAATTATTAGAAATTAACCAAACAATAATCTGGAAATGAAACTAGTATCATGGATGGATCTCGAAAAATTAAGCGAAATGGACTACTAAACATGCCATTTGGACACCGGACGAGGAAGAGATCATCCGATTTGTATGTGAAGGGTAAAATAGTTATTTCGGAGAATACTACTACTAAGGCAACCAAGTATTCTACACAAGGCAACCCATCTTGGTTTCCCATAGCCAAAAAATGGGTGCCTTAACAGAACCTATTGGTTTTGGGTAAAACCATCGGGTCGACTCATTCTCTTCTTCGTTTCTATCTTTCTTCTCTTTCGTCTTCTCTGTTTCCTCTAGGGCTGTTCATGGTACCGGTAATCCGCTAGAACCGGACCGAACCGAACCAATAATGAAAAACCGAAACGAACCATTTATAAATGGAATGGTAATGGTGAGAAAAGCTGAAGACCGATATTAATGGAATGGTAATTGTTTGGCCTCAAAACCAAACCGACTACCAGTGGATAAACCGATTATCTTTGTATACTTGGTTTTCAACATTGATTTTAGATACAATAGAGCCATTGATTTAGAGTATATAATCACCAAACCTTAATTATAATTCATTTTTCTTCTTTCTCTTCCGCCTCCCCAACCCTTCAACTAGTTCACTTTCTTATCCATGTGTTCCTTCTTCCTTTGAAAATATTGTATGTCTTATATTGTACTTCATGTTTTGATTTGGATCTGCTACTTGTTGATGTGATGATGTATTAGAACATGATGAAGAACATGTTTTGATTTTGGATCTGAGCAATTCTAAGACGACCGAAGAAAAGTTATATGTTTTCCGCCTCAAACAACCACTCAAGGTTAGGGTTTATATCCATTTTTTTATGTAAGCCTGGATTCTTCTCATAATAATAATCACTACTAATTTTTGATCTTTTTTATGTTTGATTCATTTCACAGCAATTCTGGAAATCAACTCGAAATTATAGAGTCAATCAATTATGGATTTCTTAATCGGTGAGTAGCTAGAACCACAACCACAGGCTGGGGGGATACGCCCCCCAGGACCCCCCCTTGGATAGCGCAGTTGAAAATATTCCAACATTCTCCCCCTATTTTCAAAAAACCATAAAACAAAGTTAAAAACTTTTAAATCAGAGTGATCGTGCATCATCAAGTGATCGCCACGCACCCGAGTGGGATCAAGCCAACGTAGTTCAAGCACAATTGAGAATAAGCATCATCGTTGAAATCAACACATAAATGATAGGTATCTTTTGGATTTGAACCTTCACTTAGTGTAAGAAACTCAAAGCCTTATCGAGATTCTATGGTGAAACCAGTCTTGAACCAAGTATCCCTTCGATAAAACCGAGTCTCCACACATATTGATTTCATAAATCATGTGTTCTCGTAGCCAAGCACGTTAATGGCCATGTGCTTATATCCTTGATTCATGAGTCTTCTTTAGAGAACGGTCTTCTTCTCTTAGAAACGGCCTGATTTCCATACTCATATAGGTAAGTCTCGAAGGTGTTTCTGCGATACACCTTTTACTAATCACAGACTCATTAAGGATTTACATCCATCCTATTTTCTTGCAGAACCCATCAAAAATTAGAAATGGGAAGTTTTATATTAGTGCTCCATAATCTACATCCATAACTTGTTGGTACCACATTGAACCTTGTTTATCTTTTTCAAAACATAGGTTGGGTTTCTGCTATGGGAGATCAAACTTCTTTCACAGACCTTAGTCCCATTTCTTTACTTTTTATTGAAACCACCGAACTTGGTAGACTCTTCGTAAATGGGTCCGCCAAATTCCTCTTTGATTCAATAAAGTTAACCGTAACCACTCCCCTCTTGAGTAGTTGCCTAACCATTTGATGTCTAAGACTTGCATGTCTTGACTTTCCATTATAAGTCTTATTTGAGACATTATAGATGGTAGCTTGATTATCACAATTAATCAAGACCGCAGGAGTTGGCTTCTTCCAAAATGGAATTTCCATAAGTAGGTTCCTAAGCCATTCTGCCTCCTTACATGCATCCGTTAAGGCTATTAATTCTGACAACATTGTTGAATCAGAAATACAAGTCTGCTTGTTGGAACTCCAAGACACAACAGCACCCCCTAATGTAAAGATCCATCCAGACGTTGATTTGGACTTAGCCTCTACATCGTTCCAGTTAGCATTCTTTGCACCCTTCCAAAAATGGGATAGCCTTGGTAATGCAAGCCAAAATTCATTGTACCTTTCAAGTAAGCCATAACTCTTGAAACTGCTTTCCAGTGTTCATATCCTGGATTACTTGAGAAACGACATAATACTCCCATGGCTTGGGCTATGTCCGGTCTTGTGCAATGCATAGCATACAAGACTTCCAATGACAATGGAATACTCAAGTTGTGCATGAGTACGTCCGGTGTTCTTCTTTAACTTGATAGTATGGTCTAAAGGAGTAGGTACTGTATTGTCATCAAAGTGACCATACTTCTTGAGAAATTTCTCAATATAATGAGATTGGGTTAAAGCCAACTCATTTCCCTTTCTTAGGATCTTAATTCCCAAGATTACACCAGCCTCTCCTAAATCCTTCATATCAAATTTAGAGCTAAGAAACTTCTTTGTTTCTTCCACAACAGATATGTCGGATCCAAAAATAAGCATATCATCAACATACAAACAGATAATTACACATCCAGAACTATCATGCTTACTATAGATACATTTATCCGCATCATTCACTACAAAACCATATGACAAAACCACTTTGTCAAACTTCTCATGCCATTGCATGGGAGCTTGCTTCAAGCCATAAAGAGATTTTACTAACTTGCAAACCTTCTTTTCTTGGCCTGGCAATATGAAACCTTGGGTTGTTCCATATATATTTCTTCTTCCAAATCTCCATTTAGGAAGGCGGTTTTGACATCCATTTGATGAATAATTAACTTGTGAATAGAAGCAAGTGCTATTAAACAACGAATAGATGAGATGCGAGCAACAGGAGCATATGTATCAAAGTAATCAATTCCATGTCTTTGCTTATAACCCTTAGCAACTAATCTGGCTTTGAACTTATCAATGGAACCATCGACATTCATCTTTCTCTTGAAAATCCATTTACATCCAATAGGCTTTACCCCGGAGGTAAATCACAATATATCCAAGTACCGTTGGTCAAAAGAGAATTCTTTTCATCATTGATAGACTCTTTCCAATAACTAGCATATTTGGAACTCATAGCCTCAGCATAAGTTTTAGGGTCATCATCAACATGCGTAACATATTTGGTAACACTAAGAATTCTATTCTTATTACCTTCTACAAGATATGTTGTAAAGTCTGGACCAAAATTTTTCTCTATTCTTGCTCTCTTACTCCTTCTAGGTTCGATATCTTCTATGGGTTCAGAAGTATCCTCCATGTCTCGAGTAGGAACAAAATGATCATCATTCTCATTAGTCTCTTCAGATTCTAGACTAGGTAACAATGAGTTCTCCATGGGTTGCATTTGAGAACTGTTCCTATTTAAGTTCTCAAATAATTCCACATCTACAGATTCTATAATCTCAAAAGTGTCAAGGATTAAAAATCTGTAGGTGATACTATTAAGAGAGTATCCCACAAAAGCACATTTATAAGTCCTGTTTCCCAGTTTTGGTCTTTTAGGATCAGGCTTTCGAACATATGCTAAGCAACCCCAGACTTTAAGTCTCTTCAAGTTTGGTTTCCTCTTAAACCACAATTCATAAGGAGAAACATTCTTCTTTTTCAAAGGAACTCTATTCAAAATATAACATGCGAGACAACATAGCTTCACCCCACAAAGAATTAGGCAAACTAGAACTTATAAGCATGCAATTAACCATATCAATCAAAGTTCTATTTTTCATTTCAGCCACACCATTTTGTTGAGGTGTATAAGGAGCAGTAAATTGATGAATTAAACCATGCTCTTGACAAAAGAATTTAAATTCATTAGGAAAATATTCACCACCACGATCGTAACGTAAAATCTTAATTTTTCGGTCCTAATTGTGTCTCTACTTACGCTTTGTATATTTTGAACATGTCAAAAACATCATCCTTGGATTTCATCAAATATGTATAAGCATATCTAGTACTATCCTCTATAAAAGTGACATAATACTTATTTCTACCACGAGTGGCGTAACCATGCAAATCACCCACATCACTTTGTGTACTAATTCAAGTAAGGAAGAATTCGTACTACGGACTTATGGGAAATTCTAGTTATCTTTGCTTGCACACATATTTCACATTTAGAAGCATGATCAAAATTGCAATCAGAAATCAAACCTAATCGTTTCATGTTTCTAAGAGAACCGTAATTCACATGACCAAACCTAGCATGCCATAAATTAACAGAGTCAACAATATAAGCAGAACCATTATTTATTAAATTAAGCTTAATCATCCCATTACAAGCATATCCTTGTCCAACAAACACACCATTTTTGGACAATACAAACTTATTAGACTCATAGGTCGTCTTGAATCCAAACCTTCATAACAAGGTCGCTGGAAACAAGGTTCTTTACAATGTCGGGGACATGTAACACATTAGTAAGAGTAACATACTTTCCCGAAGTAAACGAGAGTTCAACAGTGCCTTTCCCAATGACTTTGCTGTGTTGGCCGTTTGCGGAGACAACTTCGTTTCCTTCTCCACTAACCGGTTCGTATGTCTTGTAAAGATTTTTATCCTTACAGATATGGACGGTTGCACCATTGTCGTACCACCATCCACCCCCAGTTTCAGCAACAGCATTGGCGGCTTGCACTACGATCACAAGTTTGTCATCGACCATATTTGCCTCCTTTTTCTGGTTCTGTTGTTGTTTCTTTTTGAGACGACAAATCACGAGCAAAATGGCCGGGTTTGTCACAAGTAGCAATTGCCCTTCTTCTTACTCTTCTTGTTGGGATGATGCTTCTTAAACCGAGTATCATTCTTAGGTTTCAAGGAATTCGGTGTCTCTACGCTATTCACCTTAGAATGGTTTTCGATCGTGGACTATCCTTAAGTTCTCGTTTACGAGAGTCCTCTTCTATTCGAAGATGACATTCGTAATGCCTCTAAATCATAGTCGGTCAAAGCATGCTTAAGTTTCTTCTTATAACCATTCCAAGAATGGGGAAGACGAGAAATAATAACCCCGACAACAAACGCTTGTAAGGAAGATCAATTCCAAAGATCCTTAAGATGATTAACAATGAGTAAAAATTCATCGACTGAGGCAATGATTGACTTACTGTCAACCATCTTAAAATCCATGAAGTTGCAAGTCAGGAATTTCTTGTTGCTTTCTTCAGAAATCTTGTATTTGTTGTCAAGAGCAGTCCATAATTCCTTTGCAGTCGCAATGCTCCGATGTGCATTGTAAACAGGAGTTTCCAGGGCATTCTAAATGTGACCACGACACATGAAATCATCTTCCTGACGCTTCAAATCAGGAGTATCTTTGTTTGATGGTGCAGGAATCGCCTCCAATCCATCTTCAAGTATGTACCACAACTTGATGGTGATTAGAAAAAAATTCACAGTCTCTTGCCAACGAGTAAAATTATCACCATCAAAACGTTCCAGTCGAGTCAGGGTTTGGTTCATCACTTGCAGGGATTGTGCAGTAGCATTCGAAGTTGAATATTCACCCTCCATTGCCAGAAATTAATTGTCTAAAACTGTTGGAAAATGGTTTCAAATAGAGGATGAAATAAACACAAAGAAATTGTTGTACTCAAAAGCTTTCAAGGCTCATACGATTTCTTTTAGACAATTATTTCTACCCTCCCAATAAATTGGCAATTACAACAGGTATGTGAAATAATGCCTTCAGGATACAATGAAAGCCCTACAACAGAAATTGAATTCAAAGTTTGTACCCCTTGATCCAGTCAAGAACACATGTAAAATAATGTTTCTGATGATGCTTTGTTTAAGAGAGAAAACAGAAAAGGTTTTTCGATAGATATCTTAAACGAGTTTTGGGAGATGCTATTTATGGAGGTTTTCGCATCTGTTGGGAATAGACATGTTTTTCACCAACAGGTTTCTCTGAAACGATGAGTCTCTTCATCATCAGACATCAATGGCGTCCGTTGGATTTGAATATTCTGGATATGTTTGTAACAGTCGAAACAATTACGTACCACCAAAATATTCCAACATTAGATTGTGTTTCCGCATTTGTTATTTTTTAGTGTGTGATAGGTCTGTTACCCTTCACATACAAATAATAAGATGTTTTGTTATTTTTGGTTAAGGATGTACTTAGGGATGCAATAGTGCAAATCAGATTTTATTCAATTGGGAGATAATTTTGAACATTTAGTTAGTGTGTGAATTGGTTCCTTGCTTTGTGCATTTATTTTTTTATCTTTTCATAATAAATAAAAAAGGATGATATTGAAGTGTTGCATGAACTGTAAAGTCCCTCAAGCTCGTTAATTGGATTTGACCCGTCAAGAAACAATTTAGTCATTAAGGATTTAATTAATGAAATATGAACATTAATTATTAGAAATTAACCAAACAATAATCTGGAAATGAAACTAGTATCATTGGATGGATCTCGAAAAATTAAGCGAAATGGACTACTAAACATGCCATTTGGACACCGGACGAGGAAGAGATCATCCGATTTGTATGTGAAGGGTAAAATAGTTATTTCGCAGAATACTACTACTAAGGCAACCAAGTATTCTACACAAGGCAACCCATCTTGGTTTCCCATAGCCAAAAAACGGGTGCCTTAACAGAACCTATTGGTTTTGGGTAAAACAATCGGGTCGACTCATTCTCTTCTTTGTTTCTATCTTTCTTCTCTTTCCTCTTCCCTGTTTCCTCTAGGGCTGTTCATGGTACCGTTAATCCGCTAGAACCGGACCGAACCGAACCAATAATGAAAAACCGAAACGAACCGTTTATAAATGGAATGGTAATGGTGAGAAAAGCTGAAGACCGATATTAATGGAATGGTAATTGTTTGGCCTCAAAACCAAACCGACTACCAGTGGATAAACCGATTATCTTTGTATACTTGGTTTTCAACATTGATTTTAGATACAATAGAGCCATTGATTTAGAGTATATAATCACCAAACCTTAATTATAATTCATTTTTCTTCTTTCTCTTCCGCCTCCCCAACCCTTCAACTAGTTCACTTTCTTCTCCATGTGTTCCTTCTTCCTTTGAAAATATTGTATGTCTTATATTGTACTTCATGTTTTGATTTGGATCTGCTACTTGTTGATGTGATGATGTATTAGAACATGATGAAGAACATGTTTTGATTTTGGATCTGAGCAATTATAAGACGACCGAAGAAAAGTTATATGTTTTCCGCCTCAAACAACCACTCAAGGTTAGGGTTTATATCCATTTTTTTATGTAAGCCTGGATTCTTCTCATAATAATAATCACTACTATTTTTTGATCTTTTTTATGTTTGATTCATTTCACAGCAATTCTGGAAATCAACTCGAAATTAGAGAGTCAATCAATTATGGATTTCTTAATCGGTGAGTAGCTAGAAAATTGGTGGTAATTTCATAATAAGATACGTGGGGTGGGGGTGTTTTAAATTGGGTTAATATTGTTATCATTGATACTCTGAAATGAATTGGGTTCGTTTTGTTTTGGTTTTGTAACTTTTGTTACTCCAATTTGTATCTGATTCAAGGGAATTCATTGGTGATTCGATGGTGATGTGCCGCGATGGAGGTGGAAACCAATAGATTGTGATGTAATGCAGTTTAAAGCGAAGCGGTTTCTTAAAGGGGAACTTATTTAAATACCCCTCAAAATCTACCTTTTGAAATCTATCCTTATACAATTTTTAAAAATACCCCTACCTTTTAAAAGTTGAAGCAACTAGCACAGGTTATCTCTACAAGTGAAGGCAACTAGCACAAGTTTTTTCCAGAAGTGGAGGCAACTTTATACAAGTTTCTTCCAAAAGTGAAAGCAACTTTCTCAAGTTAACTCCAAAACAAGTTATTATTTACCCCTTGGGGGTATTTGTGCAAGGTCAACAAAAATGAAGGGTATTTATAACATTCCCACTTTCTTAAATTGATGCAGAATAAATAATGGGAATTTATTGGTGATTGAAAGTTTTTATGTTTTTTATTGGGATTGAATGTACATGAAAGATGAAACCAAAATGTTTATGTTTTTGAATTTCACACAGATTTATTTTGTGTTTACTTTTTGAACTGTCAGTTTCTGAAAACTAACATAACAGTCTGTTAACCGAAATCCACTGGAATAAACTGAAACCGGCTAAAACTATCTAGAAACCGAACCGATGGTTAATGGCACGGTGATGGTTAATGGCACGATACCAATGGTTTCAGTTTTGGTTTGGCTGGAAATCGAGCCGAAATCGACCATGAACAACCCTAGTTTTTTCTGACGATTTGAGAGGAAAATTTTAAAGTTGAGTTACGAAAGTTAAGCCATGATGTAGTACAGATAGAGAAGCAGATGTTGTTAGGAATCATGAAGAAGAAGATGAATGTTGTGAATCGTGAAAAAAGAAGATTAAGATTTTATTTTAGGGTTCCTGGGAGATGGAATTGATTGGGGATTTATGAAAAATTAATGATGAAACAAAGCAACTAAGGATGAGTATTATACATTGAAGACATATGAGAATATTTAGCAACTGTTTCTCAACTGACTGTGAGGAATCAATGAATTAGGGTTTCAAAATATATTGGAAATTCAATTATCAATAAATAAGAAGAAAATAAAGGGAACTTTTAAGGAACTGTCCATATGGGGAAATCCAATTAAAAAACTAACCTCTTTTTTTCTTTTCAAAATTTATTAAGTTCCCACGTCATTTGTTATTCCGTTTGGACCCACCAAACAGTAAAATTTCTTGGACTAAGTCAATATCTCATCTAGGCAAGATGAGATTATAATGGTGCAATTACAAATTATCTCATAAATAATGATCTGCTCAAAAGATGGGTGTTTAAAGGTTAAGATCATTGACCGATCATTTTGAGTTGTATTCATAAAACCCAAAGAATCGTAAGAAACGTAACAAACACGGTCTTTTTTTTTTATCTTTTTATTTTTTCACTTATCTTCTCTTTTGATAACCTTTCCATAGAGACCATGATGTATGCTCATGAACATCCGTTTCATTACTTGACAGACAAAGAAAATTAGGGGTTGTTAAAATATTTGTTGAGAAGAACTCCAATATATATATATATATATATATATATATATATTTAACAAATAGTATTCATATCGGAAGAAGATTGTCTTCTACTTAACCAATTATGCTGAATTTTCGCATAACCTCTCAGCAAATTCTCCTAACAAAATAACATTAGGTGTAGTGTATTGCAAAAAAAGAACAAATCTGTACATCTGATCACCATCGACCAAAATGTTCATTTTATTTTATTTTTTTCGAAAAAGAGGCTAACCTCAATACATTACATAGAAACCCGATTTAGGAGATCGGAAAACCTTACAGGGATTTTTAAAGATCACAATACATTCGTACAAATTATAGTATCTCCACCAATTCTTTCCTTTCAAATCTATCCTATCATAACTAAAAACAGTTTCAGAAGACCATATCTCTTGCAAAGAAGAGAACCAAACAACTAAGGCCAAACTGATTTTGAAAACAAAACCAGTATGTGTCAAAGCACAAGGCCATGACTAGATCAAATCCAACCCAATATTCATCAGGACATGTAGATAACATGAACTAGAGTTTTTAAAATTTAGATTGCATAACGCAATCAAGGTAACAATGACCCAACTAGTAGTAACAGTAGCCAAAAATTTATCAAAGTGTCTCGAAAGGTAACCAAAGTGTCTCAAGTAACCATGGTAATCTGAATCGGTCTTTAAGTATCTGTATCGGAACGAATCGGGCTGACTCGGCATTGGAGATGTTGTAACAATTGTAGTTGAACTTGATGATGATCTTGAACTTCATTTTATCAGCCAAAGCAATTATTCCTCTTTCAACTCCTTTTGATTGTTGAGTAACAATCAAAAGTTACTGAATTGAGTTAAAGTAATGATTGAGTATTGATTGAGTTGAATTGATAGATTGATAGTGATCTTGAGATGAGTTACTGAATTGAGTTAAAGAAAATGAGAATTGTATTTCAATTGCTTGAGCAAACCTAATCTGAGGTAATTGTCTTCTTAGTGATTTAGTAAGTTATTCTTGTTCGTAGTAAAGTGTATATGCTAAATGAAACTAAGAATTAAGTTTGATATGGAATGAAGTTGCATATAGATTTATTTTCTATTTATGTTGATTTACAAGGTTTGGTACATGTTGGGGATGAAGCAGAAATTGAGTTATAAAAGTGGCATTGATGTTGAGTACAGGGAGCTATGTTGGCAGCAAGAATGTAGCCAGTTCCAACTGCAATATACTCATCGTAGAGATGCTTGGATAGATCTTTTACCTAATTTGATTGGGGGCCAAACATTTTAATTGGGGGCCTCCCACTAGAGGACAAAAAAGGTCACCCAAACCTAATTTGGGTCACCCCTTGGCAAATTTTTTTCTAAATACGTAAACTACCCCTGAATGATTAGTATTAAAACATAATAATTTGGTTAGTGTGGTTAGATTATGTTAGATTAAAATCAGATTTTAGAACTTTTTTTTTTTTTTTTTTTTAATTTTTTTTTAAGAGGTTTTAGAGGAAAACTTGGGGTTTTTAGAAATGTGTAATTCAAGTAGGGGAAATGATGTTGGAGAAGGTTCAAGTAACAAAGATGATTGTGTTGATGGTAAGATTATCTTAAATTCTCCCATGGATTGAATATATGTCACAACACAGAGAAAGAGTCGTCAATGTCGAGGGATGTATACCCCAACGACTCTATAAAGTCGTCAATGTATTGACAACAAAAATGACGACTCAAACTCGCAACTTTTCCAAAGTTATGAAAAATCGTCGGGTAATATGATATACCCCGACGACTCAAACCTGCAACTTTTCCAAGTTATGAAAAATCGTCAGGGTAATATGATATACCCTGACGACTCTTAGCTTGGGCCACAAAGAGTCGTTATTTTGTTTGTCTATACCAAGACGACTCTAAAAATTTTTGGGACAGAGAGGCTGTTTGTTTTTCACCTGGGGTCGTTGACCTTTAAAAAAGGTTCGTCCATAGAGGATCTTCATAGGTTTCTATATTATGTTAACGACTCTAATCTAGGGTAAAAAAATATGAAAACCAGAATTATGGTCGTTATCTTGATCATCATATACCCTAACGATTTTTTATGTTCTCTACATGCATATGAAAAATCGTTAGGGTTTAGGCTTGTCGAATTGACGACCCTTTACCGTCAGAATCGAAATTTTTCGGGTGATTTTTTTTTCTTGGAGTCGTTAATGGAGGAGAAGAGAAGAGTCGAGAGGGTGAGAGGGGAGGGAGTGATCTTTTTGTTTAGAACTATAAATGAATTGGGGCTTAAGATTAAGGGTTAATAGGTTTTTAAGATTTATTTTTAGTGAAGAGTAAAATAGTATTTTCACAATCGGTTTAATACTCCCTTGAAAAATTTGGGGTGCAAATTAAATGTCACGGCCCCTAATCAATCAAATTAGGATCTTTTACTCTATTATGCATGTTTGTGATCTAAAGATTGATAAGTGAGTTGGTTACTGAAATAAATTTAGTTATTTTTTGTTTTGATCGAGTAACAATCAAAAGGAGTTGAAAGAGGAAATGTTCATAGTAGGTGAAGCAACTCAAGATATTGGACTCTATCTTGGAATTCACGTGTGTATACTGATGTGATTTCGAAGTTGTTTGTAAAGTGGTAGTAAAAGTTCGTTCAACTCGGACTTATGTAGACTCGATTTCAGACTTAATATTAAAAAATATATACAAAAGATGTCACAAATATCGAGAGGTACTGGGACTTAGGATTTCACCATTACTCACATTCACTTGGTTCATATATGATTCTTAACAATTCTAGCTCTTTTGTTGACTCTTTTCTTTGCTAAAAGTAGATTTTGTAAAATATTAATTGTAAATCACAAGCATGGTGCATCAAAAGCTCTACGTCTAAGCATGCACCATCAAACGAAATCACAAATAATTAATAAAAATCATAAATCAATTAAATGAATGCAAAAGTCATAGAGAATCGATTATAGTTACCAAACGATTGTGAAATAAGGCTTCCTCCATTGTCCTAGTGATGGGGTTTAGCTCCTCATATTATTCACGTGCTCAAAATAATTGTTCATAGCTCAAATAGGTGAAAAACAAGAGAAAACTAATAAAGCAGACAGTTTGCAACGCTGAAAAGGCGTTACAAATAGACTGTTACATAAGAAATAAGACTTCCCTTTAAACGATACTTTAGTTCTGCTGTTGAATAGCGATAGTTCTCTGCGACAGTTCCTTGTGCGTCTTATGTTCTTCGTGTTCTTGGTATTGCAGCAGCAGAAAAGCTTTCCTGCAACTTTTGATTTATGCTCTGTAACTGCTCCCAATCCTCCGTATCAACCCCCAAAGTCTCGATACCCCTCTTTGACCTCCCAACAGCCCTTATATATACCAGGTGTGTTTATCTTAATCACATTCATCCCAACTGAATTCTGCGATTGAATCTCCACCAATCAGCTCCGAAAATCCAACCCTAATATGTTACTTTGCTGCACTTGTTTTCCCGCCTTTTTTTGCATTTGAAATTTGGAGAAGATGACCTCCCCTTATCCAGTTCAGGGGTGCGAATAGAATGTGGTTGCCCCTTAGTAATTTGGTTACCCCTTATCCAAATGAGGGGTCCGAACAGTAATTTTCTCCCACGAGCGCAAATACCACTTTTCGGGCCAATTTTCCCGCAAAAGCTTATTTCTCCAAAAACACCTACAAAAACATAAAAAGCCATAATAAATACAAAATCGAGCACTAACAATATATACAATTGAGATTATATCAGACACAAAAATGTGTCTATCATATACCAGACTGGTTTTAGGCGCAGGTATACTAAAGAAACTGAGTAACTAGAAGTAGTTTACTTGATCTCAACTATAGGAAGTTGCGGAAGTCGACTTATATAGCAACTTTATTTTGTGAGTATTCAAAACAGGACTATGTCCCGAGGTTTTTCTACCATGCATTTTTCCTCGTTAACAAAATCTTTTGTGTTGTATTACTTTACTTCCACATTATATTTTTTTATATTTATTATTAAACTAAATACACTTGTACGTTAATTCACTTGGTATGATCCCATATTTAATTAGTTCAATCACGAGCTTAGATTATATACACGTTATATTTGCTGAAGTAATTCTTTGGCCATTATTGTTATTATGTAGAATTACATAAGGTGTGTTTTTATAGGTTGATACGAAAAGATTGTGGTGTACTCGGCACCCTCGTTATTTCATCTTGAATTAAGTTTATCCCTTCCCTTGTATACCGTTGCATGACTTTGATAGAGAAATATTAGAATGTGGGTGTGCAACAATAACGTGACATGTACACAAGTTAGAATCTGTGAGACAATGTTGGTCCTGCAAAGCTGCAGAATTAGCAAAAGAGAGAAGTAACAAATACACATTCTCCTTTATAATTCTACTGATGACTAAATTTTTACTACATTTGGTCGTCGTTTCTTGTCATCTTCATTTAACATATGAAACCATTTATGTAAATTATCAGTGACTAATTTACCAAATATAAACTTTTGATACATTAGGTTGTCAATGTTCAAATTATTGTCACTAAGTAGCATTTGGACGAGATCTATGTATACTTAGGTACGTGAATGCATAACAAAACAAATATTGGTTCAATTGGTTATTGTATGGATTCCAGAATTAATGAGTGGATGAATGAATTACTTGTGTTGCTAGAATGAGAATGTATGTATTAGAGAATGAGATTGGACTCTGGGTTTTAGATTCAGCATTGCAGGTTCTGAAATGAATTTCCTTACACGTTCAACGATGAATTTCTATGCAGGTTTGGAATTGAATTTCATTGTATGATCCATATACAAGAGCTTTGTTGTGACACATAATACACATTATTTTAAAATAAAAAAAAACTATATTATTTTATCAACTTCGAATCGACGTTATAAGACCTTTTAGTGATTAAGGACATCTGAAATATTCCTTACGGTTATAATAAATCCACAACGTTATACTTTAAGTTACAACTAATTGACACATAGCCAGAAATAACTGTTACGCGTTAGCTGTTACGAATCATACGATTATGATTACTGTTACATTCAACTAAATAATGTGTGTAAATCGTTGCTAAAGAGGTTACAATGAAAGACAGTTGGCAGCGAAGTCCACCGTTTTAACTAGCAATTGCAATGGCAGTTACGCCAAATTGTTACACGATAGTCGTTACGATATGAGGAAGTAAAGGCTATCTGTTGCAATAACATATCAGCAGATTATTCTCGTGTTGGCTAAATAACTATTGGCTTATTCATTCCAACGAATATAACTAGTGATTAATAAATCCTTATTATAACAATGTTAATATAACTGTGTTAACTGTTGACAAATTATTATAATATAAATAACTAGAACACCGCTGCCACGGCGGGGAGGGCCGACGGAAGAAAAAAAAAGCAGCGCTGCATAACGCGTTATACATCTTTTTTTATTGGATTGTTATTTTTGAGGCATATACATCGTTTTAGTGGTTGCATAACCAAATTAGTGGATGCATGAACCAAAATACGACGATATAAACTGTTATACATCCTTTGTGGTGGCTTCATAATTCGTCATGCATCTTTCTTTCTTGTTGGAACAATATTTCTAGGCACATACTACCTTCGTTTCGGAAAAGAATACTTTCACAGTTTTATTTTTACCTAGAATAGGCCTAATTGAAAAAGTGAAAGTATCATAACGGGATGAAAGTATCACTTTTTCTGAAACGAGTGAAAGTATCATTTTTGCTGAAACGGGGATGAAAGTATCACTTTTTCTGAAACAGAGCGAAAGTATCACTTTTTCTGAAACGGGGAGAAAGTATCAATTTTCCTGAAATGGGGCGAAAGTATCACTTTTCTGAATCAGTGGAGAAAGTATCAATTTTTTTGAGACGGAACGAAAGTATCACTTTTTCTGAAACGGGACGAAAGTATCTCTTTTTCTGAAATGGGGTGAAAGTATCACTTTTTATGAAACAGGAGCCAAAGTATCACTTTTCTGAAACGGAGGGAAAGTATCACTTTTTCTGAAACAGAGCAAAAGTATCATTTTTTCTGATACGGGACGAAAGTATCAAATTTTCCTGAAACGGGGCGAAAGTATCACTTTTCTGAAACGAGGGAGAAAGTATCACTTTTTCTGAAACGGGGGCAAAGTATCAGGTTTTCTGAAACGGGGGCCAAAGTATCACATTTTCTGAAACCAGACGGAAGTATCACTTTTCCTGAAACGGGGCGAAAGTATCACTTTTCCTGATTGCATAAGGGCTATGCCCCTCGAAAAATATGATACTTAAAAAGTTATATTAGTTGTACCAAAAGGGATAGACAATTTTGTCTAGTGAAAAAGTAACCATGGACACCAAATTTTCCAGTCTTTTTATCAAATTGCACGTTTGTGTGAGTCTTTATTTTAAAAAAAAAAAAAAAAAAAAAAAAAAGGACTTCTTCCATTCGGGCCCAATAACATCACATTTCCAACGACTCTTTGACGATTGCAGTGTACCATCAATTCGGCGCTACAAAATCGATGATATAGTACAGTCAATAATTTAGCAAAAAAAATTAGAGTCGAGTCTGTTGCTTCATTCACCAGTGTTAAAAAAACAAAAGAACAAATGTCACATAAACACCAACTAGAAACTGTGTACAAAATGATACACGATAAAGGTGCAATCTTCTGGTATATTTCATAAATAACAAATAGCCTTCCAAGAGGGTAGTGTACAGCCTATGAAGAGACTAGTAAAACTATATCTTCGACACAGGTTTCATCTTGGTACTGGAATACTCTGGTGGTAAGACTGTGCACATGGTCTCCATGAACTCAACATCATTTTCTAGCGCCCGTAATATCTCCCAGAGGCAGGCAAATGCCAATTGATATATGTTGGGCCGGTCCCTCCTTATGGTCCAACAAAGGAGTCCCCTTAACCAATGGGAGGAGTTGAATAGTGGTTGCCTTGTCAAGTTTACAAAAGGCATCAGGAGAAGTGTTTTCTTCTCATGAGTTTATCTTCTTCATTTTTGTTGTGAGGAAAGAAAAGAGGCAGCAGAGAGAGTGAGCTAGAGAGGAAAGTTTAAGCCACCATTTTTGGTGAGATTGAAGTTATCTTGAAGAGAAGAAGAAAGGGTTCTTAGTTAAGGATCTATTGGTTGTTGTGGTGAAGATTGATTTATCAATTTCCACATCTCTTCAAAGAGGGGAAAATCTAGGGTTTGCTCAAACTCTAGTAGTAAGTAATCTTACTCTTGCTATTGTCAAATTGATAGTGAATCTTACCTATTTAGGTGAATGAATTGTTGATCCACCCTAGTGGTGAGTGTAATTAGGCAAATTGGTTATCCAAGTGCTATATGCACCTTGAAGTAGAGTGTATCCCCAAATTGGGAGAATTGTGTGTAACCCATTATTGTCATAGTGGAAGATTTGCCCGTGGTTTTTTACCCTTCACCTTGGAGGGGTTTTTCCACGTAATTGCCGGTGTTGTGTGATTGCTTCTATATTGCGTAGTTGTTGTTATTTCCGCATTTGTATATCATTGCTTGTGTAGGTTTCGTATTGCGCATAGCGGCTCGGATTTGGTAAGTCTCCCCAACAAGTGGTATCGTAGCTTTTGGGTTGAGCTAATCCTGTGCAATGACGGAAGCTAGTACTAGTAATAGAATGGTCAATTTGACCGGTGAGAACTTTGTGATATGGAAGGCAAAGATGGAAGACTGGTTATATTGTAAAGATCTCTATGGTCCAATAGAGAATAAGGGAGTGAGGCCTGAGAAGACAAGTGAAGATGATTGGAAAGTTACTAATCGTAAAGCAGTTGGTTTCATTCGTCAGTGGATTGATGATAGTATTTTTCATCATGTGGCTAGTGAGACACTAGCATATTCTTTGTGGACCAAGTTAGAGCAGATATATGATCGTTGATCTCCTTGTGCAAAAGCTCTTCTATTCAAAAGGCTTTGAAAGCTGTGCTACAAGGAAGGGAGTTCAATGGCGCAACATTTAAATGAAATGAAGGGTATTATGAATCAGCTTACATCTATGGAGCTGATAATTCCTGAAGAGATTCAAGCTTATTTGTTGTTAAATACTTTACCAGACAGTTGGGAGCCATTGAGGAATTGTCTCAGTTATTCTGCTCCAGACAGAAGTTGAACATGATCTGTTGCTACAAACAGGTTCTTGAATGAAGAAGTTAGAAGAAGGTCATTGGACTCATCTCATTCAGAAGCTCTTGTTACAGAAAATCGGGGTAGAAGAAAAGACAGAAGACAAGTTGGCCGTAGCAAGTCAAGGGTCAATCAAAGTCCAGAAAGAACATTGAATGTTGGAACTGTCGTATGAAAGGTCACTATTCAAATGAATGCAGGAAGCTGAAGCAAGAACACAAGAAGGGGAAGGGAAATGATAAACAAGACAGTGATGTTGCAGCTGTTGCAACAGATGGTGATATCATTTTATTCTCAGATTGTAATGAAGTTTGTGTGAGCTCTCAGGTTACGATTCGAGTGGATAGTTGATTCAGTGCATCTTATCATGCCACTCCTTATGAAGATGTATTTACCTCCTACAAGGCTGGTGACTTTGGGTCAGTCAGAATGGGAAACAGTGGTGTTGCTAAAATTGTAGGAATGGGTGATGTAAAAGTTGAGACCAGTGTTGGCTGCACATTGGTTCTCGAAATGTGCGACATGTACCAGAGATCTTCGTTTGAATCTAATGTCACCTGGAGTGTTAGATGATGAAGGGTACAATAATCACTTGGGTGATGGAAAATGGAAGCTAAGAAAGGGCTCCATGGTTATTGCAAGAGGCAAGAAGTGTGGCACATTGTACAAAACACAGGTGAAGGTGTTTAAAGGTGAGTTGAATGTTGTTGACAAAGATTCAACCTCCGAGTTGTGGCATAGAAGACTTGGTCATCTTAGTGAGAAGGGAATTCAAATCCTCACCAAAAGACAAGTCTTGCCAAAGGCCAAAGGTATGCAATTGGGTAAGTGTACTCATTGTTTGGTTGGTAAACAAACTAGAGTTTCCTTTCATAAAACTTTACCCAAGCGTAACTCTGGTATTATTGATCTTGTTCATTCTGACGTATGTGGACCTTTAAGGGTCAAAACACTTGGTGGTGCCTTTTACTTTGTTACTTTCATAGATGATGCTTCAAGAAAGGTTTGGTCATATGCAATCAAGACTAAAGACGATGTTGTTCCTGTGTTCAAGATGTTTCACAAGATGGTGGAAAGAGAAACAGTAGAACCTTGAAGTGCCTTCGTTCGACAACGGGGAGAATACATTGGACCACTTGAATTGTATTGCAAGAGCATGGGTATACGTCATGAACATTCAGTACCAAAGACTCCACAACATAATGGTGTTGCAGAGAGGATGAACCGCACTATTCTTGAGAGAATCAGGTGCATGTTATCTCATTCCAAGTTGCAGAAGCATTTCTGGGGTGAAGCAATGAATACTGTTGTGTATTTGATCAATCGATCTCCTTCAAGACCGCTAGATGGAGAAGTAGCAGAAAAGGTATGGAGAGACAAAGAGCCTACTTATGATCACTTGAGAGTGTTTGGTTGTAGGGCTTTTGTTCATATCCCAAAAGATCAGAGATCAAAGCTTGATGACAAAGCAAAGCAGTGTGTGTTCCTAGGCTATGGGACAGAGAAGTTTGGTTACAGATTTTGGGATCCAGTTGACAAGAAGGTTATCAGAAGTAGGGATGCAGTATTCCTTGAAGACCAGACTATTGAAGACTTTGAGAAGATTGAGATGCCAAAGCTTCAAGATGATATGACCTTGGATCCAAATCCAGTTGTTCCTTCTCTTGAACAACATGATGATGTTGATGGTAATGGTAATGAAGAAGAAGAACAATATCATGAAGATGAAGCTCATGAAGATGTTCCAAAGTAAGGTGATGTTGAGCAAGAAGTGCAACAACAACCGTGAAGCTGAGAGAAGATCCAGCAGGACCAGATTACCTTCAACAAAATATACACCACATGAGTATGTGATGCTCACGAGATGCGGAGTGAACTAGAGTCTTATGAAGAAGCTCTTAGTGTTCCCGAAAGTCGAAGTGGTTGAAATCCATGAAAGAAGAGGTTGGTTCTTTAGATGAGAATGACACTTTTGATTTGGTTGACAAGCCGAAAACCGAGAGAAAATCGAAGAACAAGTGGGTGTATAGAATCAAGACTGAAGATGGTAACTCACAACCAAGGTACAAAGCACGCTTAGTTGTGAAGGGTTATGAGCAGAGAAAGGGTGTTGACTTATTTGACGAGATTTTCTCACCGGTGGTGAGATTTCCTTCTATTCGGGTTGTTTTGGCAATAGCCGCTAGTTTGGATCTTGAGATAGAACAACTAGATGTCAAGACAACATTTCTTCACGGTGAGTTGGAGGAAGATGTGTATATGGCACAACCCGAGGGTTTTGAAGTCAAAGGTAAAGAGCACATGGTGTGCAAGCTAAAGAAGAGTCTATATGGTTTGAAGCAAGCTCCTAGAAGATGGTACAAGAAGTTTGAATCGTTCATGAAGGAACATGGGTACAAGACAACAAACTTTCAGATCATTGTGTATTCATTCAAAAATTTGTCGATGGTGATTTTCTTATTCTTTTGCTATATGTTGATGACATGCTTATTGTTGGCAAAGATAAGAACAAAATTGACAGGTTGAAGTCAGATTTGAGCAAGTCTTTTGCTATGAAAGACTTGGGTGTAGCAAAGCGTATTCTTGGCATGGAAATCACTCTTGATAGGAAAGCAAAGAAGCTGTGGCTATCACAAGAAAGCTACATTGATAAGGTGTTGCAAAGATTTAACATGGACAAGGCTGAGCCGGTAAGTTGTCCACTTTCAAACCATTTTAAGTTAACTCGTGATCAATGTCCTGTGAATGATGTTGAGAAACGGAAGATGGAGAATATTCCTTATGCATCCATGATTGGTAGTTTGATGTATGCAATGGTGTGTACAAGTAGGATATAGCTTATGCGATTGGAGTTGTGAGCGATTTCTATCAAATCCTGGTTTGGAGCATTGGGAAGCAAGTGAAATGGATACTACGGTATCTAAGGGGTACTTCTAATATGTGTTTGTGTTATGGAGGTGACAAGCCGAGTTAGTTGGCTACGTATTCCAGATTTGGCAGTGCTCAAGACAGTCTCAAGTCGACATCGGGTTACTTATTTACCTATGCAGGGGGAGCCGTGTCTTGGCAATCCAAGTTACAAAAATGTGTGGCATTATCTACTACAGAGGAAGAGTACATTGCGGCTACTGAGAGAGTTGCAAGGAGATGATATGGATGAAGAGGTTTGTTAGAGAACTCGATGTGAAGCAACAAAGGTTCATCGTTTCATCGTGACAGCCGTAGTGCCATCCATCTCAGCAAGAATTCGAGTTTTCACTCGAGGTCCAAGCACATCAATATTAGGTATCAGTGGATACAAGAAGTTCTCGACGAGAAGGTCTTGTATATTGAGAAGATCCATACAGATAACAACGGTTCTGATATGATGACAAAGTCGCTACCAAAATACAAGCATGTGTATTTCTGCAGCAGGGAAGGTTTGGTGGTGACGGGTACCTTGCCATAAGTCGTGAGGGGGAGATTGTTGGGCCGGTCCCTCCTTATGGTCCAACAAAGGAGTCCCCTTAACCAATGGGAGGAATTGAATAGTGGTTGCCTTGTCAAGTTTACAAAAGGCATCAGGAAAAGTGTTTTCTTCTCATGAGTTTATCTTCTTCATTTTTGTTGTGAGGAAAGAAAAGAGGCAGCAGAGAGAGTGAGCTAGAGAGGAAAGTTTAAGCCACCATTTTTGGTGAGATTGAAGTTATCTTGAACAGAAGAAGAAAGGGTTCTTAGTTAAGGATCTATTGGTTGTTGTGGTGAAGATTGATTTATCAATTTCCACATCTCTTCAAAGGGGGAAAAATCTAGGGTTTGCTCAAACTCTAGTAGTAAGTAATCTTACTCTTGCTATTGTCAAATTGATAGTGAATCTTACCTATTTAGGTGAATGAATTGTTGATCCACCCTAGTGGTGAGTATAATTAGGCAAATTGGTTATCCAAGTGCTATATGCACCTTGAAGTAGAGTGTATCCCCAAATTGGGAGAATTGTGTGTAACCCATTATTGTCATAGTGGAAGATTTGCCCGTGGTTTTTTACCCTTCACCTTGGAGGGGTTTTTCCACGTAATTGCCGGTGTTGTGTGATTGCTTCTATATTGCGTAGTTGTTGTTATTTCCGCATTTGTATATCATTGCTTGTGTAGGTTTCGTATTGCGCATAGCGGCTCGGATTTGGTAAGTCTCCCCCAACAAGTGGTATCAGAGCTTTTGGGTTGAGCTAATCCTGTGCAATGACGGAAGCTAGTACTAGTAATAGAATGGTCAATTTGACCGGTGAGAACTTTGTGATATGGAAGGCAAAGATGGAAGACTGGTTATATTGTAAAGATCTCTATGGTCCAATAGAGAATAAGGGAGTGAGGCCTGAGAAGACAAGTGAAGATGATTGGAAAGTTACTAATCGTAAAGCAGTTGGTTTCATTCGTCAGTGGATTGATGATAGTATTTTTCATCATGTGGCTAGTGAGACACTAGCATATTCTTTGTGGACCAAGTTAGAGCAGATATATGATCAGCAGTCTCCTTGTGCAAAAGCTCTTCTATTCAAAAGGCTTGGAAAGAAATATGCTACCTGCAAGAGGAAAGAAATAGTCGAGAGTTTGTGATAAGGAACTCTTAAGGTTACTAATAATTTTTTGTGTATCGGATTCCCCGCTATCATTGGTAGTTTTTGGTTGAGCAAACAAAAGACCCAGTTGAGCATACAAGCGTCTAAAAGGCCTAAAATCCATTGGATTCAATTCAATCCTTCGAGTTGTAAGGTTCTTTTGTGTTTCTGGTAAGACAGTGCTGGTGGAGACATGGCAAACCTTTGCAGATGTATTATTATTCATGATCTTTTACTGATCCGGATCTAGATATCTCTCACTACTCAGTACTCAAGATGTTTGATAAGTGTAGGCGATACTGAAAATTGCAAAAACTGAATTGCATATATAAGCCAGAAAATTTCCACATGGGTGGCCAAAGTAAAAGTAGACGTTCACCAGATAGTTTGGCCTGACGATGGCTCCTTCATAAGATAAGATAAGATAACAATGAGTTCTTATTTTGTTTTGTTTATGTTCATATAATTGAAGATTTTGAACTAATAATCATATATCATCCAATATCTTATAATCATCCAACTAATATAAGCTTTGGTCTGAAGCTTCATAAGATAAGATAGACTTCATTCACATGCCATTTCAATTAATTAATCATCCAACTAATAAGGTTGCTTGTTCTATAACAATTCTTCCACTGCAATTGCTAATCCTTATTGCGTGACTGTTATCAGCAGCCGTCGCAACTTGCATGGGTGGATTATAAAATTTAAGTAGCTTAAGCTGTTGCTCTGTTTTGCACTCTCTTGTTTTAAAATCAAACAATTTATTATAATATAGAGTAAACAACAAGACAAATTTGCAATTTACCAAAACCATAACCATTCGAAGAAGCATCAGATACACACCTTCAGGTGGTTATCTATTTGTTTACTACTCAGAGGGAATGTCATGTCCCGTATTCACTTAATACCAATAGTAGTACATTGCATAAGCTAATGTAGAGAGATATGGTCTTAGAGAAAACCCTTGTCTTTGCAACCTCGAATTGCATCAGTATACATATCTTCCAAACTATGCCTGAATTCGAAGCCCAAGCTCAACAGCTTCGATGAGGAGAAATGAACAGGCTTTTCTACAACAAGCTCCTCTAAGAAACTGAGACCAGATTTGTATATGAATTCCAAAATAAGAAGAAAAACATTGTAAGATAGAGTAGTGGCAATTGTAGGAGAACTGAAAAGTAAGAGAAGGAGTATTTATCAAATTAACTTACTCAGTTCGTAACTGAAGCTCTGGGTATTTAGTCGACATAAATGTTGCAATATCTTGAATGGTGAGATCAACTGAAGAACAAACATATCTGCCTTTGGCGTTTGGGCATTCGAGAAGGAATATGTGCGCCGAAGCTACATCATCTATGTGAACTGCATTTTTGAGTGTGTTCAATATATTGCATGTTGTTCGATTACCTGACCACAAAAAAGTTTCAAAGTATGAGGAAATGTAGTTCACTGTGAGAAAGAATATAAGAGATTACTTACCCAAAACTAAAGCTTGAGAGATGGTCAAACTGAAGGGAAGATAGGAAGTGAGAAAGGGTCCAACAATCATGGAAGGAAGTATGGTAACAATATCTAAACCATTTTGTTCTGCAAATTCTAAGACTGCTCGTTCTGTCAACGTCTTTGCTATCGGATACCATACACCGATCTTTCTTAGAAGTTCAACTTCAGACCACATGTTCTCATTAATCTCTTCAACATCTTTCTTGTTGCTGATAAATATAGCTGCAGCTGCAGAAGAAGTATAAACAACTTTTTTCACTGTTTTCGATTTCAAGCATGCTTTTAAAATTCCCAGGGCTCCATCTATAGAGGTTTTGATTGTTTGCTCTTGTAATTCTTCGGATTTTGTAAAATCCAAACTGGGGTGTGCAACATGAAATACGCCAATGCACCCACAGATGACCTCGTCAAAACTTTCGGGGTTTTCTAGGTCTGCTTCGAAGATTTGTAGCTTGTTCTCTGATGCTTCCGGGAGTGCTTTGAGGTGGCTGACATCTTCCTTGTATTCTGTAGACGAAAAACAAGTATTACCTATAAATCGTTCATTTAAGGTATGGAAGCTCATGGATATTATCATCTGAGCTATTGTGACAAAATTGCATCAAAATTCATGAAGCATAGGTAAGAATTTCTTAATTGTTCTTTCTTTTTTGTATCCTTAACTACAGGTTGGTCCTTGCATCCAATTTTCGCATAATAGCCTCACATTGCATCCCTTATCATTATAATGAACATCGACTATAATAAGAAAGATTCACTCCACGTTGCTACTCAAACTTGTCCATCTTTTAGAGACGGAAGAAACTAAAATTGTCAAGAAAAAAAAATATTTGCTTATAGATGGGTGCTTCCAAATAATGTCCCCATCTACCCAACAATTTGACATTTATATGATCTAAACTAAAATTATCAAGAAAAAAAAATGAAGAAACTAAACTATATCAGGTAAGCATAAGTAACTAAAGGAATGGATCAAAGAAATTAAGCAAATAGAGTTTAACATACTTGGGTCAGATCGAATGGTTGTTCTAACCGTGTATCCATGTTGAAGGAGCTTCATGACGAGCCATGATGCAAAATATCCAGCTCCTCCTGTAACACACACTATTCCTTTCTCTCCTTCCATGTTTATTCCTCTCAATCGTCTTTTCTTTTGTTTTTGTTTTGTGTTGGGCTTAAACCTTTATTCAAGTGTTGTATCAGATGCATTATTAGGCCGAACACAAAAAATAATAAAAAATCAGATGCATTATTGAAAGTATTATAAAATTCCGTACCAACTTTTGCTTTGGTTTTTATGATTTTGTTTTCTTGTCGTGTACTGTGTGGTGGTGTTGGCAGTAGCTGTAGCCGTACTGTAGTCGTTGCTAATGAGCTCTATTTAGCCTGGGACACTTCCTTTTTAGGGTTAATTTGCGTTACCTCCCCTGGCCAAGATCATAATTAGCGTTACCTCCCGTACAGAAATTAAATTAGTGAAATCTCCCCTCGTTACATTTTCCGTCCAAAGCTGGTTATCCCAGTCAGCAGCTTTGTACACGTGGACTTTGACTTTCCCGGAATACCTCCCCCGGCCAAGATCATAATTAGCGTTACCTCCCCTACCGAAGTTTTTACACGTGGGAAAGTCAAAGTCCACGTGTAAAATCGGTCCACATGTACTAAAGTCGCATTGGGATAACTTGACTTTGGACGGAAAATGTAACGAGGGGAGGTTTCACTAATTTAATTTCTGTACGGGAGGTAACGCTAATTATGATCTTGGCCAGGGGAGGTAACGCAAATTATCCCTTCTTTTTATTTTTACCTTTATTTTCATATTTTGACGAATTTTTTTATGAATAAATGTGTGGGATGATCGTAATTTAATCAAGCTAGTTTTTACTGTTTCGATTTTACCTATGTTGGAAACTTGTTAGCACCAATTTTTCCACTTCCTCCGTCCAATTTTAGATGAAGGGGAAGGTGTTTTCATGTAGATTAAGAAAATGGAAAGAGATTTGGTCTGGTCACTTATTTTGATGCGGTTAAGAAGCAAATCCCCAACTAATTTACTTTATCTGCAAGAGACTCTGTTCTTTGGCAATGCAACCAGACCAAACAAGCTCAAGACTACCTTTTGGCTGTTCCGATCAGCGGTCTAGATCAGTGCCTTATTTGCAGGACGATTCGGAAGCAGTAGTTTGTTATCGCCTTGGTATCCCTTTATTTGTTGAGGATGGTTTGTGCTCTTGTTGCAATAGGTCTATGGATATATTTGGTGACCACGCGCTTCATTGTGCTAATGATGTCGGTCTGAAGTTTCGCCACGACTTGGTACGTGATGTAATTGCAAGTATTTGTTTCAAAGCTGGTGTCCATGCTCGCAAGGAGGTTGCCTTGGCTTTGTGTCTAAGAACAATAAGGATTTGCGTCCAGCAGATATCCTTGTTCTCAACTGGGAAAACGACCAAGATATGTGTATGGATGTCACAGGAGTCTCCCCCTTTACTGGAGATGGTGTTCATACATTCGTCCCAGGCCAGGCTATCTCAAAAGCAATCTCGCGTAAACGTTCTAAATATTTAAATGTATGCACTTCGCAAGGCTATGGTTTGGGTGTGCTAGCCTTTACCACCTTAGGGGAACTTAGTGATGATACTGTTTGTTTTTTCAAGCGTCTGAAAAATTGTTTACTTAGCCATGACGCTGGTAGTGGTCTTGGTAGTTTTATTTTTCACAGATTAGGTGTTGTTATTCAAAAAGGGGTTGGTGCTCAGCTTGTTGCACGGCTACCAACTAAAACCTCTTCTGTCAAATGTTAAATTAAATCTCTAAAAAAAGAGATTAATTTTTTTCCATATACATCCCTTAATAATAATTGTTAAAATATTTAAATCTACTAGTTTTTTGTTTTTGTTTTTAGTGGTTGATTCCAATGCAGGATCAACTTAGGAAGAAAATGTGAAAATTATGGAAACATTCATCTATTTTGGTACTAGAAAAAACCCCTTCCCTTCGTCTAAAATAGGACGGAGGGAGTATAAAATATCCCAAAAGTTGCTCGGTGGGTAGGTCAATTCATGAGGTCAACATTCTCTGTGGTGTACGCCGGTCAACGATAGTTCAAAGTCAAAGTAATGGGTGCATCAAAATAGGATATCCGGCTCCTGACTATCTATAGTAAACACCTTTTAGGTTTAGGTTTAGGATTCGGATTTCTACATTCACAATTATCATCGTCATATATATATACCACGACTACTGGAAACATGGCGACTTCATTGATGATGATGACGAGCTTAACTCACTGCCCTACTGTTTGTATGCCAGTGCCAGAAGATATATTGTTCGAGATTTTGATAAGGCTACCTGTGAAATCTCTGTTGCGATTTAAGTCTGTTCGTAAATCATGGTACGCATTAATCAAAAGTTCTAATTTCATCCATCGACATCGTGCCAACATGGAGGACTCTAATAACCCCAAGTTAGGCACCTTGGTCTTTGAGTTTGATCAAACACTTGCATATTCTTGTTGTGACTTTGATATGCCGGTTAACAGATCTTGTCGTCGATTCCAAATTGTTTCCGGTGAAAACAGCTTTAATGTGTATCAGAATGTAGGAAGCATAAAAAATAAAAGAAAAAGGAATGTTGGTAGCGTACCTTATTTTTTAGCAAAATCAACTGAGGAAGGTTCAACCTTGGCAGGTTCTTGTCATGGAGTAGTTTGTTTTTATGATCTCAATATCAGGGATGGCATTGTTCTTTGGAACCCGGCTACAAGGCAAAGTAAACTTCTTCCAAAACCGTTGGAGTCAAAATATGATTCTGGTAGTTATTTTGTTGCCTTTGGTTTTGATGCCAAAACCAGTGATTACAAGGTGTTATGTGTTAAGTTTTTTGTGGATGAGCAAGACAGATACTTGAATCGCGATTGCTTCAGCAGTGCACAAGATGACACTACTCCCGAAATTCAAGTATACAGACAAAGTACTGATTCTTGGAGGTGGATTGATTCAGATTTCAGTTGTGCAAAATGTTGTGTACTTGATTGGAACAAGCAAGGCAGATACTTGAATGGTAATTACTTCTGTATAGGTTTGCCAAGATACTTTCAAACAATTGTTTCATTTGATTTTAACAAAGAGGTGTTCAGTCCAGTACCAAATCCAGGTGATTGCATAACTTTTGCGACTGAGGTGTTCCAACTAGATTCAATAGGGGAAAAACTTGCTTGCATTAAGGAATCAAATCGTTTCAAGGAACCAAACAGTTTGACGGCATTCGAAGTATGGGTGTTGAATGACTTCAATTCAGTGGAGGAGAGATACTCCTGGACTATGCTTCATAAAATTAGCACTGCCAATGAATTTGACCGTTGGGTGCCAATGGGGATTTCCAGGAATAGACAGTTTGGTTTTATTTCTGAATTTAAGGATACGAAACTGTACAATTTTACTACTGGTGAAATTGGGGATTGGGATTCTGGTCAAGGCGTACAAGGAAAGCCTTGTTTCAATTTGATATGGTTCAGCGCGCAGCTGTCCCTGAAGATAGAATTCTGAGACGAGAACCCTTCCCTGGTGAATCATCACCGCTTCAATCGAAATATACATTTCGTGCCTCTTACGCTAATTAGTATCAGTCAACGCCAAATTATTATAAATATGTTAATGGGAATGTATTTTAATTATTTATGTTTTTGTTGAAGCATTAATCGAATATATTCCATTTCATTCCATTGGAAATATTCAGAGAATCGTGCCATCACTTGTAACTAGGGATAAGTTTTTGATGGGGGCGTTTTTTGTCGAGGACATGTGGTACAAATCATGTTTTTTTTTTTTTTTTTTATAAGAAAATTGATTAATTTGGATAATATCATTTGTCCTTAAAGAGGAGTTGAAGGCTAAAATCTGTCCACCGAAAGAGTTTCAAAAAGAAAGCTAGGAGGATAGACAGAGTAATCCAAGGTTGCCATTGCATTTGCCGTGTTAGCTAATGCAGTAGCTGCCTTGTTGGCTTCCTTACAACAGTTAATAACTACTACGTTTTTGTTTGAATCCTGTAAATCCTTGATACAGTTTTTGATTTCTTCTACTCTAGATAAGGCCGTCCAGCTGACGGTGTTGTAGTCCCCTCTGACTGCCTTAGTAAGTCTGGCAGTTTTCCCTTCTATCTGCATGTTGCTGTAGCCAAGCCGTTTCATCCATTTGAGTGCTTCTAGCATTTCCTGAGCGTCCATATCAGCCTGATTTTGAGATCTGCAGCCCTTCCGTCTCGTTTCCCTGCACCAACCAGCACTACATCTTAGGATAAGATAAATGAAACCCCCATAAGAGTCACAAATATACCTACCTGCAAAGTTTATTTTCCATGTCTCTGTAGGTGACAAAGTCCAGATTTTCTGAGTAGTAGTAACATTAGAAGCAAGTCTAGAGTGTGTTTCTTGAGAAATTCGATTATAAAGGGTCCATTTCATTTGGGCAGTTGTAAGAGTGTGTTTTGGGTTAGGGGTAATGATAGACACATTTTTGTGTCTAATTTGTCTCGATTCTTTATATTGTTAGTGCTCGATTTTGTATTTATTTTGGTATTTTATGTCTTTGTAGGTGTTTTTGGAGAAATAAGCTTTTGCGGGAAAATTGGCTCGAAAAGTGGTTTTTGCGCTCGTGGGAGAAAATTACTATTCGGGCTCTCACTATGGATAAGGGGTACCCAAATTACTAAGGGGCACCTTCAGAACACCCCCAAGTCAGCTGCTATTCGCACCCCTGGAATGGATAAGGGGCACTCATCCCTAGTTTTGAAAATTGGTTTTGGCGGGAAAAATTGGTTTTCACGGCATAAATTAGGGTTGAGATTTTGATCGAATTACAGGGAGACTAAAAGGCTGAATTTGATTGGGTTTACTTATTAGGCCTAAACAGGCCTGGTAAAGTCGTTTGTTTGAATCCAAATTGGCTGGAACTCGAGTTGGAGCTAAAACAGAGGTGAAAGAAATACGGGTCTCTGTTGGCTTTGATTTTGGAAGATTCGGGAGACTAAATCGCATATAATCTTCCCTAAGATACTCACTTACCTAATAAGGAGTTTGGAAAGAATTGGAGGGTCCAGAAACGCCTAAATCGATTCAGCAGAGAGATTATTGCCGTGACTTGCACGGAAAAAAAAAGGAAGAAATTTAATCGGGTTTTAGAGGGTTTGGAGGTGTATAAAAGGTTTACTCGAGTCCCATGGAAGGGGATTGAAGTTTAGAAGAAGTTAGGGGAAGTTTAGAACACCACAGTCACAGAAATCAAAGTTGCGTAAATCGGGTTTTGCTGCGCTTCTTTGAAGAACACGAAGAACAAAGGGCCATCGAGGACATCGTTTTAGGGGTCTTAAATTCAACGACAAATCAATGGTGCTTACAACAGTTTGCATCAGAATAGATTTCTTTGCCGTGCTGCTTTTTGTAACGCCGATACACCGTTACAAATCGGTTGTGTTATTATTTTTCATCCTTTGAATCAACTTTTGGGCTATAAACATGTATTTTGAGCAAGTGATTAATATGAGGAGCTAAACCCCTTTGTTGAGGCGGCGGAGGAAGCTATTTTTCCAACAAATATGTGGTAATATTTATTTAATTAATTTCTGCAATTCTTTTTATGATTATTTGCATTGAATCGAAATTGAAATAAAGATTTTTGCTAACTCTTTGTGTTTTCACTTGATGGTGCATGCTTAGCTTAGGGCTCTTGATGTTCCATGCTTCAGATTAACAACCAGTATTTTGAAAATCTACTATTGGCAATATTTAAGAATCAATTGAACGTATGAATTGCATGATAATTATTAATAATGAATCACACAAAAATTGGAAAATAGTGGAAACCTGAGTCTCAGTGCTTTTTATAATCTTGATTACAACCTTCTTTGAGTTTTCTTTATTTTAATTTTCGAAACTTGAGTCTAAAATCAAATCTCTACAAGTCTTTAACGAACCACTTTTCTTACCACTGTAAAAACTACATCAGGTAACTCCTCTAAAAAGTTTATCACAACTTGCTTTCCATATTTGCCATACTATGTTGGCACATATGGCTATCCATTGGCCTTGACTAGTATCCCAGACTGGAGGGTTAGTAGTCCATTCAAGCATCCATTGTTGAACAGAGGGGGAAAAGGGTCGTGGTGTGAAGCAAACCATACACTTCTTGCAAAGGGACAAGAAAAAAACAAATGTTCAAGAGTTTCATTTTCATGAGAGCACAAAGGGCAGATGTTCTGGATTTCAGAATGTTGAGACAGTTTCGCCGTAGTGGGTATCATATCTTGGATACATTTGAAAATTAAAGCTTGATCCTAGGAGACGTTTCAATATCCCATACTTCAGTCCAAGGAATCCTAGTGGTTGTTGAATTAGAAGGGGCTGTTGAATTATTGTGTCTTTGTTATAAATCGATTCCATCAATTTCGGTTTCCAAATATATAAAAAAAAATGTATTTTTAGTGAAAATACTAATTATATTAATTGGTGATATTTTATCCTTAATATTTATGGTAACAAAATTTGTTAAAACAATTAATAGGAAAAACACATGTCAAGACATGATTTGCCCCCATGCCCCCATCAGAAAACGCCCCCATCAAAAATTTACTCTGTAACTACAATTTTGATGTAATTATAATAATTAGGGCTGCACATGGTTCGGTTTTTATCGGTTTTTGGCAAAACCTAAACCGAAACCAAAGTACTCGGTTTTTAAATAATGAAAACCAATGAAACCATATAGCCTATTCGGTTTTATTGGTTTCGGTTTCTACTCGGTTTTGTTAAAAATCATATGGTTTTGGTTAACCGAATTGATTTATAAACAATAATGTGTCACTGTGTCGATTGCTTTATAGTTTACACAAACAAAGTGTGAAAAGATTCATTCTCGCTATGAGAATAATAGAGGTTCGCAGATTCGAGCTAAGAAAAACCCCAAACATCTTTAACTACATACTTATTGAAACAAAATTAGCTCAAAAGAGAATAAAAGACGACGAAAATATAAGAGCTTAATGCTCCCCTCATTCCCAGACCACCAGTGCATAGCATGACGGGATCAATCAGTGCGATTCTTTGGCTCCCAAGCTACCTCTCTCCTCCTTCCACGGGAACTCCCGAATGATAAACAAACAGAGATCAGCGTACAAATAGTGGATTCACAAATCATTTTCAACATTCCCAAGCAATAACAACAATAACAATAACAACATTCCCAAGCAAAATAAACAAGATCAGCAAGACATGTTTGTTGTTGCTACTATAAAAAAATTGCCTTGTGGCATGAAGAGGTAATATGCGGTTTGATTTCGGATAACCGACATATGACTCATAATGCAAAGACAAGAAAATCGAAATCACAAGTACTTCCTAATTGAATAGTCAAGAAATAATCACAAGTATTTCCAATCATTTTCAGTCTATAAGCTAAGTCTAGACCTAAACAAGTCACAACTGATATAAGGCTACAATTATCCCACAGCAAAAAACTAGAAAATGACAGGGATGAACCGGATGATAATCTGAAAATTCACTCGCCAACGAAACTAGAAATGCTAGAAACAACTCTTAAAGCTTCCTTTATTACTACCTCAGGTCAAAGAGGGTAAAACTACAAACTAGAAAAACTTACCGCTAACAACTTCACGATAACAAAGTTGAATCTTCTTCTTCTTCATCATCTATGTCAATGCGGATGAACTTAGAAGTTGCAAGAGAACCTAAAAATTCTGCAAGAAATTACATCAATAAGTGACAAACAATGAGTAGAGAAAATAACAAATCAGAATTTTACTAATAGCGAGTAGAGAAAATACCTGAAACATCTTCGGTATCATCAGTTCCTAAGGTGTTTGGATCAAGATCAACCGGTGTCCGTAACCAGCTTTGCGTGCAAATCAATGCCTCAACTGTCTTAGGCAGCAGTGAACTTCGATATGGATCAATAACTCGCCTTCCAGTACTAAACGCAGATTCCGAGGCAACAGAAGAGACTGGTATGGCTAGTATATCTCTCGCCATGTGTGATAATACAGGATACCTTGTACTATTAGTCCTCCACCAACCTAAAATTTCAAATTGAACACCGGTAGGGCTAATTCTCGGTTCACGTTTCTCCTCTAAATATAACTCCAACTCAGTTTTACCCTCAACATTGTCATCCTCCTCATCTTCTTTCGCTCTCTCTGCTATAAGACTAGCATACGCGGAATCTTCATCATCAGTTACCCCAGAAGATTGAGTAACATTATCACAATCACTTGTGGCACTAGACATTTCATCATTTGCATAAAGACACTTGTACTCTTCGAAAAGTTCTTGAAAATCAGTTCTCACATAAGTCGATAAGTGTTTACGTAATGACGGACCCGTGATATCTAAAGTATCAAGAATAAAATTTAAACCTTTCATTTTCTCACGTGGATCAAGCAAAACAAAGAATGAACATGAGAGTGTTCATTTTCTCATATTCTCCCCAATACTTATTAAACTTGTCTAGCATTTTAGTGCCCATACCAGAGAGAAATGGATCTGAACTTTTTACCCATGTGTTCATTGTTCTATGAATGACACTTACGTTAAACAAGAACTCATGTGAAGTAACACGTGTACAGTAAGAAAACTTGACAGTCAAATCATAGAATACCTTTAAAAATTTCCCAAATGATCTTGCATTGGCCCAATCTTCCACATATGGAGCATGTATAGGAGGAGGAGGAGGGGCCTTCTTCTTGCCTTTGTTATGAGCAGGGGTACAAGCCTCTTCCATGTCAACATCATCACTAGCACCAAGTAGAAGTAGAAAATACGGGAGGGATGGATCTTTCGTTGAAACAAAACTTCTTTTTGAAAGCCTTATCATCCCGTGCTAGCCTTTCAAAAGCTTTCTGATATCTACAAGCAGCTTCCAACATCATGTAAGTGGAATTCCATCTTGTATCCACATCTAAAACTAAACCTTTTCTGCAATCTATCTTTTCTTGTTTAGCACAATCCATAAACTTACTCAACCTAGCAGGAGAACCCATCACATACTTCACCACTGCCCTTACTCTCTTAATAGCCATGTGATACTCTCCCAAGCCAGCATTCACAACAAGTGCAAGCACATGAGCAGCACATCTAACTTGCATAAACTTAGTATTTAGTACACCATTTGAACTAATCACTTGCTCCTTTAAATGACCATCCTCCCTTAGATAATCAATAGCTAAATCATTAGCACTAACATTGTCAAGCGTAATAGTAAAAACCCCAGGAAGTTCCCAATCTAACAAACATTCCTCTAACATCTTCCCAATTACCTCACCTGAATGACCTAAAATTTGGAAAAAGTTGATTACCAGTTTGTGCAGCTTCCAATCTTTATCAATGAAATGTGCAGTTACAACCATGTAGCTTTTATTTTGGGCATTTGAGGTCCATGTGTCAGTGGTTAGAAAAACTCTCACATTGTTTGCCTTGAAGTAGTTCTTCATCTTCTCCTTTTGACTTCATACAAATTTAATACACCCGCGAAATGGTCATACGAGAAGGGATCTTGAATCGGATTCAAGCACCCTACAAAGTTCCTTGAACCCTTCTCCTTCAACCACTCTAAACGGCTGCTCATCTAAAATCACAAATAAAATCACTGCCTTTGTACATGCATCTTGATTAAAAGTTACCGCAACCAATTTTCCTTCTTCTCCTAGCCTAGCGGTTGAAAATCAGAGTTTCTTTGTCCTTTTTCCTCCTTGGGCTTCGCACATATCTTCAAATGATTATTCATACCACCTGTCCCATACTTGGTACCCTGAGCTGCAATTTTTGTCTTACAGTGGCGACATTTTGCATATTTCGAAGGCTTGGGTTCCATATCAAAGTGGTTCCACACATCAGAACGTTTCTTTCCCTTTGGTTGTCACACATGTTATCTTGATTTGCATCTTCGGGGTTTTACGCTTATTGCTATGTGTTTGTCACTTCTATGCGCCTTCAGGTTCCATCTCCATCCGCACTAGCATCTCCAGCCCACTAGCATCTCCATTGAGAACTAGCATCTTTAGCAGCACTTGCACCTCCAGCTGAACTTGCACCTCCAACTGAACTTGCATTAGGTGGAGGTCGAGGTGGCCGCTTATTAGAAGAAACAGAGGCAGTAGGTGTTGAACTAGATCCTCGCATTTTCAAACAAAGCAAGTCGCAATATGATAAACCATACATGATGTCAATTGGTATTCGAAAACATACAAAAGAAACAACAACAAGAAACTTATGAGATGAAAAGCATCTCGTTGAAAACCAAATACATAAACCGCATATGTCCAATGCCAAAACTTATTCAAGATATAAACAACAAACTTTTTTTGTAAAATGACTCACTTCTGAACTTTAAGTTAGTTAAACGACTCGAATTCATGTAAGGCAATAGTTGCTCGGAATTTAATCATCATTTTAACATGTTTACCGATCAATCTAGAAAAAGTATTATTGTAGAAACAACTCATAAGAAACACATACATAAGCTTCTTGTTTATCTACAGCAAATCACGCAAGGTATACGAAAAAATGAATGAAATTGCAGAAAGGAATCAAAAATCAAAAAATGAAAGCATCAATAAATTGACCTAATTAAGCATAACCCAATTCATATTACTATGTAAATCAGGCAAAATAAACCCTAATTTTGAAATATCCCCAACAAAAATTAACATCACAAAACCCTAATTTGCAGATTTATAAAATCAAATCAATATCAAAATCTGTTCAAACCTAACGCTCATAATCATAGTATCATAACCTTTTCAGAAAAGAAGATAAAATCAAACATTTAATACCTTTATAATCTGAAGTAACTTCTAGTCTTAGTTTGTTGCTTGATTAAACTTGAATAAGAAGAGAAGAAGAAGAAGTCGTGGGAAAGCACCGAAGAAGTCACCGGTGATTAGTTTTAGAGCGATGGTGTGGCTGGTGTCTTAGTCCTGGTGATGCAGTGATGTACTCCAGGGAAGAACGAAAAAGATGAGCAGTTTTGAGAAATAAGAAACTTCGATCTATTCTGGACTGAACTCGACTGAAGTAAGCTAATATCTACTAACATCCACGGCCAATAATATTATAATCCTACGGTCAGTAGTAGTCGGTTAACCAATAGGTTTTCGGTTCGGTTTTGGGGTAAAACCTAAACCGAAACCAAGAGTGTCGGTTTTCCAGAACTGACAACCAAAATGAAACCACTGTGTTATGGTTTCGGTTCGGTTCGGTTTAAAAAGGTCGGTTTCGGTTTCGGTTCACGGTTTAGGTTCGGTTTTGTGCAGCCCTAATAATAATCCCATTGGAAATAAATTAAAATGAAAAGATAAATTTCTTTTTATTTTTCTGATTGATGTGACACATATTACAACCCACCAGATTAATTACACCTCTTGATTAATCATCAAGATCCTAACAGTGTTTCCCTGTTATGCTTGCAATTTCAAAGTACAATGTTTAAAATGCATGAATGATATATGTTGAAGCTAACTCATCATCACGACCGGCCTGTAACACTTATAATAGCTTAAGCATAGTCACAGTTCCCATATGAACATAAACCACCAGTCCTGCACTTGTTGTTACATCTCCCACAATGCTGCACGTCACAAGATAGATTCACACATTTTCCGTCACAACATGTTTGTGAATAGAATCTGCATTTCTTCTTACACGCGCCACAATTGTCACGGTCGGATATTAAGTCGACACATTTATTATTACAACAAGTCGATCCAGGACTTCCTTTTGCATAACAAATATAGTTGTTCTTGTTACAGTCTGATGCAGCTCTCGGGTTTCGAGGTTGTTGGAGTCCAACAGAGCCACCTAGCGAAATCCCTAAGAGAGGAAGCTTCACTTCTTCCTTGAGGAAACGATTTATGCGTTTGGCTTTCGGAGTACTTGTCCATGATGGTGTTGATTCATTTTCTTGTTCCTGCCCGCTTGATAAAGAATATTTTTTTGATGCAACACTTACTCCTTCACCTTGATGATCATCTCCTACGAATTGATTCACTCCTCCTTCGCCTTGACAAACAGCCGATGTGACCGTCAGAGCTACGGTGATATCCATGATTATGGCAATAGTAAAGAATGCGTATATATACTTGTTCATTGAAAAGATACAGAAGAGTGGTATATATTAGGAGAGGAGGATTTCAAAGAGCCTAGCTAGCTAGGAGGAATAAGATTAAGATCGAGGCTGATCTTATTATTATTACTATACAAGATATGGGAGTTCTGAGTTGTAAAAACTTGGGCAAGTTTATATAAGGATATGAAATGCTGCCAAGGGTGTGTTTCAATTAATTTAGGGTTCAAGTTTTGTTTCTGCATGTGGAATATACATTCACGAATATTGTTCATTTAAGTAAAGTTGGATCTGATATGCATAGGTGTTAGCTACTACTACTCTAGGTTTGTGTTGTGTGTGATCGATTTTACTTCAAACACAATGGATCTATATATATATACTAGGTATCACCCCGGCCTACGGCCGGGGCTCAACCTCTCTATCGATTTTCGTATGTTGATTGGTCGGCCTGTTTGTATCCTCGCATAATATTTTAGTCAACATGTGTGTCGGTCCAGCTTGTAATATCGTGTTTAGTTAGTCTGATCATTATAATCGGGACCTACGGCCCAGTGTTTATCTGGGCTTGCTGTCTTGGTGTTTTGTTGGTCCGGTCAAATTGGCCTCAGCCTGCGGCCTCGGCCGTAGATTAGAAAATTTACGGTCCAACATAGTCTTCATATTAAAATTTGTTGTGAGTTTTTGGTTGAAATCTACCGTTTAGCCTATAAATTAAAGGTACCGTATTTTGTTGGTCGGGTCACATTGGTTATGGCCACCCGAGCAGTTCCCAATGTTTTGTTGGTCCGGTTAAATTAACAGGGTTGTGGCCACTTGGAGCAGATTCCCGATTTTTGTTTGTCAGGTTAAATTAGCGGGGCCTTGGCCAAGCCATGGCCGCTAATGAGTTCAGGTGTTTTGTTGATCGTATTAAATTAGTCGGGGCCTACGGCCCCGGCCGTGACCACTTAAACAGTTCCAATGTTTTGTTGATCGGGTCAAATTGGCCGGGCCTAAGGCCGATTAATATATATATTAGGAAATTTAGTCAGCGTTTAGGATTAATGTTTAGCTTTGCCCTTAACCATAATCCGACGTCTAAAATAATAAATCTCAGAAATATGCACTGACGGACGAGAGAATATATATTTAGAAGAACTTCTAAAAAGAACGTCCACCGTGTAGTAATTTTTGAATGACAATTGAAGTGGAAGTGTTTTTGTTAATGGAATTTTATTCAAAATTCTTCGGATTGAGCTTAGTATATGGGTTGGTCAAAGGATAGCATAGATCATGCTCCAAATGGTTGTCCCTTTATTCCAGTTTATAACATGTAGATTTGTTGAACATTTTTTTTTTTTTGGTTTGTGCGTAACCAAAAGCAGAGGACCTGATCGGATGTTCATGGGACCTAGATAATTTAGATTAGTATATCTACATCGTTATTACAGGATTGTCTTTGCTAACTCTGTTTAATTCCATTTTATAGGCTAGAGTTTTCGTCCTATTATAAATACATCTTCTAAGGGTCAGAAATAGGAAACACAAATATTTACGGAAGCATAGTACAATCAAGAAACCAGGGATCCGACACACGAAAATATCCCTCGCCCAACTCACGATTCCCGTGTCGGATGACGAAATTGTGTTGTATGGTTTGCTTTTAAGAACATGATGAATAATATCATTCATGGTGATATGGGATCAACATATAAAATTTTAGGTTAGTATCCATTCTTGCTGTTCTTATATTCAATGTTAGCAAACTCCTAAAACTGCAACTGTTACGTTTACAACAACGAAAAAGACGAAAATTAATCGATCTGGCAAGAAAATTGGACTTAGTGGCTCGGTCTTACCCTTGCTGCAAAACATGCCATATCCAAGTCCAGCTCAAAGATAATCCAACTGGTTTAATCGATGTGGAAAGAAAATTTTACGTTCACCAAATAAGTACTCAACAGTGCTTCATTAAAAGTTGTTTATTGTAGTACAAAACACACAACTATACTTTATCAACCTTCATGGATCTTATAGTAAAAAAAGTTTCATGTTTCACATTTCTCCCTGAATAAAATCACATAACAAAATATAGAAAAAGATATATGGAAAACCAAGTACTAATAGAACCAATCGGACAATCAAGCAACTCGAAGGCAGAGCTGGATTTATGGCCAACAGAAAGCTGACAGTGATGGCTTCCAAGATATATAGCATTCAAGTTGCAACAACTGTGAAGCTGTTAAGTTTGCTCACAACCCTTTCCCACTCTTTCAATTGTTGCTGGTACCTTTAGTATGGCGACTTGATGTGCCCGTAAAATTCACCAGCAAAAAATTCACTTCCAAGAAACTCATAAAAATATAGATGCAAAACAAAAGGTACTGTGAGTACGAAAAATTTGTTGTACTCATATTTCCTTTGCTTTTCCCTGAACATTATTGCCCATGTAACACTCTCTAATATGCTTAAATTTGATGTCATTCAAAGCATATGCATGAATAAAAGTCACCTGACACACTTCAGACTTATTTACACAGAATCGACTCGTCAGTCACAGAAACAAAAGACATCAAGGTCATTGGACTACATAAATTACAGGTTGTGTCACTTGAACTACAGAAATTACATGCGTAATTCAAGAGCTATCTCAGGTAGCTAAGGATATCATTAAAAATCTAAGAATGAGAAAGTAAGAAAATGTACCTGATATCATTAAGGATGATGCTCTTGTACGTCTTGGTTTGTTGACGCAGATTGAATATTAGGGCTACGAAAAAAAAAAATAGCAGAAATTGAAATCAGTAACAAAAGAACAAATAAACATCAATTAAATTTCACAATCAAATAAGAGAAATTGAAGAAAAAAAAATACTGCTGGTGATGAAAATAAATAAAAAGGTTAGGGTTAGGAGAAATCAAATAAAAAAAAACCAGAAACAAATTAAAGCACATATCATAGGGTTAAGAGTTCTAGAAGACCAGAAAGCTTAAAAACAAATCAAATCTCGTATTTGTCGATTAGGGAAAAAATTCTGAGCTAGAAAGCAAAATTTCGTGTGTTGTCTGTAATTGTCTTTTACTCAATGCTCTTTATATAGGTTTAGATTTTCCTACCCCAAGTAGACTTCTAAGTTCTAACTCTTACAACCAATTGTATTTGGTTTTGGAAATAGGCATGTGTATCCTTAAAGGCTTAAACAGCAGTGTTTGAAGTGGGCAAAAACGTTGATACACACGTTTTAACTTTTAGGAAATCGGTAATCAAAGTTACACTTGGGGAAACCATTTGTGGTTTCTTTTGTCAAAAGGAAGTTTGGTGCGGTCACTTTTGTTAGGGAAAAACATAACACGATACATATTAATATTTACCAATTATAGATTTTAATTGAATTAATTAAAAAAAAAAAACAATTCCACGGTTAGTTAAGAAACCATATTATTAATTATTATTATTATAAATTAATTAAAGGGACCTTAACAAAATCAGGAAACTCAGGGCATCCAACGCACGAAAATATCCCTCGCCCAACTCTCGATCTGCGCCGCCAGATGACAAAATCGATGATCGGATTTGTCAGTCTACACAAACACAACTTCTTTTTATAATTTATAATATAGATATCGTATTGTCAACTATCTCTGTAAACAAACGTGCGTTATAGAGTCACTCGATCACATGCTCCCGATTCCCCGCTACCACAAAATCATCCTTCAAATCTTCCGTTACAGCCATAAATGTGGATCTCAAGTGTATAATAACATACATATAATAGTTTATGCTATAGAATCAACCGAAGATCATTGGCAAATTAATTTTTTTTAGGTATATTGTATTTCATACGTATCCAATTTTTTTTTTTTTTTTTTTTTTTTTTTATACGATCAGCAGGGATTAAAGGCCCCCAACCCAACAACAAAAAGAAAACCGAATACAACAAATAATTAATCCCCACAAGGCTAACAAATTACAACCTATATGAAAAGATAAGGGTACCCAAATACACCACAATCTTTTATTTATCCGCCTATAAGTCCTCTTAGCGAAAGTGATTGTCTATGGTCAAAGTCGAGACAATACTACAAATCAGTATTCACACTTTGTGTGATTGTCTACGGATACGAGATCGAGACAATACGACTACCAAAGTGTGATTACTTGATAATAGGTTCGGACTTTACCAAACTCTATAGGATCACTATCAAGTAAAGCGGAGTTAATGTTTGTGTAATTTACTTCAAATTATATAAACAAATATAATTGTGAAAATAGAAAAGTAAATCACACAACAAGATTTTGTTAACGAGGAAAACTGCAAATGCAAAAAAAAAACGGGACCAAGTCCAGAATTGAATACTCTCATAATTAAGCCGCTATACAAAATCTAAACCAACTTTGTATAGTTGAGACCAAGAAACTACCACTAGTTCACTTTGTTTGCTCAGTATCCCTGCGTTTCCGACTTCGATGAGTGCACGCACTGGAAAAATTCCTTTGTATCGTATTCCAAACAGTAAACGAACAACAAATCTGTTTGGTAACAACTCTATTGATTCTTTCCAGATAAAGATATCTCAATTCATATGCAAAGGCTCTTCCGTTTAAGCTAATAAACTCCTTTGCCTGGTTAGATCAATCTATCCAACAACTACCGAAGTAGCTGAGTTTAGATTCGCACTCAATCCAAATATATCTCAAAGAGATATATTGTGAATGCCGATCTCAAGCAACTAATCAATCGAATAAATCCAATTCTAGTTGGATCTCAGCCGATCAAGGTTTGTGCAACACAAAGATATGGGAAACCAATAAGAAATCTTCTTCGTCTTCAAATCTTCTTTAATCTTTAATTAAAACCTGCACAACACCATTTGAATCTCTAGTGATCAATCACACATAGAAAGAAGTTTGTTAACAATGGATTATCACATGCTATCTTTAGATCTACAAACTTCTCTAAAGATCCCGTCGATACTTCGATTTAGTTTGAGTGAATCTTATATCAGAAGAAAAAATTCTCAAGAATAAACAATCTAGGTGCAATCAAAGTTTCAACAACCGTTAGTCAATCAAATCAATCGAAATCTAATAACACTACAATTATCAAGTTTCCCACCAATGGTACTCGTAGAACTTCTTGATCCCACAAAAGTATTTAAACGAGCGGTCGTACGAGATTTCGCATAATTAGGGTACTTTACTCTCCGGATAGATGGCTCCACCAGAAACAACAAAATGATGAAGTTTGCCAGGCCCTTAATTAGGATAGTTTGCTAGAAATGCGAACTTAGGTATTTATAGACCAAGTATGTTTGGACACCAAGGAATTTCCAAAACCGAAAATATTCTCAAGATATGAAATGAATGGCAAGATTCGGTTTTCATAATTCCAGTAAATGCTTATCCAATATTTTTGAAATCTCTCAATAGAAAATATCCAATTAGTAAATGCGCATTACTAATTTTTATTCTCTAGAGATATGCATTTAATTACTGGTCATTAAAAGCATATATAACCAAAAACCTTAATTAAAAGATTCTCAAATAATTTCGGCCCAGGATCTCCTTGAGTACTAAGGAATAGCTTTGAAAAATAAATGATAAGAGTAATTGTCTGTGTTCAAAGTATGTTGACATCTTTTGTCTGTAAATCATCTTTCATATTTACATTCTTGTAATCGGTTTTACTACACTTTCAAACAAGTTTAGAATTGGTTCACATGTATTCCAAGACTACTATGTGATTGTTCAAATATCAAATCATATACATGGGTTCAATTGGTTCTACGAATCACTAGATACGGTTATACCTTAATATGGAAACACTTGTGATCGGTCACACAAGTTACCAGCACCGGTTACATCGATTACGGGGATCTAAGTTACATCAATTACTGTGGGTGATTACCATATACTCATGGTATTGCTTGTGATCGGTCACACACCGATTGACTAGGATCGGTTACACCGATTAAAAAGATCGGTTACACCAATTACTAGGACCAGTTACACAAATTACAAGGATCGATTACACAACACTCTGTGATCGATCACACGAATTACTAGGATCGGTCACACCAATTACTAATATCGATCATACCATCTCAGGTGATTAATTAGGATCGGTTATGCTAATTAATAAAACCAGTCATACCAAATCATAATTCAGGCATTGTAATTAGTTGTACCAAGATACATAGCAGAGTTACGATCGATTCTACCATCTCACACATATTGGTAATCCAAAGATTTGCATTTAATAGTAGCTGTACCAATAAGCCTAGCGATTTCCCTTTCGATCATAAAACAAGGTCATGAATGTACTTCCTTTAAACAAATGTAAAACATTATTTCCTAGGATGAAATCTTCACCTTTACCCATTCATATAATCATAACAGCATCATTATGCCGATGTCATATCTACGAAGTTCAAAAGATAAGTGTTATACTTCGTAGTCTAATTCCTAATACTCGATCATGTGATCATGTCTCACTACTAGAGTAATATATCCAATATGACTTCACATTTATGTTTTTCAATATAGCACGACTTGAAAGATACGTTAGGAATGAAGCAGATTAAAGTCAATATTACTAACCTCAAGAGGATGGATGATGTCGTCATTGTAGTTTGTTACTTCTTCACGTTCTTGGTCTTCGAGTAATACTTGTATGTCTCAACATTCCTAGACTTTCTAGTCTAACCTAAACGAAGTTGTCTTTAGTACATAATCAAGCAACTCTTAGATGAGTTTTGACACACTAAAATATGAAAACCAAACTTGACATACCAACCCTTGGTGGGTTTAACCGAGCTATGGTATAACACTATATTAAACTTTCTGACTATTATCCTCTTGAAAAATGACTACACACTCATCTCCTAACCTCTATCTGCCAACCAATCATCACACTAGTGGAAAATGAAAGTTAAAGCACTGCCAAGACAAGAGGTAATATCTTTAAAAACGACTGTGTTCATCAGTTGGAATCTAGAAGTGGTTTTTCCCAAAACGACTGTGTCTAGCAAAGGTTAAAATCTTTAAAAAAACGACTTTCATTGACAGTAAACCGGTAAATACTGATAGACACAGTAGTTTTTATTGATGATATCTAATAAAAAAATGATTATTGGTTCAGTTGAATCAAATTTAATCCATTCAAACTGCTTTCTTAATATGACAATCTGCCTCCAGATATATCTCACATTCGAGGGAGGAGTAGAGTCACTGCTATTCAGAATAACCACAGTCGTCATAGAGTTTATACCAAAGTGAACCCTTCTAAAACCCATAAAGATAATCGCCTTCATACTAGCTACAACACCTTGCAACTCATGTTCAAGGACAAAACTAGCTATGTCAGATCCTGCAACAGCACAAAGACAAACTCTAGGGTTGTTTCTAATTATAGCCCCATAACCACCAAAAACCATCATACATTTATCTATCTGTATTGATCATAACAGTATCACCTTCAAGTCTTAGCCAAGTACATTGCAACTCAACTCTAATCTGGTGTAGGCAAGAAACATTATAGAGAGAAAGGAAGTATCTGGTTTGAGGATTATCTTCGACCCTAATGTCTTGCACAACCAATTTTAATTTCACATCTTGAATAATCATCCAACTCACCTGATCAGTAGAATTTTTCTGTTGTCTAAAAACTCTAGCATTTCTTTCTTTCTAAATGTGATAGACATAATTGTTAAAAATGAGCTTTCTAACAGAAGTGATAACAGATTGTCCCACAAAAGCACTAGCAAACCACCTAATCTCCTCCTTCTTGTTAGCCCTTTTACCAGTCACATAACTAGCTTAATTATCAATCCCTACCATATCTGCGAAGAGAATAAAGGACATTGAAAAAAGAGATGATCCTCATCCTCCACACTCTGATCACATAAAACACAGGTATGAGAGACCTCCATACCCCACTGAATAAGTCTGGATTTAGTTTTAAGTCTGTGACTGAGAGCCACCCAAGTGATAAATGAATGCTTATGTATATGTAATTTAAACCACACCAGACCATTCCACTCAGGACAATCAAGAGAACTATGAAGGGTTCTATAAGTATACTTAACAATATACTTACCAGAAGAACTAGGCATCCAGATAACCTAATCATCCTCTCTATAGTCAACACAAACAAAACTGATCTGAGAAACAATTTCATCTATGAACATGTCATTAGTATGTGGCATTTTCCGTTCATCATTCTCAATATATTCAGATACTTTGTAATCCCTGCCAAGAAACACAGAGTTAATGATTTCACAAGGAACCCAATCCACTAATCTTCCATTGGGATGCCAATTATAAGATAAAAAAGAAGTATCAACCCCATTTCCAATATTAATTTTTAAGAATTTAGAAAACTCCTCCCACTGTCCAAGAATATTCCTCCAACTCCAAGAGGAATCTTGAGGAAACTTCATAGTCCAGAAACATTTCTCCTTGATCTAGTTAGCTTTCACCCATTCAGTCCAAAGAGATCTTTACCAAACACTAGCTCCGAAACATGTCTCATATTAGCAGCAATGTTTTTAGACTATAAATCTCTTATATCTAAACCTCCTTCTTTGTAAGAAGAGAAAATTTGCTTCCAACTAATAGGACAGTTAGTCTTCTTCTAAATATCAGCACCACCCTACAAGAAACGTTTAAATATGGAATTCAAACACTTGATTACTTTCTTAGGTAGAATAAAACAGGAAATTCAATAGAAAACCATATCATTTAGCACACTCTTAATATAAAGCAATCGACTACCATAAGTAAAAGATTTAGACTTCCAAGATTTAACCCGACTAGTGACCTTGTCAATAAGATAAACAAGTCCTGGAAAGAAAGTCTCGAAGACAATAAAGGTAAACCAAGATATCGCACTGGGAGATCGCCAACCACATAACCCAAACAAGAAATAATGTTCTGCAAGTTCACCATATTAATAGAAGAATAGAACATGGCAGTTTTCTCTTGACTCGCCTCGAACTCAGTACAAGCATTGAATTTGTTGATAGTCGTATGGAAAGCAGAAGCAGATCTCAAATCTCCTTTGAAAAAAAACTAACACGTCATCAGCAACATAAATGAGTAATAGTTGGATGATAACATATAGGATGAAGAACTAATTCACCAGAATTCACTTGTTGTTGAAGACAGACACTTAATATCTCAATCACCATGACAAACAGATAAGGAGACAGTGGGCACCCTTGTCTAAGACCACTCTTAGCTCCGAAGAACCCATAAGGGGATCCATTTATCATAATTTAGAATCTTGCAGTAGAAATACAACAGTGAATCCATTCAATGAATAAACGAGGGAACCCAAAATTCTCAAGAGCAATAATAATAGCCCTCCAACTAAAAGTATCATAGGCCTTCTTCAAATTAATTTTCAGAGCAAACCTGGGTGTGCCATTAGGTTTGTGGTAATTCCTTAATATCTTATAAGCCAATAAAACATTGTCTTAAATAGACCTCCCAGATGTGAAAGCAGATTGATTTATATAAATCAAATTACCTAGCATGTGCTTCATTCTTAAAGAAATTATCTTTGTCAAACATTTATACAAGACATTACAACAAGCTATAGGCCTAAAATCCAATATATAATTAGGATAATCTCTCTTAGCAACAAGATTCAAGAAAGTATTATTTACCTCTTTAAGCATCTTAACACTCTTGAAGAAATTCTGAACAGCTGCAGTGAAATCATCTCCAACAATACTCCAATAGAAATTGAAGAACCAGCTAGTGAAACCATCTGGACCTGGAATCTTGCAACCAATAGAAGATAAGACCACAACAAATTCATCTATAGTAATAGGTTTAACTAGATTACCTTTGTCTGCATCCCTAATAATATTACCAAACGGAATATCCGGAAAGTATCAACATCTTCAATAAAAGGACTAGATGCATAATCAAAAAGGGAAGAATAAAAACCAATATATTCTGACGTAATATCCATCTTCTTGTAACAACACATTATCTCTAGATAACAAATTAAGAATGTTATTTCTAGAGTATCTCTATTTCGAAGAGTTATGGAAAAAATGAGTGTTAGAGTCACCAATCCTCATCCATTTAACTCTAGATTTATGTTTAGATAAGGATTCTTCATCTCTAGTTACCTTAGCAAAATGATAAACAACAACTTTCTCCTTAATAGCAGGACTCTACACAAAGAGGATGAGATTGTATATGCTTCTGAATATCCCTCAGCTCTACCCTAGCAACTTCAACTTGAGAAGACACATTTCTAAATCTTTCATTCTTCCACTGAATAATAGCAACTTTAACTCTCTTAACTTCGGTAACGAAAACAACCAATGGATTACTTCTAACAGGAGTAGACCAAGCACTTCGAACCAGCTCTAGAAATTAAGCTTCCTCAGTCATGAAATTGAAGAACTTGAAAAGGGGAGGACCGTGATGCCTATCCTCAAAAATAGATACCACAACTGGAGAATGATCGGAAATACTGGCTTCTAAAATATTAGCCTTAAAATCAGGAACATCACTAATCCATTCCATTTTGACAGGGGATCTATCAACCTTAGACATGATTCTTCTATCATCAGCATGATCATTCTTCCAAGTATAAAGACATCTAGAAAAATAAAGAACAAAAATATGACTCTCTTGAGTGCAGTTCCAAAAATCAAGATAATTCTGTGGAGTCAAATTACCACCCACTTTCTCATGAGGAAATAAGATAGAGTTAAAAATCTCCAACAACTAATAAAGGGAAGATACTGGTATCAGTGTACCCCTTAATGTCATACCACAGTTGCTCCCTAACCCTTGCATCATTACTACCATAAAAAAATCAAACCATAAACTTCAAATTCCTGCTAGTAGTCACCTCCACCAAAACCAATTGATCAGGAGTTAGAATAACTGAAACCTGCACCTCCAAAGGATTCACCAATCCAAATTCTACCATATTCATTATTCAGATAATTAATTATCCTCAAAAATCCAATCAGGCCTAATAGACCTTCTTATTTTATCCTTATTCTAACCCTTAACATAAGTCTCTAAATTACCTACAATGGAAATATTATTAGTCCTAATAAAGTTCCTAACTTCTACTTGTTTAATAGGATCATTCAATCCTCTTATATTCCAACACCCAATTTTAAACTTCATTATCAACTAGAGGTTTAACCTTCCTACCTCTAGCAGTTTTCTTTAAATTTAACCCCGTCCCATTGATGAATACTTTTAACACTCTTAGATGCTTGATTCTTCTTAGGATAATGAGTCATAATAGTACTCCCTCCAACAACTGAAAAAGAACTCTGATCCTTATCCATGTTGGGATCAATATTTTCACCTGCTTTAGTATTAACACTAGATACTCCCATATTCTGCTCAACCTCATCTATTGCAGGTTGTAACCTCCATTAGAACCTCAAAAGCATTTTTAGTTTGTATTACTGGTTGACTACTAGAAGGTCTATCAATATTATTAGAACCCTTGGATATATGCTCAACATTTTATATGAATCATTGAACAATCTCTTTCTGGAACTATGATCCAATTCTTCCACATTAGGAGAGACATCATCCTTCATGATATCTCTTTCCCCTCTCTCAGAATTATCCTCAACTACTCCTTCCACAATATTTGACTGAGCTTCCACATTGGTAGCCTTCTTAGTATATTTAAAAACTCATTCACTTCTTCGAGGCTTAATTACTTCCTGCTTGGGTTTTCTTAGCCACCTCCTCACAGTGCAGGATCTTAGAGAATTTTGCTTCAGTATTCCCTAAGATTTTACATCCACCACATTTTGGTGGTTTCCAAGGGCATTCCACCCGCACTTTAAAATTTTATTTTCCATCAATAAACACAAGTGTTTCAGTAGGGAATTCACAAGAAGTATCTATCTCCACACACACTCTAGCAAAGTTCATAATATATCTCTCATAAGTCTTCTTATCTGTCATCAATGTATTACCTAGAAAACCAGTAACAATACCAATACCTTTTTGATTCCACATAAACATGGGAATTTTCCTCAATGTGAACCATACAGGTACAATTTTCAGATCCTCCACCATTTGTTCAACCATAGGAGACCATGGTCAAATTAGAAATAATCTATTAGCATTGTAAACATGACCTTGTTCAAGAACAGCTTGTCTATCTTCATTCTTAATTAATTTCGAAGACGAAAGTCGCATCACTAAGAAGAGTCATATGGACCTCACCTTTAAGTATCGAAATACGCATAAGAGAGTTCTTTACAAAATAATAAGGCAATATATGCCCAATAACAGCATCCACAACCAGATTCTCGAATTTCTTAATATTATCTTCAAAAATCAGAAAAGGAAACAACCATAGCCATGTTACCATTGAAAATTTTAGGAGCTCGATAACCTAGTTCCTCCTGTTTCATTTGTTGTTCACTAGTAGCTTTGGAAGCCATCTTATCCCAAGAACCTTTGCCAGAACCAGATCCAATTCCACCCAAATCAACATTAGGGTTTCCTCCACCAGAAGAAGGGAGAGGAGGAAACATTTCCATATCGTAACCTTTCTTATAAAAATCAGTTAAAATGCCTCCCTAAAAAGATCCCTCCATCACCCTCGGAGCAGATGAAGGAGGAGGAAACGTAGCCGTGGAAGAAGATTCGGCACCACCAAACGGTGGTGCCATGAAAATCGACGAAATAGCTGAAAAGAAAAAGTTAAACCCTAATAGCCTTGGTCAATAGTGACGTACAAGGTCAAATAAAATTCTCTAAACTTACTCGTTACATGTGTTATTTACTCAACAAAAATATTCGAGTCAAAAAAGTGGGATATATCGAGATAATAAGTAAATAAAAGTTTCGAACTCAGATCACTAGTTGAAAATTTGGGGGGTCTAACAACCACACCCAACAATTCATTTGGAAATCTTATAGGACTTACATCAATACACTTTCTAGAGAATCAACTAGACAAGTATGGACTCAATCTAGAATAAACTGTGTCAAAGAATTTAATATCTCTGACTCTTAATTCAATCCGCAATCAGCAAATAGAAATCTGCGAGCCCGATTAAATATAAGAGGAGTAACTTGAACGGTACCAAAGACCAAATATTCAAGTGTCAATCAATGTAAATCAACAACCAAAGGTTGGATATTATAATTGATTGATCATAACGCACAACCTGTGATATTTTAATTATATAACAAAATATAATGCAGAATAGAAATAACACAGACACCAAAATTTTGTGAACGAGGAAACCTCAAATGCGGAAAAACCTCGGTACGTAGTCCAGATTGAACACCACACTGTATTAAGCCGCTACAGACACTATCCTACTACCAGTTAACTTCGGACTGGACTGTAGTTGAACCTTAATCAATCTGACACTGATTCAAGGTATAGTTACGCTCCTTACGTCTCTGATCCCATCAGGATACTAAGCACTTGATTCCCTTAGTTGATCTCACCTACAACCAAGAGTTACTACGACTCAAAGTCGAAGACTTGATAGACAAATCTGTCTCACACATAAAAGTATATAGGATTGAATAAATCTGTCTCCCAAAGAAATACCCAAGAGTTTTTGTTCCGTATTTTGATAAATCAAGGTGAACAGGAACCAATCTATAACCCGGACTTATATTCCCAAAGAACATCCTAGAATTATCAATCACCTCACAATAATCTTAATCGACTAGCGAAAGAAGATATTTTGGAATCACAAACGATGAGATAAAGTGTTTGTGATTACTTTTCTATATTTCCTATCGGAGATATAAAATCTCGAGCCAATTATTCCAATTATACTAAACACGATAGAAACAACAAGATCATATCATGCAACTACAAAGATAATAGTTGGGTCTGGATTCACAATCCCAATGAAGTCTTCAAGTCGTTAACCTACAGGGTCTCGAAAAGAAACCTAAGGTTAAAGGAGAATCAAATTTAGTTATGCAACTAGTAACACACATGAGGTGTGGGGATTAGGTTTCCTAGTTGCTAGAGTTCTCCTTTATATAGTTTTCAAATCAGGGTTTGCAATATAAGTTATCTTAGTAACAAAGCATTCAATATTCACCGTTAGATGAAAAACCTGATTCTCCCAAGCTAATATCTTTCAAACGTTAGATCGAACTTAGCTTGTTAAACACAAATGAAATGTACCCTCATTTAGGTTTATGTAACCATACCTAAACGTGTCCACCATGTTGGTTCATAAATAATTAACCGAGGTTAGCCATATGATTACTCTCATATCAACCTTATTCATCTTAACCATAACTAGTTCAAATGACTCAAATAAAACTAATTAAAGAGTTGTTCAATTGCATAGAAAACACAATTGAAACCAAATCGGTTTGATTCACTTGAATCAATCATGAACATTATAGCCACGGTTTGCAAAGATTGCATTCCTTATGATTTAAATGTTTACGTCCATGAACTGACCGATTTGACAAAGTAACCAGCTTAAGTATGCGTACAGGTATGCGTACTTAAGGAAACGAATTTGAGTTTGTTTAGTTTCCAAACTCCGCAGAAATTTTTGGTTCGAAAACTTCCACCAGTATGCGTACAAGTACGCATACTTAAGGTGACTAGTTTAAGAGTTTGTCAAAACAAAACTCAGCCGAAATTTTCGGTTCGAAAACTTCCGCCAGTATGCGTACATACTTAACCCATCTCCTTCACCAATTTCGTATACACACATATGCATACTCTTGGCTCCCGGTTTATGGATTTATACACTAATGCGCGAACACACTATATATACTTATATCCAAAGATGGTTAGATTCTCAAGTCTTTATTTCAATCATTGAAACATTCTTCTATAATGATAATAGCCGTTTCACACACTATTAGCATCAAAGCAATTTTCAAGATATTGAAATAATCATTATTGAAACATTCCAAGCCTACATCAAATGATTGTATCACACAAACCATGTAAGATGTTACTCGGAAATTTTCTCATGATATAAGATGAACTTGGTCGAAGCGAAAGCCTACGAACACATATTTCGAGAAATATGTAAGCGAGATATACTCAGATCGAAATCTCAAATGTGTATAGAGAAAACTATATCTTAACATGACTTATGTCTCAATATAAGAGATAGTAGAAATAGACTTTCCAAGTGATAGATGAGTTCAAGTCTCCACGTACCTTTTGTCGAAGAAGTTCCACAAGCTCCCCTTAGTAGTTCTTCATCTTCAAATGATGAACTCTGTGAAATCTTAGCTCAACTACACTATCTATGTCCTAGTCCGAGACATCTATAAATAGGCTAGAAATCAAGACTTATAGTTTTGATCACTAACATCGAAAAACATGCTTGACATAGCAACGCATGCGAGTTCGACCGAGCAGTGCTCTAACACTAGTAGTATTTCATCACCCAATAAAACAATTTTACTATTATACAACAACGATATTGGTTTCTTATAATTTATTAATATTATTGAATATACTAATGATATTTGCTTCTTCATAATTTATTAATGTTACAAAATCTATTATACTATAGTGATATCGGGTTCCTATAATTTATTAATGTTACCCACTGTATAATTAGATACATAGCCAACAATAATAACTATGACACATCAGAAGTTCTGACCCTCCTTCCCTTTTCTCTCTGCAAAAACTCGTATAACTATTTTTTTCTTGATTCTTAAGAAATCTTCTCTTGTATCTCAAATTTATTATATTTGGTCTGATTTTCACAGATCTCTTCTGGTCCGGTATGATTACAATTAATTGTAATTATATTTGTATCTATAATTAAATAAAATAATCATTTTTATATAAAAAAAATGTTTCTAATAGAAGGTTATATTAAAAGAGAAAAGACAACAGAGTACACATCAGATCACTCACACATGAGTGCTTCCACTAGTAAAAAAATGGGCTAAGGTGACAGTTAAAAACTGTCACCGTAATACTTATATGACAGTTTTCAAAAATATTTGCACTGTCACCAAAGGCTCTGTTACGAAAGGTCTTTAAGGAACTGTTACAGATTCATGACTGTATAGTAACGGTTTCTTTCAAAACCTGTCATTATTGACAACTTATGGTGACAATTTATTTGTAAAACTGTCATCATTAAATCAAATTCTTGAACTAAGATAACAGTTTCTACATGAACCTGTCATTGTTCACTAGTTACGATAACATCTTTTAAATAAAACTGTCACCAAAGCCCATATTCGGGTCATATTAAGGTAGCAGTTTCTTCACAAAACTGTCATCGTAAAGCCTAATTTACAACAGTTCTGCAAGTCTTTATTTCCCGTCAGGTGGATGGTCAACATCATCACATATAGTAAGAATACATGGAAAAGAAAGAGGAATATTTATTTATTTAAACAAAATGTTTTTACAGAATCGCTTGTACGAATGGATTTTACAAAATGCTAATAATACGTAAGTAATTAGCATCATCAACAAACATTAGTACCAAACCAAAAATAAAATAAAATCAAACTGTGTAAGCTCACGACAAGACCCTCACAAGATAATTAAAATAAGGATCCTTCACAAGGAGATGCCCACACGAAAAGTCAATCCCATAACAATACTTCTTGAACAATACAGCAAACAGGAACTTGCAGACACGCAGAAGTGAGCCTGGCCAGCACACAATTTTGATCGTATTCTACTCAAACTATCTAATAACTGCTTAATCTTCCTACAAAGAACCCAAGTTAACAATCCAAGCATGTGCACGGGAAATAAAAAATCTTCACTTATGACACGATGGAGAAAGCGTCAATTACCACTTAGAATAGAAAAAATAGTTATAAATTAATGGTTATCAACATATGCAGATACTAAGACACACACCTTAGCATAATAACCTAGTTGTCCGCTCATCCAAAAACCTTCTCTTCACGGACAAATTAGCTTTGATGCTTTCAAAAACCAATCCAGGCTGAAATTTTGTACCCTGGAATTGAAGGATGATCAATTCAGTAGCCATCTCAAGCTTTCAAATCTCTGCCGAATGTTTCCACCAATAACTAAATACTGAAGTTTACACCATAGATTTGACCAATACAGGATAGATTCAAAAAGATACATGGGGAAGTGCATCCAAAATGCTTGAATGGAATATAGTTGTCATTGATGAATAGTATGAGCGAGAAATAAGTAACTAAAAATATAGGACTTCAAGCAACATAGTCAACAGATAGAACTTCGAAAACTCTTTTCCCATAGATATCTCATTGGTACACAAATTTTCAGAATTACCATCTATTACAGTAACATGAAACCCAATTTTCTGGTTCAGCATCTATGGAAGTAACTTTAACCCCGAATTTCTGGTTGATCATAAATTATAAAGTTGAACAATTGTATGTAAAGGGACCACAATTGCTCACTCCATGTGTATGATTTGATGACTGATGGGTATTGCAAAAGATTAGATCACGGAATACTTTGCGCAAAAAGAAGTCAACGACATGGCTTGGATGTATTATCTTAAGTTGTTGACACATCGGCAAAACAAATTAATCTGATTAAAACATGGACATAAAAGAGATAATAAAATACTAGCATCAAGTGAGTATGAAAAACAGCAAATTTGACCTATAGACGAAACATGAATGATGGGAATAAGATGAGAAAGTTTTTCCAGATAACCTCATTGCAGAGGTAAGAAGAGATTTGAACATCACCGATGAATTCTATGCAGTTAAGTTGAATTATCTTTCTACATAAACATAACACGAGCAAGCATGAAACAGTCACAACAGTTTTACAAGGCCCACAGAACTAATTTAGAAAAAAAGGGAGTTGTTTCTAAATTTGTGAAAATACAAAATTCTCAAAGTAAGCATACCTTTGAAAGTTTGCTTTGATGGGGAAACCCATAGCATAGATGATTCATCATACCTAGACACACCATTGGAACTCATAAAACTTAGTCACCCAAATAAAAATGTATTGGCTAGAAAGTTTAGCAAAAAAAATCTTTTAAATAAGTTCAGGAAATTCTCACTAATGGCGATGCATTCAACGTTTTTCTGGTGCTGAAAACTGGAGGGACACTTCACCTTCATGTTTATTAAGTCTAAAAGATGATTTTGGATATAATTATAGTTCCGATGCAAACCCGCCTCTATCCTCCTTGAAAATTAATGGATTTATAAGAAACTTCAGTATGAAAATAAAAAAAGACTAAACGTAAAACCAAATACAAATCTACCGAAAGCACGAGAAACTGCATACAATCAAGCAAGAAGATTTATGTCGAGTGCAGAAACCAATAATCCCAAAAGAAAATAAGAAAAACATGTTCGCTCATTAGCAGTGGCTTTTAATGTTTTGTACCCCATTAGTGAACCTATCAAGCTAACTGGCAAGACATATTATAAGACCAACTCCCTGGATTCTCAAGTAACTAGTTAATCACTTACGCAAGTGAATCAGATATTCACTTGGCACATTCCAAACAAGTCATATGGCATAACTAGGTTAACAAAAAGGTTTACAGATGTAATAGATATAAATAAGTGGTGCAATAATATATCAAGACTACAAATATAATATCGTTGATCATCCAAATCTTCTCTTTGTGTTCCTCATGAATAAACCCAGCATGTCATTTCTCAACCTCAGATTAACTTTTGTCTGTGGGCAAATACACAACATGTGATCATGTCACATAACCAAATTCTTAACATATATAGAAGTAGAAAATACAATCCTAATTAGAATAAAAGATACGTTATATTGAATGAAAATTACGATTTATAATCCCTTAATTCATTATCACTACTTTTCATAGCATCCATATTCGCCAGCCTAAAAGGATAAAAGAAGATTGAGTTTTAGTGTATCGTGTATTTCACCCTGAATAAATTCACTCATAGCAAATGAAATAACAGGTACAGCCATATAAGTTCACCTGCTTTCAGTTCTATTTTACCCAATTGAATTATCCGGAAACCTAATATTGAATACAAATGAAACGGTTACTTTCAGCCATTTTACATCACGATAAGCATCTTAAAACTTCTGTCAGGCCTTCACAAACTGCAAATCAAAGTATGAAATGATATTGTTGACTTCTGCACCATCTCAAATATAAGCACATGCGTACTGGGTGTCCAAACAAGCAATTCAACTTATGAAACTTTCCAACTTAATAGATGATTATCCACTAGCACTTGCAAAACTAATTGGAAAATTAAGTTACAAAAATCAATATTGCAACAGAAAAATTCTATAAATATGAGATTCCGTGTTTAAAATACGTGTATGCGGCAGTCTTACCCACATCTATGGTAGCAGTAATCCATACCCTATAAATCAAAGATTATTAAGGAATTGAAAATAATTTGAGTCAATTTAAGAGTGCAGGAAGACTAAAAGACAAAGCTAATCTTATCCAAATACTAATCGAAACCCATAACGAATCACTTTCACTCAATTTAAGAGTGCAAAAGGAAGAACAGAATATTATCAATACCTTAGACGGAACAAAAGTAGCAACTTCACTTGTCACTAAGCCCTATCCTTGACGAACTTGAAAACTTGAAACTGGATCTACCAAGTCTACCAAATGAAGGCAATAATCTTTTAGTACAAATCCCTGAACCAATTACTTGTACCGACGCCATTACCAAAATCCTACAAAACAAATGATATTAAGAACTTCTTTCATATGTTTAACTCAAAAATACCTTTTTTTTTTATAGAGATTATAGAAGAAATTTATTAGGTTAACATTGAAAAATTGGAATCAAAAAATTTGGGGAAAGAAACTGGTAATTAAAACAACAAAATTAGGGGTTTCACTACGAACGAAAAAAGAAGATTAGTATAACCCCTGTTGATTAGTTCATCTAATCTGGTTATAAGTTTGATAATATTATCATCCCCTTCTTAGGGAAATAATAATTTCGGGATAGAGAAGGTTAATAGGGCAGAACGAGAATTATGTAAGGGTTGAAGTAAAAGATTTGATCCCAGATTTTGCTAAGAGAAAAAACCAACAGAAGAGAGGGATGACATCTTCTTGTACGTAGATTAGAATTGTTGAAAGAGATTATGTTTTTCATTTAATCAAAGGAAATAAGAGAGGAAGATTATTGAGAAATTGTGTTTAAGCTTCTTCTTTGGCGGAGATGTCGAGACTCCAGAGACCCACTAATAGGAAGTTACAAAGCAGAACCACCATAGTATAAAGACCACTATTAGGCAGTCAAACTAACAACATCGTGCATTTGAGAATTCTTTGTCGTAGATTTATATAAATAGTAGCAGTTTTGGATCACATAAGTGGCGGTAATTACAAGAACTGTTATCTATCAGTTTACAAATCGATTACAGTTTTGATATCGAACAGTTACAATAGCTTAAAAATAGTAACAGTTTAAAACTGTCATTATACATTAGTGTATGGTAACATTTTTCTACGGAAACTGCCATGGTCTAATAGTTCAGTAACAGTTTGAAAATTTTCGCGGTTGTTCATCACTAGTGGTGTGAGTTTTAGTAAGAAACTGCTACCTATATCTCATAGATTTTTCATTTGTGACAGTTCACTAATGAACTGTCACGGTTTCGAATATTGAACTGTCACCAAAGCCCATATTTGTACTAGTGTTCCCAATTGCTCCAAATGAGACTAGGGTTAACAAACTTTTATAGTTAAAACGAAATTATGTTCCCTGGTATGTATTTCTTTATTCTCTAATGGATCTTATGTACCATTTATATTACTTCTTGAATGCTTTAAAGAAGAATCGCATAGCATTCAATTGTAATTCCATTGATTACATGTAATTCTCCCATATATTTCTAAGAATCTAAGGCTGGGTTAGTATTTGAATTTTATTGTCATGTCATTCCAGATTTTTCTATTTTTTTTCTAGAAAAAGAGAAGTTATGTTGTGCACTTGATTATGTTGAAAATGCAGTTCTTGCTATCTACTCCTCCGTCCCACTAATAAGTGACCTAGTTACTTTTAGATTTTGTCCCATCATTAAGTGACCTATATCACTAGATAAGGAGATATTCCTAAAATTATCCTTTTAATTGATTATAAGAAATATAAGAAATATGCATAATTTGATAGTCATGTTTATATTCGTTACGTAGGTGTTTTAAAATGCTTTTCAATGGTACGAATTTTGCGAACATCCGTGGTGTAGTTTGAGGGATAAATCATTTCAAAATTTCACTATTTATTATCCATAAGGGTATAAATGTAAAAAGTCCTTAAAAATACTTTTCCCCTTGCTTTCCTTAAAAATTGTGCAAACTTGAACTAGGTCACTTAATAGTGGGACTAGGGCTGCACATGGTTCGGTTTTTATCGGTTTTTGGCAAAACCTAAACCGAAACCAAAGTACTCGGTTTTTAAATAATGAAAACCAATGAAACCATATAGCCTATTCGGTTTTATTGGTTTCGGTTTCTACTCGGTTTTGTTAAAAACCATATGGTTTTTGGTTAACCGAATTGATTTATAAACAATAATGTGTCACTGTGTCAGTGCTTTATAGTTTACACAAACAGTGTGAAAAGATTCATTCTGCTATGAGAATAATAGAGGTTCGCAGTATCGAGCTAAGAAAAACCCCAAACATCTTTTAACTACATACTTATTGAAACAAAATTAGCTCAAAAGAGAATAAAAGACGACGAAAATATAAGAGCTTAATGCTCCCCTCATTCCCGACCACCACTTGCAGAGGCATGACGGGATCAATCGTGCGATTCTTTGGCTCCCAAGCTACCTCTCCTCCTTCCACGGGAACTCCCGCGAATGATAAACAAACGAGAGATCGGCGTACAAATAGTGGATTCACAAATCATTTTCAACATTCCCAAGCAATAACAACAATAACAATAACAACATTCCCAAGCAAAATAAACAAGATCAGCAAAGCACATGTTTGTTGTTGCTACTATAAAAAAATTGCCTTGTGGCGGACAAGAGGTAATATGCGCCGCCGGATAACCGACATATGACTCATAATGCAAAGACAAGAAAATCAGAAATCACAAGTACTTCCTAATTGAATAGTCAAGAAATAATCACAAGTATTTCCAATCATTTTCAGTCTATAAGCTAAGTCTAGACCTAAACAAGTCACAACTGATATAAGGCTACAATTATCCCACAAAGAAAAACTAGAAAATGACAGGATGAACCGGATGATAATCGAAAATTCACTCGCCAACGAAACTAGAAATGCTAGAAACAACTCTTAAAGCTTCCTTTATTACTACCTCGAGTCAAAGAGGGTAAAACTACAAACTAGAAAAACTTACCGCTAACAACTTCACGATAACAAAGTTGAATCTTCTTCTTCTTCATCATCTATGTCAATGCGGATGAACTTAGAAGTTGCAAGAGAACCTAAAAATTCTGCAAGAAATTACATCAATAAGTGACAAACAATGAGTAGAGAAAATAACAAATCGAATTTTACTAATAGCGAGTAGAGAAAATACCGAAACATCTTCAGATCATCGGTTCCTAAGGTGTTTGGATCAAGATCAACCGGGTGTCCGTAACCAGCTTTGCGTGCAAATCAATGCCTCAACCTGTCTTAGGCAGCTGATGAACTTCGATATGGATCAATAACTCGCCTTCCAAAGACTAAACGCAGATTCCGAGGCAACGAAGAGACTGGGTATGGCTAGTATATCTCTCGCCATGTGTGATAATACAGATACCTTGTACTATTAGTCCTCCACCAACCTAAAATTTCAAATTGAACACCGGTAGGGCTAATTCTCGGTTCACGTTTCTCCTCTAAATATAACTCCAACTCAGTTTTACCCTCAACATTGTCATCCTCCTCATCTTCTTTCGCTCTCTCTGCTATAAGACTAGCATACGCGGAATCTTCATCATCAGTAACCCCAGAAGATTGAGTAACATTATCACAATCACTTGTGGCACTAGACATTTCATCATTTGCATAAAGACACTTGTACTCTTCGAAAAGTTCTTGAAAATCAGTTCTCACATAAGTCGATAAGTGTTTACGTAATGACGGACCCGTGATATCTAAAGTATCAAGAATAAAATTTAAACCTTTCATTTTCTCACGTGGATCAAGCAAAACAGCAATGAACATGAGAGTGTTCATTTTCTCATATTCTCCCCAATACTTATTAAACTTGTCTAGCATTTTAGTGCCCATACCAGAGAGAAATGGATCTGAACTTTTTACCCATGTGTTCATTGTTCTATGAATGACACTTACGTTAAACAAGAACTCATGTGAAGTAACACGTGTACAGTAAGAAAACTTGACAGTCAAATCATAGAATACCTTTAAAAATTTCCCAAATGATCTTGCATTGGCCCAATCTTCCACATATGGAGCATGTATAGGAGGAGGAGGAGGGGCCTTCTTCTTTCCTTTGTTATGAGCAGGGGTACAAGCCTCTTCCATGTCAACATCATCACTAGCACCAGTAGAAGTAGAAAATACAGGAGGGATGGATCTTTCGTTGAAACAAAACTTCTTTTTGAAAGCCTTATCATCCCGTGCTAGCCTTTCAAAATCTTTCTGATATCTACAAGCAGCTTCCAACATCATGTAAGTGGAATTCCATCTTGTATCCACATCTAAAACTAAACCTTTTCTGCAATCTATCTTTTCTTGTTTAGCACAATCCATAAACTTACTCAACCTAGCAGGAGAACCCATCACATACTTCACCACTGCCCTTACTCTCTTAATAGCCATGTGATACTCTCCCAAGCCAAAGATTCACAACAAGTGCAAGCACATGAGCAAGACATCTAACTTGCATAAACTTAGTATTTAGTACACCATTTGAACTAATCACTTGCTCCTTTAAATGACCATCCTCCCTTAGATAATCAATAGCTAAATCATTAGCACTAACATTGTCAAGCGTAATAGTAAAAACCCCGTGAAGTTCCCAATCTAACAAACATTCCTCTAACATCTTCCCAATTACCTCACCGAATGACCTAAAATTTGGAAAAGTTGATTACCAGTTTGTGCAGCTTCCAATCTTTATCAATAAAATGCGCATTATAACCATGTAGCTTTTATTTTGGGCATTTGAGGTCCATGTGTCAGTGGTGAGACAAACTCTCACATTGTTTGCCTTGAAGTAGTTCTTCATCTTCTCCTTTTCAGACTTCATACAAATTTAATACACCCCGCGAAATGGTCATACGAGAAGGGATCTTGAATCTGGATTCAAGCACCCTACAAAGTTCCTTGAACCCTTCTCCTTCAACCACTCTAAACGGCTGCTCATCTAAAATCACAAATAAAATCACTTTGCCTTTGTACATGCATCTTGATTAAAAGTTACCGCAACCAATTTTCCTTCTTCTCCTAGCCTAGCCGGTTGAAAATCAAGAGTTTGTTGTCCTTTTTCCTCCTTAGGCTTCTGCTTACATATCTTCAAATGATTATTCATACCACCGTCCCATACTTGGTACCCCGAGCTGCAATTTTTGTCTTGTCTTGGTGGCGACATTTTGCATATTTCGAAGGCTTGGGTTCCATATCAAAGTGGTTCCACACATCGAACGTTTCTTTCCCTTTGGTTCTGTCACTTCGTGTTATCTTGATTGCATCTTCGTGGGTTTTACGCTTATTGCTATGTGTTTTCGTCACTTCTATGCCGCCAGGTTCCATCTCCATCTCGCACTAGCATCTCCAGCTCCACTAGCATCTCCAAGCAGAACTAGCATCTTTAGCAAAGACTTGCACCTCCAGCTGAACTTGCACCTCCAACTGAACTTGCATTAGGTGGAGGTCGAGGTGGCCGCTTATTAGAAGAAACAGCAAGAGGTGTTGAACTAGATCCTCGCATTTTCAAACAGCAAGTCTCGCAATATGATAAACCATACATGATGTCAATTGGTATTCGAAAACATACAAAAGAAACAACAACAAGAAACTTATGAGATGAAAAGCATCTCGACTGAAAACCAAATACATAACTCGCATATGTCCAATGCCAAAACTTATTCAAGATAAACAACAAACTTTTTTTTTTTGTAAAATGACTCACTTGAACTTTAAGTTAGTTAAAAGACCTGAATTCATGTCTGAGCAATAGTTGCTCTGGAATTTAATCATCATTTTAACATGTTTACTGATCAATCTAGAAAAAGTATTATTGTAGAAACAACTCATAAGAAACACATACATAAGCTTCTTGTTTATCTACAGCAAATCACGCAAGGTATACAAAAAATGAATGAAATTACATAAAGGAATCAAAAATCAAAAAATGAAAGCATCAATAAATTGACCTAATTAAGCATAACCCAATTCATATTACTATGTAAATCAGGCAAAATAAACCCTAATTTTGAAATATCCCCAACAAAAATTAACATCACAAAACCCTAATTTGCAGATTTATAAAATCAAATCAATATCAAAATCTGTTCAAACCTAACGCTCATAATCATAGTATCATAACCTTTTCAGAAAAGAAGATAAAATCAAACATTTAATACCTTTATAATCTGAAGTAACTTCTAGTCTTAGTTTGTTGCTTGATTAAACTTGAATAAGAAGAGAAGAAGAAGAAGTGGTAGGGAAAGCAGAAGAAGTCACTAGGTGATTAGTTTTAGAGCGATGGTGTGGCTGGTGTCTTAGTCCTGGTGATGCAGTGATGTACTCCAGGGAAGAACGAAAAAGATGAGCAGTTTTGAGAAATAAGAAACTTCGATCTATTCTGGACTGAACTCGACTGAAGTAAGCTAATATCTACTAACATCCACGGCCAATAATATTATAATCCTACGGTCAGTAGTAGTCGGTTAACCAATAGGTTTTCGGTTCGGTTTTGGGGTAAAACCTAAACCGAAACCAAGAGTGTCGGTTTTCCAGAACTGACAACCAAAATGAAACCACTGTGTTATGGTTTCGGTTCGGTTCGGTTTAAAAAGGTCGGTTTCGGTTTCGGTTCACGGTTTAGGTTCGGTTTTGTGCAGCCCTAAGTGGGACGGAGGGAGTATTTTGCGCAGGAATGAGCCCACCAAGCTTTTTGAGAGTATGGTAGTTGTTGGACTTCATCCTAACACTGATGTTTAGACACTACAAAACATGATACTAGCCAGAAAATCTGAAGGGTTGGGGAAATTATGAAGTTCATTGGGTTGTAATCATTCAGCGCGTGTTAAACCAAACCTTGAACCACAGATGCTGATTTTATTTCCAATCTAGATAGTTATTGTTGGAGAATTGAATGGATTCGATTTGCAGTTTGTAATATTGAAACTTGAAAACCATAATCTTACTTTTGTTTTCAGGTTTTGTTTGTATACCCTCCAGAAAAACAACTGTCGCTCAAGTATAAGGATCTTTTATCATTCTGTTTTCCAGGAGGTCTGGAGGTTAGTGACCTTTGCATGATGAAACTTATGTACTCCACGGATATCGACTTCTTATTTTTCGTTTCCATAAGTTTTGTTGCATTTATACTTTGTCATGGTTGACAAAAAATGTTAATGTTGTCAGGTTCATGTTGTTGAAAGAACTCCTTTAATGAGTGAGTTGAGTGAAATACTCCTTGGACTGGTATAAATAGCTTCCTGCATGTTTCTTGTTTTAAGCTGAAGAAAGTTTTGTTCTTATCATTATTTATTTTTTTGTACAAGACTCTTGACTATTGTACAGGATTTGTTACCATGTGGTAGTACATAAATAAGATGTCATCCTTTTTTTGTCCAAATCTTGCGTCGTTCATGTATATATATGTTAGTCAGTGTTAAGATGATTTCATTGAAAAAAGGTATTTTGTCTTTTTGAATGAATTGATAGCTTATGGAATTTGGTTTGTTGCAGGACCAATTTCATTGATTGCCTGACAGAATCTACATAAAATACAAAGAGAGTGCCAAGTTATGAAGCTTCATCTTGCCTAATTGCAGTTAACTAGTTAAGTATCGGTGCCTTTCCTTGCAACAATAACTTCATAACTGCTCCAGTTTTTGGGTGTGTCATCTCTTCTAGTTTTTGCTTACTCCCAACATCTACAATTTTTGTGTTCGAAAGTTTTTGAATGATGCTCTTTTTGATTGGAAAGGATGGAGAACAAAGCAGTCATAAGGTCCCTTAGCAGCTTCAAGTTTTGTAAGTTCTATGTAGACAGTTAGTAAGTTTCTATCTTATAAGTTTTATGTAGACTGTAAGTTTCTAAGTATTCCCTAAGAAATTATCGTTGAATGTGGATGATGAATGGATTGGAAGGTATTATGCAGGGTATTTGGAATTCCGGCTCATCTCCGGCAGAAATGAACTACCAGTCAGCCTTGACCTGGTCAAAATTGGTCAAGGTTGACTGGCAGTAATTTTTTTGATGTTACAAAAAAATTCGCAACGACTTGTAGCTATTTCAACTTGCCATGTAGTAACGGCTTGAACACGTTACTAATGTTCCACGTAGTAACGGCCCCAACCGTTACGACCCTGCAGTTACAAAAATTTCGTAACGGCCCTCAGTTGTTACCACGTGTCATTTTATAACGGCTTTTCTCTGTTACTAATGTCGTTACAACCCGAAATTCATGATTTGTTGCATTGACGTTACAAAAATATTGTAACGCCCATTTTTGAAACAGGCAAGAGCCGTTATCATGTCTCTAGCTAAGTGACACCAGGCTTGCATATTGCACTATGAAAAGGATAATGCTTAATACAGAGGTGGACCATTGTCCATTGCATTGAGGTACTCTCACGATCTCACCCAACACAACTATTATTATCACCTCTCCTCAATTATTTATTTCTCTGTAAAAGTGGGTCTCTTTCTCAGCCTTTGTGTGTCAACATTTCTGGTTCTTATCTTAATTTTTTAGGTGAACTAGAAGAAGGAGAAACAAAGGGTGTTTCTTTATATTTAGTGTCTTTGATTTTCTTCCTCAATTTGCTTTCTTTCAAGTAAGAGTTCACTCATTTTTTTTTTTTTTTTTTTTTTTTTTTTTTGTTGAGTCAGGAGCATCAGAACATCATGGGTTGGAAAATGGTTTTATATGGGAACGTGTAGGATCGAGCAAGAGAGAGGATAACACAACGCGGAAGCAAATAATGGACTACATTGATAATCAAATTCGGGGTACAATTCTCATGGCTTAACAGCCTACTTATAGTCTCACAAATTTGACCATCACTCAAAGTAATTTCCTAATAAAAACAAACTCTAAATAAAGCACACATTCCTAACATAAAGAAAACTCTAAATAGAACTCTTCTAGAACTCAAACACCTTGCTTCTCAAGTAAGCTCGTCTTCCAAATATAACACATCGTGTCAACTGTTCCTGTTGATCCAACTTGACTGCGTCAACTGCAGAAGTTGATCCATACTCTTTTGTATATTGTCTCAACAACACTTGTTGATCCACTCAGACTATGTCAACTCTCGTAGTTGATCCACAAACCAAATCACCATATCTTGGTTTAACTTCCAACAGAACGGTGGTGGTGGGGACTCAAAACCCCCCTTTGAACTAATTCAAAGGCATTATGATAATCTCTAATACGTCTTTTGTCAGTCAATATTTAAGGTGTTGTTCCGATATTTAGAGCTTGTTATCACATACAATATATATTTCTCTATCTGTGTCTCTGTCTAGTGTCCTCGACATCCTGGTCGCAGGTAGATGTTTTCTCTTGTTTTAGGAGGCCCCAATCAAGGTACTGAAGATTTAGACAATAATTGAATTTGTAGCTACACAACAATGGAGTATGATTTTGTTATTTCACACATTTTTGCATCTTTCAATGGTACATGTTTCTTTTATTGGATTTGCTTTCCTTAATGTTTGATAATGGACAAGTCTGTAGACTGCAGAGACGTCACGATTTATCTTGTAGGAAAACCCTTGTCTGTTGTACTGGCAAGTTCTGATCCATTGTTTAAATTAGACAAGCTCTGTTCATATAGAGTTCTCAGTTTAAGAGATTTGTGGTTTGTTTTGTATTGTGCTTTGTTTGCTCATATGTCTTATATTTAAGTTTATTTAGCTAGTTGTGTCTGTGTGTACGGATAAATGTGTGTACCTGATGGTAGTGTGTGGTATTGTTGGTGGAGCGAGAAGGTGGTTTGCTATTGGTATAGGTGAGAAGGTGGTTGCATGGAGGTGTGTGGTGATGGGGGTGAGTGGTGGGGATGCACCATGTTGATATTTTTAAAGGCCCGTGGAGATGAATCTATGGTGCAATGGTAGCACAACTGACTCCACGTCAGAAGATGTGTGTTCGATTCACGCCAGGTTCACTAATTTTATTACATCAGTTTTGGGATCAACTTTGGTTGTTGATACTAGATTTTGGGATCAACTTCGGTTGTTGACACCCGATTTTGGGATCAACTTCGGTTGTTGACACCCAATTTTGGGATCAACTTCGGTTGTTGACACCATATATTTTTTTTCTTATTTTCTGTTTGTTGTTTTGGGGATCAACTTCCATTGTTGACACCATTTTTCTTATTAGTATTATTTTTGATTTTTGTTTTGGGATCAACTTCGGTTGTTGATCTGGTTTACGATATCAACCGGATGTTGACACTTTTTTTTTTTTTTTTTCTTATTTCCTTATTTTAATTTTTGGGATTAGCTTTTGTTGTTGACACCATATTATGATGTCTACTTCCTTTATTGACTCTGTGTATCTATATATATATATATATATATATATATATATATATATATATATTTCTTTTTTTTTGCTTTTTCTAATTTTTGTTTTGGGATCAACTTCGATTGTTGACGCCATATCATGGTGTCAACTTTGATTGTTGACACCACCGGGCCGTGGTGGTGGTGGCGGTTCGGCGGAGGCCGTGAACTGGCGGTGGTGGCGGCGGTGGTGGTGGCTGCGGTGGTGATGGCGGCGGTGGAGGAGGACCGGTGGTGGACTGGCGGCGGCAGTAGTGGTGGTGTTCGGTGGTGGAAGAATATTAGTAGTGGTGGTGGTTGGTAGGTGGTGATGGTGGTGAAGTGGTGGAGAAAAAAATTTGTTATATTTTGAAATAAAGATATATATTATATGAATAAGGGTATTAATGTAATCCATATTTAAAAGGATAAGGTTTTTAAAAAAGGAGGGCTATTTATTGTTGTATAAAAGTATATTTGTTAGGTGTCAAAACTAGGTGTATATTATTTGCTAGGTTACCGACCAACAGTTTTGTATGATTACTATTATAATATTATTTCTTTATAATATTATTATAATAATAATAAGAAGAACGTGCCCTAGCTCAGCTGGTCATCCCCGTTCCCCAAAATTTAATGCGCTCTAGGAGGTCCCAGGTTCGAGTCCTCAATGGCGTAATATTGCATGAATTAACATGGAATGTAGTGTTAGCTTGCCCCCCTTGTGACACAATCTCAGCCCCCTCCCGCCGTTTCGGCTCTCTTGGCTATGTTACCCACGAGGCTCGCTGGTGGTTAGGACAACAACCTGTTCAATTAATGTAGTAGTATGTTGTTGGAGCTTAGCTTGTTAGGCTTCTAACTAGTTTCTTATAATAATATTTATCCAATAAAAAAAAAAAAAAAAAAGTTAGTGGCCTTTTTTATGCGGTAACCTTTTTCACCAACGACATGTTCAGGGGTAAACAGGTCAACTCATAGGGTCAACCTTGACTTTTGTGAACAACGGTCAACCGGAGTCTAAAGTCAATGTAATGTGTGCTGCAAAATTATCCGGCTCGATAGGCTACTTAATAGCAGACTTCTTTGTTATTTTAAGTTTTAGGTTTAGGTTTTCTCTATTCACACCGTTATCACTCCATTGATTGATGGCGAGCAAGAGTCGGTACCTTAGTGTTTGCATGCCAGAAGACATAATCTTTGAGATTTTGGCAAGGCTACCTGTGAAATCTTTGTTGCGATTCAAGTCTGTTCGTAAATCATGGTATGCATTAATCAAAACTTCTGATTTCATCCATCGCCATCGTGTCCATATAGAGAATTCTAATAACACCAAGTTAGGCACCTTTGTCTTCGAGTACTTAGATCATAGACTTGCATATTATTGTTATGACATCGATAGGGCGGCCACCGGACCATGTCGTCAATTGCTTATTGTTTCTGGTGAAAACAGCTTTAACGGGCATGACAATCTAGGACTAGGAATCATGCCTTGTTTAGCAAATTCTTCTGCATCCATGGAAGATTTAACCTTGGCAGGTTCTTGTCATGGAGTACTTTGTTTTTATCATCAAAATGTTAGGAAGGGCATTGTTCTTTGCAACCCTGCTACAAGGCAAAGTAAACTTCTCCCGAAACCTTTAGGGAGAAGATCTGGCACAAGTTTTGTTGCCTTTGGTTTTGATGCCATAACCAGTGATTACAAGGTGCTATGTGTCAAGTTTTTTGTGGATGTGCCTTATAATTATACTTCCCCGGAAATTCAAGTGTACAAACGAAGTACTAATTCTTGGAAGCGGATAGACTCAAATTTCATTAGTGCACAATCTTGCTCACTTGATGGGAGCAAACAAGGCAGATACTTGAATGGTAGTTACTTCTGTATAGGTAAACAAGAATACCAAGCAATAATTGTTTCATTTGATTTTAACAAAGAGGTGTTCAGACCAATACCGGTTCCCGGTGATGGTTGTGCTACTTGGTCGACTGATGTGATCCAACTAGATTCAATAAGGGATAAACTTGTTTGCATAAAGGAATCAAATCTATTTAGGGGACCAGGTTGTGTAAAGACATTTAAAGTATGGGTGTTGAATGATTTCATTGCCAACGACGAGAACTACTCCTGGACTATGCTTCATAAAATTAGCACTGCCAATGAATACGACCGCTGGGTGCCAATGGCGATTTCCAGGAATAGACAGTTTAGTTTTATCTCTGTGCTTAACGATACGAAACTGTACAATTTTGTTACTGGTGAAATTGAGGATTGGAGTTTCGGTCAAGGCATAAGGTTGATAAAAACAGATGTGTACAAAGAAAGCCTTATTTCAGTTTGATGCATGTGGTTCAACAGCAGTACCTGATACTAGATTTCTTGTTCTTTAAATTCCAAATTTTCTGCTGTTCATTATAAAGTTTTGAATAATCGGTTTTCAGCATTTACGATGGATTAAACAGTACATAAGCACAAGTATAACAAGCGCACAATGATAGTAGTTCATATGATGATTATGTAGAGCATGTAGTATGAGTAGTAACCTGATAATGTCAGTACTAGGTGTAAGGCTGGCGCCTGGGAAAAAAGGCGCGCCAAATTATACTACATTCCTGTTTTTTCTAATAAAAAGGCCCTTGCCTGGGGCGCCTTTGGCGCCTCGCCTTGCCTAGCGCCTTTTACAACATAGATTAGTAGTAACCTATTGTGCAAAATATCCAAATGTACAGTTTAACCACAAAATAAAACAAGAATGCGTACCCATCTTAATTACCCCGACTTGACTTGTAGGAGATGATTGTGTAGTAGGTTTGGGCTATGGTTAGTGCCATGAGAAAAGTGGCTGCCACTAGCGAGATAATAGTCCATGGATTACTAAAGTAATTCTCGTACAGGTTTGAAATCCAAATCCTACACATTCTCCAAACCATAACAGTTCCTTGTTTGCAGTACTCGTTCATATCCTGAAGAGCTACAATGGGTTCAGAATCGACATTGAACATTCCAATGTCTTTGGTAAAGACTTGAATCGACTTAAGAACAGCTTGTTGGTCTAGTGGACCAACTATGATCCCTTGGTGTCTAAGCAACATAACATCCTTCACCGACTTGACAAGAGTTTTGATAAGGTAAATGAAAGAATGAAATTTCAAATCTTTGCTCACCCAAACCTCGAACGCTCGCATGTTGAGAAATGGGTTCTGGTGGTCATCGTGAATCATGACGGGAGGAAGGAGGAGGACTGCTTCTTTGTAGTCGAACCTGATATTCTTGTAGCCACTGACCTTTTTGAATCGGATACCGAATTGATAGTAAAGCTCGGATGCTGAGTACCCAGTAGGCAATTTCAGTCCTATCTCCAAATCTGGTGCCTCAAGCACCCTCTCCGCATAACGATCTAGAATGTGACGTCGAGGACCTTCGTTGTGGCACAACATCATATGAGATATTGTCTCGTGGGCATCCTGCATATTCAAATGTAAAAGAACTTAATAAGTATAATTTATTACCGGTCTTTCATCCTCGAGTCAACCGGTCCTTACCTCTTGTGGGCGTGCAACAGACAACAACGTGGTAAGAACATGATATGGCAATTGGTTCTCCACAGTGAGCAAATCCTTGATGGTAGAATCATAGTTGACTGTTTTCCCATGAAAGCTAAACATCGGATCACTACGAGCGTAATCGTCAATAGAAACCTTGGTTCCAACAGCCAAGAATTCGAGGAGGAAGCATCCATCAACTAGCATGAGCTCAACGAATTTTTGGTCATCATGGATCCATTCCTGGTCTAGTTGCGCATACGACAACTTAAGTTCATCAACAACTTTCATTAACTCGGTAATATATGTTTGGAGGGGAACGCCCGATCTCTTGACAAAGTGAACCAGGGCTCTTTTCTTGTGAACTTCCATGGGCATCAAGTGTGGTTTACCATTGTGGTATGGACCTATTGACACCACTTGTGGTTCATAAGCTTTCACATTTACCATTTTGAGTGATGAAGGTAACTTGAATATGGGTTGTTGCTTCTCCTGAATTATAACTTCTAACTCTTTGTATGGATCTTCTTCTTCTAAGTTGATGTCTAATATTGATGACCGCGTCTCTTCTTCTTCTTCTTCTTCTTCTTCTTCTTCTTTTCTCTTTTTACTCACCACCACCTATATTCAATTATAAATTTACCCCATGAGAACTTACATGATAATTGAGGATAGAGAAACCAGAGAAAGGGAAGGAAAAAAAATACTACCTTTTTTTGTTGTTCTTCTTGTTGGAGTTTAGGATAAGATTTTTTTTCTTTTTGCAGCTCAGAGAATCTCTGCTTGTGTAGTAAAGACTCCTTCTTTCTGCTGCTACCAAATCTTCTTACAGAAAAACCCATTCTAGAATCTAGAGAAATATCAACAGAGTGAGCTTGGCCACCAATAAATTTAAGTGGAGGAATGAATGCTTTTTTTCCTTGTAGCTAAGGCATGCGCGGGTAAGAGGACTAAGACCATTAGTTACCGACATAGCTAATTCTCTAGGGGAGTATCTGTTGACATAGGCATCCTCACACTAATCAAAAATTCTTCACATACGCTGAAAAAAAACTAAGTGAAAACCGCCTACTCACATGTTTTCATATGGCGGGTCGAAATGCGGCCCCCTAGTTATCCTAAGTGGGCGGAGCCCGTCCTTCATGTGAGAGAACTGTTTTCGCATGGTTTTTTCAGTGGCCTTGCATCACTGAAACAACGTGATAATAACCATGTCAACATATCTTATTAAAATTATGAAACGGAGTGAGAATAACCATGTCAACGGATTCTTGTACCCGGAAAAATCCAATGTTTCTAGCGATTGACTTGACGTGTGCCTGTGACCGACATAATGTTTAAACAAAAAAGTCAGAGAAATCACATGAATTTCTTTTCTTGGCTTTTTACAGATTAACTATACAATAACCGTACTCTTAGCGGTCAATATTTACACCTTGTTTTCAAACACCCAACCGACATCCTCATAACGGTCAATATTTTGCCGCATGGCAGATGAATCGTACTCCTTGACAACCATTTTTGTCCACTCAACAGTCACACCCTATGCTGTATACTGTAACTGTGTAACTGGACATACATATGGTTGTCCAGTAGCCAGGTCTCAGGATTCAGGAGTGTGGTCCAGGGAAACATGATGTTTATAGTTTCAAATTCAAGTTTTCCTCTCTAAACTTCTTCTCATGCCAAGCACTATGGTATATAATTTTCCTTCCCTATCCCCTAAATGTAGGAAAATTTCTCAAAACCCATCTACCATGGTCTCCCATATCCATTCTAAGTAGGGATATCCCTTCCCTACATTTAAAATTGGATCAAATCTGATCAGTTTCCGTGTAAAAGTCAGCTTACGGATACTCAATATCCTTGATTTTTTACACGGAAACTAAGTATCCGTTTCTGGTTTTTCAAGTTTTAAAATAAAACTTTCCTTTTTCACTCTTTTTTTTTTAATAAAACTCTTATTTTTATCTATTATATCCCGGCCAAATTGGGGTATACCCATATTAATTGGGGTATACCTAATAAGACAAAACCTGGATCACCCCTTAACCATGTATTTTCTAAATGGCTAAATTGTCCTTACTTAATTAACATTAATAATATGTTTAGGTTAATTAATTTAGTTAGTTAATTAGTAGAATTAAAAGTCTAAAATTAGGTATTATTTGGATTGAACTCATGGATTATGTTTATGTGTTATGGTTTTTGAGGATATATTTTTTTTTTTTTTTAGATTTTTTTTTTTTTGTAACGGAAATGAAACTACACTAGCCAAACACTTCTACAAAGGGGATTGCAAAGCTGCTAAGTGATTTTATACTCAAAATTATTGAAGAAATCAACACTTTCAATTCTGAAAGTATGAAAAGTCGGCAAGGTCGACAAAAAAAAAAAATACGTTGCCGACTATAGGATTTTTGACATACAGAGAAAGGTGTTACAAATACATAATTAGTCGGCAAGGTTTTAATTTCATAACCTTGCCGACTAAACTATAGTCGGCAATGTATAAGGATGAATACTGTGACGACCCTGTAAATACTACTTTCAGTAACAAAACTCTTTGAAAAGTCGGCATGTTATTCATCATATAACCTTGCCAGCTAAAAATAAATATCAAAAGTCGGCATGCTCGACAAAAAAATACATGACGACTATGTAACTGCAATTCAACAATTTCAAATTTTATGATCTAATTTGTCATTCAAATAACAAAACAAAGTACTAGAATGAGTTTGAAAGGATAAATCAACAATAAAAAAATAAATAAAAAAAGCATAATCGACGATATTTTTTCATTTGAAAACGATGAAATATAGAGAAGGAGAAAGGAATTGATTAGATTGATGATGAAGGAGAAGGAAAGAAATTAATAAGGTTTTGATCTAAAACCAAAAAGGGGTAGTTTTGGTTATTATTAGGGAAGGGTAATTAGGTAACTTTACACATATTAGACACCCCTTAACCCACTATTGTGGTTGGGAACAAAATGGCTATATCCCAATTAATCTGGGTATACCCCAATTTGGCCAGGTATTATATCTCTTCTTACCTATTATATCTCTTTTTTTATCCTAAATTATCTTTTTTACCTATACAAATATTCCAACGGGAAAAAAAGATAGGGAAAAAAGAAAAGGATACTGAGTTTCCGTGCAATTTAGAGAAGGGATAAAAACATCCCATAGTGAGGTTGCCTTGTAATCCATATCCCTTCCCTACAAATAGAGAATAGGAAAGGGAAATGTTGTGCCATAGTGATTGGCCTCGGGGGTGTGGTCCAGGGCAACATGATTTTTATAGTTTCAAATCCAAGTTTTCATATCTAAACTTCTTTGGGCGTTGACACCCCCAACGGGTCCTTTTGCCGTTCGGTCTCTGAACCGGAAAGGTGTCAAAGTATGTGCTCTGAATCTTTCATTAATCCTAACATAAATAGTCTCATATTTGAGTCTCTGTTGTAGTGACATGTGTCTAACCACTACCTACATGTGTCATAGTGCATGAACATGTCTCCTTCATGCTTGACACCTGTCGTCTTTTCTCTTCCACTAACTACACATGTAATGAAAATAGCTACTCTATCTTACTTTCTTACATGTATTTAATGAGCAACACAATGAATGAGAAGTATGTCTGATTCTCATCCTCTTTTGTCTCCTCCATGTAACAAACTTAAATAGTCTCGTTATTCTTAAGAGTTCAAATCTACAAAGATTAATTATGTGGGTAAGATCACAGCGGAGCTAGGAATCCATTTATGGGTAGACAAGAAAATTAGGGTAGGAAGCATGTTAAAATGGGCTTTGATCCCATAATATAAACATGATTAGGCTTGGGAGGCAGCCCACCAGGGTAGGCAATGGCTACATCCTACATGCCTGATTAAGATGACGGAAAATTTTCTACTAGGTTCTGCATTACAAAATCCCTACTGCTATTTGCATACTGACTGGGTAAAAGTTGATATAAGTTTAAGCATGGAGGAAAGTTTCAACCATAAATGCTTGTGGCATGGGCTATGGATCGTTCCAACAAGTCATAGGGGTGAGCAACATGTAAAATCTGTAAATTTGGTACCACCCATATCTGGTACATTTAAATGACAGGTGTTAGATTTCCATCGATGTCTGGTCCATCACCGCGGGTTTGACATCAGTGGGTCAGCAGGTGGATGGGTTGGACGCAGATGGATCCGCAAATTTGTATTGAAACTTATTTCTAAGTAAGATGAAAGCAAAACTAAATGAAAACACAGTTTAATTACTTATTTATCACATCCTAAATCATACTTAGATAAATATTCTTATATGTTAACTAAATCCGCTTCGGCACTCTATAGGAACGTGTAAATTTAAAGCTTTCATAGATGATTAGTACGAAATGAATATACTATTTAGTATAAATTACTAAACTTATCTTCATACCTTACATGATTTTAAAAATACACTCAACCTAGAGAGTGCGTGTGTCCAATTTTCTAGAGTTGCACCCGTAGTCAATCCACATCTAATCCACTCATGAACGGGTTGGGTGTCCACCCGCCAAATTACTGGTGGATTGGGTCGGATTGACGGGCTTGACCACCCATGCTCACTCCTACAACAAGAGCATAAGTAACACTACAAAACTAACAGAGTAGATGTTACAGTCATAACATGGTTATTAAATTTGAATAACGTTGTCTTAGTCGTAGTTGAATAAGTCCTGTTTGTTTTGATTAAGTTGGGAACGTGTTAGTAGTGTGCCTGGTAATACAGCGTCTTTTGTTATTTTTGGAACTGTATTGGTTATAAAAGTCTTAGGAGTAGTCGTATGAAACCATCAATGAAATTCTATTAAACACGGTTGTGTTGTTGGAGGATTGAGTCCCTCGAAGAACTCATTTATCTTTACTTTTAATTACCAGATTTCTTAGATTTTAGTTCACAAGTCTTTTTATATCCTGGCGAGATTGGGGTATACTCAAACTAATTGGGGTATACCCAATTTTAAGTGGACATGTGACCTTACTAAGGGGAGGCCAAAACGTGGTAAAGTTACTTTAATACCCCTATACTAATTAACCTAAAACTAAACCCTAAACTTAAAAACTAAAAACTCGATTAATCTTCCTCTAATCCTTCTTCTCTAATCCATCTCCTCTACTCTTTCATTCCAAAAACCTAAAATCAACCAAAATTTTCAATTTTGATTTTCTACAAAAAAATGGTTGATTCTAAACGATCCAAAGAAGAAGAGAGATTCAACTGGTAACATGAAAAGATCCAAATCAGAGGGAAAAGGTAAGGGAAAGGTTGGAACTAGCAAACCCGAAAATCCAATCCTTGAAGGTGCTGAAAAGAAACCTCTAAAGGTGAAAAGAAGATTGTAAGTAATTTATAAACTCAAACCCATTATTGTTTTGTTGTATATGATTGTTAGATTAGGTTAGAAATCGGCATTATGATTTTCAGATTTTTTTGGCCGGCAAGGTCGATACTTACACAACATGCCGGCCATTGGTATTTTGAAAGAGCCGGCATTGTCTCAGGATGAATAACATGCCGACTTTTCATCAGAGCCATGGCGACTGTTGGACAATAACCAGGGCCGACATTGTGGTATAATAACCAACCATGTAGGGTTATGTTTGGTGGGCGTGGTTTTTGACTTGTACCATGCCGACGTTAGGCATCGAAACTTTAATTTCCTAAGTTATTAGTCGGCATCTTTCATAAAAGGACCATTAAATGGTTTATTCGTCGGTAGGGTATTTGGTTAACACCTTTCCGACTCTACTGTAGTCGGCAGTGTAGTTGGTTAAAACCTTGCCGGCCCGGTGGAAGAAGATCAACAGTGTTGTGTTGTTTGTTTTCATATATCTTATTTGTGCATTGTTTAGGTTCCCAGTGGAAACAAAAGAAGAACTACCTTGTCTTGTTAACAATGCAAAAGAGCTATTTGAATATTTGAACACAATTTATCCCAATTTAGAAGAACCTAAAGATGAAACTGAAGAGAATTGCCCGTTTAGAAAGTTATGTTTGATGGGTAGGAAAATCCGGAGAAGAATTTCTAAGGTTTATGAACAGTCCTAGCAATCCCCTCAACTATGAAGAATGCACATCATCGAGGAGGAAGAAGAGGAGGTTGATCCAAGAACTTTTTTTCGGGGCATGTGACTTTTCCGGAGTGAACCCTATTACAATGAGGATGGTGACTACATAGGTCCGGTGAAGGGGAAGGGAAAAGCAAAAGTCGATGCGGTGAAAAAGCTAGTGATGGGGAGGAAGATAACAACAATGAGAATGATCCTTGAAATTCTTAAACTTTATTATGTTTCACTTGGTTTAGAAACTTAGATTGTGGTTTGAACTCTTAGATTGTGGTTTGAGACTTGTTAAACTTATTTTAATTTTCAGTTTTAGTTGCTTTAGAAGTTATTATTTTGTTTATGCGAGTTTTAGACAAAGTACTTGAGGTAGGCATGGTATGAAATCTATACCTTGCCGACCTAAATGTTAGTTGCACCTTTTAGGTACAAAGTACAACCCATTGAATGCTCAACGGCTAGAAATTTCAAAATCAAGATATTAGGTATGTTGTTATTATAAAAGCATTCCCAACTTCATCTTCAACCTTGCATAAATAATGGAAGTTTCACCACCAAATATTTGTAGTCTTTGTACACTTAGTGGTCATTTTGCAAACGATTGTCCCTTTGAAGGAAGCAAATGCACTATTGAAGGTTGTAAGGGATTCTTATTTCTCATGAAAGCTGCAATAGGAGGTGTATATCGGCCGTATGCTTCGAAATGCACTTGTTGTGGGTTTTTCTATTGGATAGATGAGCGCGTAGCTCCGTATGAAGATGAAGTTGCTAAAATCAACCTTCTACCATGCATAGATCCATGTTGCGACGGTAAGATGAAGCTAATTACCTCTCCTAAGAAATTGTGTACCGGTAAAAGATACTATGTATGTCCCAAATGTGTTAGGGTTAAGTTTTTAACGTTTGTATGCTTTAATTAAGGTTTGTATCCGATATATAGTCGGCATTGTCCTAAATTATAAGCTTGCCGGCTCCCTCATAGTCGGCATTATCCTATATTAAAATCTTTCCGAATGGTTGTTCTGTCGGCATGGATATTATAATACACCTTACCGGCTTTATTGAAAATAACATTCATGAACAATTTTTGAGGGAGTTCTTCGCCGGCATGGTTCTCCTAAATACCAATGCCGGCGCAATAAAAGCCGGCAACCTAGCAAAACCAGGAACCTGCCGGGGCCTAATAGAAAAAAACGTCCAGGAACAATCTTTTTAAGGGAGTTATTAGCCGGCATGGTAAATTTCATAAACATTGCCGGCGTATAAAGCGCCGGCAACTTGCTGTAAGCCCGACCTTCCGGCCATATCAGACTTTTTCTGTCTTGTCATGCATTCGGCCGTGATCTGACGAAATAATACCGTCCGAGCCACGGGAGAGCCGGCAGGTTTGTTGATAATAATGATGCCGAACAAATGAGAATACACCCAAAAAAACACATTCATTTCATTCATTTGTAGCACTCCAAAGTACATTACACAAAACACACATGCGATTACAAAAGTACTCCAAAATGTACGAATGTTTTGTCTAGTACTCCATTGTACACTACACAAAAAGCTGCTTTATTCCCTAATCATAATCACTCCTCACTCAAATCTATTGGAGGGAGTTCATTCAAACCTATTGAACCTCCTTTAATCAAATCTATGGGACATTCCCTAGACTCATCTATAACATTCCAAAGGGCCATGTTGTCCTCATAAATTTTCATCCATTCCTTGCTCTTGTTGTTTGTGAACTTCTCCCACAAACTAAACCTACATAGAGGAGGTAATGGACATTCCTTATTGAGTTGTAGACCAATAAAATGATTTTTATCCACCAAAGCCATGACAATTCTTCTATGCTTGAGTTGGTCCACGCAAACCGCATGTTTCGGTGCAAATGCAATAGATAGTCCCTCACTAAAAATGTACCACGCAATTCCAAGTATCCGCCAATAGATGGCCACACTCCGGCATTCTCAACCAATGCTCCCATTTGATCGGTGCGTTTCCTCAGGGCCTTTAACACTAGTTAGCAAACCTTTGAAAGTTGCTTCTTTTTCCTCCATGGAACCTTCTAGAATCATTGAGATATGGAACTCCTTGTCGTGTTCTAGTCGAGCGGCCATCTTCTTTCTAATGTATTGGCATTGGGTGAGATTCTCTTCAACCGCTCCACTTAGGTGTCCCAATTGTTGCGAGATAACGTGAAACCCACAATTTCCATCTTTCGGAACATCGTCGGTACCAATCACGAAATCTTGAATAATTGGAGGGAGTTGAGTACGATACTTTTGCAACACCGGTTGTACTACCTTCTTTGGACGACTTTTTTTCTTCGCCACATCTCCTTGGCTTGCTTGGCTCTCAAGTGGTAGAGTTCCATTTGTATTCAAGTTAGAGACCGTTGGCGTAGTTGAATCCTTCCTTGGACGACCTCTTTTCTTTCCAACAAATTCCACGCTTGCTTGACTCTCAAGAGGTAGAGTGCCATTTGTATTCAAGTTAGAGACCGTTGGCGTAGTTGAATCCTTCCTTGGACGACCTCTTTTCTTTTAGCGGGCTCCTCCTTGTATTGCGCCTCGGTATAAACATGTCCGGATGGATCGCACTTTGTACTCAAATGCTCTTTAATGTTTTCCCTTTTGGATTGATCACTATTTCTACTTAAAAACTCTTTGATTTGTTCTCCTTCGGATTGATCTTGATCGCAATTTGTACTCAAAAACTCTTTGATTTGTTCTCTTTCTTCCGCCCTCGTCTTTTTGGTAGTTGCTTTTTTATCTTGTTGATATCATTATTAGTGTACTCATGGATAGCATGTTGCACCGTCACAATCCCATTTTGACTCGTGAAAAGTAGACCTTTTAGTCTCCCATGCGCTTGCTCTACCATACTTGTGGATTCAAGTTTGAAATGTTTATAGTCGTAAGTATAAGCATACACAAACCTCTCTTTGTGTGGACTCAACCATTGTTTCTTGCAATATTCCACTACTTTGGGGTAATTAGTCCCCCAATCATCCTCGAAATCCTTCAAGTTTAACTCATATCTTCCCACACTCATCGACCAAACCACCTTATCCCACGCTTTCATGAATAACCCAAACTTAATCTCACCTTCTTTCCATTCTTCGTCTTCTTTCTCTTTCTCCTTCTCTCGCTCCTCTTTAGTTAGTTTGCTAAGACGTTCATCTTCCTCTTTTTCACGTTTAGTTCCTTTCTTTGATTTCGGTTTTTGGATATGACTTCTACAATTCTTTCTAAGATTGCATTGTATATGCCAAGTGCAAAGGAAATTTTGTGCATTGGGAAAGACTATCCTCACGGCGTTCATTATTGCTTGCTCATTGTCGGTGACTATAACCCCGGAGTTTCGTCTTCGTGGTAGAGAAGCTTCAAAGTTTCCAATGCCCAAATATAACTATCATCCTTCTCTCGATCCATAAAACACCATGCCACCGTGAACGATTGCTTATCCGAGGTTTGTCCTACAATGTTCAACAAAGGCATGTTGTACCTATTCGTCTTATAAGTACAATCCATGAACAAAACTTGGTAAAAGCAACGCGCCAATTGAATCATATCGGGATGCGCAAGAAAAATACGATCCACCTTCCCCTTCGATGACTCATGGTGTCTCACCGTGTAGTTGTATTTGTGTATTAACCATTGTGATTCTTCCATCACCTTTCTTCCATCCCATTCAATTCTTTTAATGGTTGCCTTGGCCGCATAAATTGTAGACAATGAAGAGAGGTTATGCGGGTCGTCCCTCTTGAACTTACTTAGGAGCTTACTTGGTTTAATTCCCCAACTTGTTCTTACTTGTTCGAACTCGTGCGGTTTCAACTTGGCAACTTGACAATGCCCAACAAGAGTGTCCGGATCTTTATGGCTATGCCAACCAACATCAACTCTACTCATTCTCCACACGTTGTCGGTATCTTTGTTCCTCCCAAAAATAATCTTGAATGGGCATCCACACTTCTTTGACTTCGTCTTGTACACCCTAGTCGTCTTCTTATCATACACATAACCCTTCCTCTTGTGACTTTCCTCCGGCAAACCATAACACTCGCATACCATTTCAAACCGCGTATCTCTTTGTTGGGTGTTTTTCACTAGAACGCACATCTTCTCTTTGGCTTTCTCAACAATCCAATTGACCGCGTCGTCTTTTTCCTTCCATTCCAAATCATTAGCATAATGTTCTAAGTATCGGGACCCCTAATTTTCTCGAGCTTGAGGCCGATCCTCCATAGGTACCAATGCCACAATCTACAAAACATCAAAAGTTTAGTTGATGTGTATTACCACTCGGCATGGTCGACATATAAAACAATGCCGGCTAGAAAAGACAGGAAGGTAATAGAATATAAACATTGCCGACATGAAAAAAGCCTAAGAAGGTATGAAAACATTACAATGCCGGCGTACGCATTTTCAAGTAAGGGCTCTGTGTTTCAAAAAATAAAAGCCGGCAAGGTTCAAATTTTCTACATTGCCGGGCGTGGTCCGCTCATGAAAAGTCGGCACGTTATTCAAAGTAGAACCAAGCCGGCTTTTATGGTAGGCATGATCGACAAGCGTCGACCTTGCCGACCCCCATGCCAGAAATCGAAAAAAAAAAACCAAAATCGATACATTGCATGGAAAAATCACAATCTTCACGACGTAGGTTGTCTACCCGATTACTTGCGGCTCCATTCTCTTCTTCTTGGTCATTGGATTCTTCGTTTGGCTCAATACATTCATCACTTCCATGCCCATCATGAGTTTGAGGAAAATAAAAGTGAGGGTCATGCATGTAATCCATTCGATCATGGTGTGGTAGATCATCATACAAGTACTCATATGTAGGAGGAAAGTTAGAAGACTCCCCCACTTCAAAATCAGGATTAGAATCACTCATCTCACTCATATCACAAATTTCACAAAAACCCTAACTTTTCCCCCAAAATCTCCTCTACTCCTTCATACTAATTCTCTCTCTCTAAATGATTTCTAAAACTCAACTTATAACTAAATCAACTAACTAATCTAACTAATTTAACTAATCTAATCATTTTAGTTAAATTAGAGTTAATCATTGTGGGGGCATTTTAGCCATTTACAAAAATATCGGTTAAGGGGTGGCTTGGTTTTACTTCATAATGACCTGATTTTGTCTTATTGGGTATACCCCAATTAGTTTGGGTATACCCCAATCTCGCCAGGTTTTATATTGCAATATACAAATATCAATTCTTTGAATCTTAACAGGAGGATTCGCACACTGCACACACTTGCATTATTAATTGACCCCGTATTTTCTATTTCACTTAATTTTCGTGTCACTTCACTCCACGAGCTTATATCTGAAACTTACTTATAATACTAACAATAGTTGTTACAGACCATCAACCTAGCAGGATGATATCAACGCAATCAAGAAAATTACTCATGGACAATATAATTCATAGAATTAGCACTTTCAATCAATATGTCTGATGGGTGTTGTAGATGGTGGTGATTTCTGTAATGAGGGACAAAAGAGTCATTTCAAACTTGACCCTGGCTCAAGTCTATCATTCAATCTCAGTTTCGTGCGCACGACCATATTTGCTCTATGAAAATGCACCTTATGGGCGCGTCTTAGCTGACTCCATGAAACTTGAGTCGTTCAAGCGTCACTCGATCCTAAGCCTCATGAGCGCGACTCAATCCTAAGTCTCTCAAACTTATGAAGTTGAGACTCAAGTCACACTCACGTTGGCCTCATAATTAGCTACTAGCTACGACCTACGTTGATTCTGCTAGTCACATCAGAGCATAATCTTAATCACTCATCAAGAATCACGAATTTATCTTCGTCTCGTACAAACACGAGACTCGGGCGTACTAACAAGCCTCAGAGAATGAATCTCAACCTCGTAAGAATGTTCACGGCTAACATCACCAAATTTCTCTTTTGTACATATATTTCAATTTTAATTTTCATTTACATGAATCTTTTGATCAATAATCTATATATTGTTTATATATTTACAATCTCAAAAATTATTATTTTCTTCCATATGGAAGGTATGTCTTTTAGCTTCAAAAATTCGAGTCAAAAACTAAAGTAAAAATTACTACTAGACCCATTTCTCAAAAAAAAAAAAAATCACCATGAAACCCACGGGCGGAAAACTTCACGCGCGCACCCATTTTCTGGGTTAAAATTTCCCTCACACCCATATTTTCTAAAGTTATTTCTTCGCTTCTTCTTCCTCGATTTTTTTCCTTTGTGACTTCCTTTTTCCTTCGTCTTCTCTTTCTTATGATTTCCTCTTTTTCCGAGAGAACATGGTGAAATTAATCGAGGATAACCATGTTGTTTCCGCTAATTGATAAGATTTTTGGAAGAAGATTCAAAGTGATTCCATTTTTAGGTTTTAAATCTGTGATCTTTTTTCAATTTTCAATGTGTAGAGATGATTCAATGGTTTTCTAGGTCTAATTCCATCTTTTTGGCGTGAAGTTATTATGATTTCGTTGCGTTTTCGATTTGGTTTTCCTAATGTTATTGAGTATAAATCCTATTTGTTTGATATTGTAAAAATGATTTGGAGAACTAGGGTTTATGAGATATTAAGGTTAGGTTTGAAGAAATGTAATGGACCCGGTGGGTGTATAGATGTATGTGTGGTGTCCCGAATTTGTTATTTCAGTTACATGGAAGATGGTAAGTAACAAGAAGATAATGTTGTTATGGACAGGAGGAGTTCAAGGAGAAGAAAACGAAGAAGAATAAGATGTTGTTATGACTGCATAACCTGTCATGCAGTTGAGAAAATGTCTGCAAAACCTATTACGCAATCGATAAAATGGATGCATAACGCATTATCCGACATCTTTTTTATTAGCCGTGAAATTGAAAATTGTTGAATAATCTTTTATGCATCGAGAAAATGGATGCATAACTTGATATGCATCCGAAAATATGGCTGCATGATGCGTCAATTTTATGTACATACTAATATCAACCAAAACAATGGCTACATAACTTGTTATGCAGTCAAGAAAATTGTTGCAGAATTCGTTATGCGTCTGTTTTTTCCGTTGAATTCAGGCATATACAGCGTTTTAGTGGCTGCATAACCAAAATAATAGATGCATGAACAAAAATATGGTTGCATAACGTGTTTGCATCTTTTATGTGTTAAGGGTCTTTTTTGGAGGATGCATAACGAATATGTAGTTAGATTTCGGAAGTTTTGCCTAAAATGATGGTCACATCCGATTTTTTCGTGAAAAATAAATTTTTGATATTGTTGTTTGTACTCGTTGTGTAGATTTCTTTAAAAGATTTCCAACGAGATAAATTTTTTAAAATTACAAGGCATATTTTTTTAGATTTGTTATATTTAAGTTTCCTTGTCAATTATACCCCTGAAAAAATAGGATACATAACGAGTTATGTAGCGATTTTTAATAAGTTCGGTGAATTTTGGGTGTGACAAAAACTGGAAAAATATCTTGGGCCTGACAACAAGAATAATATTTTTCTTGGGTCTTAGCCTAATTTCCACAAAACTAAATCGGGCATCGCACGAAGATTCTATGGCCCTCGGAATGGAGGCAGGGCCTGAGCCAGGTTTTAAGAAAAGGGGGACACAAAATTTCTTTACCCATGTCATTTAGGGGTGAGCAAAAAGTACGGAACCGCGGATTTCACCTATATCCGTCCGGAAAATTGCGGGTGAAACCCAATCCGCAAGCTCTATGGGCCGGACACGGGTGGGATTCTCAAATCCGCACTTTTAGCGGTTTGGTTGCGGTTGGACTTTGAAATCCGCGGATTCACCCGCACCGTAAAGCAGTAAGGTTTTATAATAGCATCAGTAATAGTATTTCTTTGTTGTGTTCGAAACCACAACAATCTCCATCAACTTCCAATGACAGTAACCTAATTTTGACATAAACAGTTTCAATAAGATCAAAATGTCGCTGAGGGGGTTACACCAGCCACCAGCATTGCTAGGAAGAGCATTGTTTAGTGGACAGAAATTTGTTGTTGTGGCAGTAATAGATCCTTTTAAACAATTTGGACTATCAACACATTTGATCTCATAACAAGCTCGGCATGTTGATCCTTTGTCGAACAAAGCAGTACCCAATGCAGTGCTGCTGTGTTAGTCCCACAACCTTCGGTATATAAATTTCCATAACTACAAGCTCCACCTGATGGAACCAAGTGTAATAAAGCACATTGTTACTGATAATTAAGATTTGTGACTTGAAATTCAACAAATGACAAGATTTTGATGATTCAAACTATGTTCTCTTTTCATTTTTCTTTTTTATTGACTAAATCTGCGACTAATCTGCATCCGGTCCGTATCACCCGCTGATCTGTGGATGTCAAATCCGCGGGTGATTGGGTCGGACACAGTTGGATTTTCTAAATCCGTAATTTTGGCGGATTGGTCCCGGATGACCTCTAATCCGCATCCTTCCATCGTTGCTCACCCCGACATGATGTCGGGGTTGCAAAGTGGGCTTAAAAGCCCAATTTATAAAAAAAAAATTCATAAATAACTATTATTGGGCTTGAATTCCAGGTGTGCAGTAGCCAGTAGCTCTAGACACGACGACATAAATAGTTTCTCATATTTGAGTCTCATTAATTACTTTTAAGAATTCAAAGTAAGATGCAGTTGAAATTTTGTATAGTTTCTATATTACAAAGCAAGGTTTGAAAAACATCCGTTATTACCGGAAAAACGGCCGTTAAAATGGTCACGTCCATATACTGTGGCCGTGAGGGTCCCCGAACCCCGTTCCTTTATAATTCCGATAAATAGGAAATAACTGCAGTTTTTTAAGACCGTTTTTTCAGTTTTCACACACGTTATAACCGTTTTTCTAAAATTAGTTTGAATGTTTTTTTCTTCCGTATAACATTTTAACGTGCGTTTTTTAGAATTGTTTTCCCGTTATCACGCACGTTATAATCGTGTAAATAACTTTTTTGCCATTTTTTTTTGAGTTTTTTTTTCTTTCTCTGGATTGGAATCTTAAAACTTCGAATTAAATTGTTTTAAATAATACATGGAAAGTAAAGAAGGCGTAATTGGGGGATATGAATTACTTCCCCCAACCTTAGGTGCCTGTTAAGGGGTTTTTTTTTTGTATGAAAATACTAAAACACCCTTAGATTAATAAAAAAGACTTATGAAAAGACTGTTATACCCTCCCCACAAAATAAAAAACTTAAAATCAAAACCAAACACAAAATCATTTATCCCCCATTTGAATCCCGGCATACTCGTGTGTTAGAGTTAGGTTTTGAAAAAAAAAAAATCTTCATCTTCTTCATCGACGATTAATCGTTAAATCAAAAATTTCTTCGTCGATTAACCTAACCGAATCATAACCATGCCTCCACGGAAGAAAACAACTTCCAAATCGAACCCAAGTCAATCGAATCCAATTAAATCGAACCCAAGAGCGATTGCTCAACAAAAATTGAAAAAAAAAAACTTGATTTGATTGCTCAAGAGGAAGAAGACAAAAAAGCAGAGTTATCGGACGATGAACTACTAGCAAGGATGGCTTCTGTGAGAAGGTTAGTCATTTTGAACTGTTTAATTAGTGGTTCACTCGATTTGTAGCTATGGGTTTAGGTCAAAATCACGAAACCCTAACTGCAAATTTTGAGTTTCTTAAGTTCCGGCATTCAATTTAGTATGAATACCGCACCGGTAGTTGAAACCGGCATGCGATCTAGGATGAATACCGCACCGGTAGTTGAAACCGGCATTCGGTTTAGTATGAATATGTTACCGTAATTAGGTACCGGCACTCAATCTAGGTTGAAGACCACGCCGGTATTTAAATTCTAATATACAGAAAACAATAGGGTTTAGTGAGTTGTACCGGCAGAAACTGTATGTTAGAATTCATCTTAGGAACTCCGATTTTGGTATCCAGAATTGTAATATTTCTTAGGCATCTTCGACATTTTATTTTGAATGCCGGTACTTGGTGAGAAGGAAGACAATGAGATTGATCAAACTCAAATAGCAAACCAAAGCCAAGGAGTAGTTGAAGAAGGTGGTTCAAGTCAACAACTCACACAAGCCAAGGAAAAAGGCAAAGGATAAGTTAAAGTTAAAGGTTCGCACCTTCCTCATGTTGATGACATGATACCCGACCTCGAACGTGGTAAACTTTGGGGCGCAGCTTCTTTTGATGATCGGGTTCTATTTGTCTACAAGCACTCATGGGCTCGTACTATATATCAGACCTATGTAAGAATTTCTATCTCGTGCATATGTACTGTACTTATGCAAAATCTCTTAATCGTATTATTTCTTAATTGTAGGATCATAAGAAGGCTGTACGTGTTTGCCGAAACCAAGCCGCGGCTGATTGGGATTTGTCTCTATAGCATGATGATGTCCAAACAATAGTAAAGGAATCTGGTCTATATCCTTTGGTTGAAAATTATGTGAAGCCAGATATTGTCACAGTCAATTGCTTCGTCGAAAGGTATCATGGTGAAACAGATACCATGCACTTCCCGTTTGGAGAGATGACCTTGATCCCATATGATGCTCATAACATTCTAGGCTTGGATATTACCGGAAAATCAATTGCAGAACGAGGTGACCTTGATCTAGAATGGACGAAGTTGCACGAGTTTACTCACAAGTTGTTTGGTTGGGACTACAAAGAGTCTGTGGAAATCTTCTATGTATCTAAGGTCAGTAGGACAAAGACATTCAAACTGACCCTGCTTAAGAAGAAGTTTGAAAACACAAAGAAAAGAAGTGTGCGGGATGGATGGGACCCCGCCTGATTCGTTATACAGCCGTTGCGTGCACTGTTATACATCTTGGGCACTCTGGTATTCCCTGATACTAGTAGCAACAGGGTTAGTGCAAACTTCCTTCAGTACTTGGATCCGTAGGACGAGGTCTTTACCTATTCATGGGGCACCGTGGCAATGGCACATTTGATGGCGGAGATGAAAAGGGCCTCTAAGGCGGTTACAAACCAATTCTTTGGGAATTTCACTCTACTCCAGGTACTTATGTTTTTAAACTTATGTTCTTATTTATATTGTTCACGTGTATCCTTATTATGTACTTAGAAACAAAATTTACTGACTTTTATATGTATCATTTCAAATTTGTATAGGTGTGGGCTTATGAACATTTCCCAACATTGTTCAAGGACCACCCATTCTTGAAGTTTAATCCCGCTGTTGACCCCCAGGAGCCTAGAGCAAAGAAATACGAGTTCAACGTCCATCCGAAGACTGGTAACAATGGTCGACTGATAGAAATGATATTGTCACTTCACGCGATGACTACCAAGGATGTTGTGTTCGACCCCTACAAGGAGGCTAGAGATAACCGTCAATACACTTGGTTTTATAACGTTGCATTATACCAAGGTCCTTTGTTCCACCCAAAGGGATACATTATGGCTGATCCGCGACGTGTGATGCGGCAAATTGGATACAAGCAATTACCTATTTTCATGACAGCCTCCACTGAAATGTACCATCTTGATTATTCTCGTTGCATGTCAAGTTCCACAAGGTTGAGGGTAGAGTATGATCCAACTCCCGAAGCAACACACTGGAGGGATAGGGAACCACGTCGTTTGGTAGATATCATCCTTAAATTATTGTTCCATTGCCTCGGTGACCGTAACCACGTTGCCTTTCCCGGACTGGATGAGATCTTTAAATCTACCATGAGCGGATTCCGCTGCACTAGTTGCTTCAGTTTTGAAGTGCCTATACCGGTTTGTCCATGCATGCACAAATTTTTCCTTATACTCATCCAACAATTTATCCCGATAATATGAGACGGCGCTTGGATACACTTCATTATATTTAGCACTAAACATGTTCAATCTCTTTTCATATATATCCTCGGTAAGAAACCAATAAACTCTATCCCAATCCTTTAGAAATTCCAACCAGTTTTTATGATTTTCAACGTGTTCTTTGTCCACTCGCTCTTTAATATTTCCTCTTTCATCTTCTTCTTCTTCTGGTGATAGTTTCTTCTTGCGAACATCTTCCTCTAGTTGAGCAATCATTCTCTTCTTAATATCCTCCTTAGAGGGTTCAAACAAAGCATGACAATGTTTTGTCACGTTTTGACCTATATGATACGTACATAGGAAATTTTGTGCATCCGGAAATACATCAGATATAGCACCCATTAGTGCGTCATCTTGATCGGTTACGATGACCCTCGGAAATTGATTTTCCGGGAACAATAATTTCAATTGTCGTAATGCCCAATGATAATTGTAATCCCTCTCGTTTTCCATTAAACACCAAGCCAATGTGAATGTCACCTTGTCCGATGTTTGCCCCACGATGTTGAACAACGGCATGTTGTATTTGTTTGTCTTGTAAGTGCAATCCATCATAAGAACACCACAACATGTATGAGCCAATTGTGAAAGCAAAGGATGCGCAATGAATATTTGAAGGGGCTTTTCGTCCGGTCCTCTTTTAATGATACGCGTGTAGTTGTGATCCCAAACTATCTTCTCAAATTCTTGCATAACGCTCCTCCCTTCCCATTCCACCCTTCTAATGGTTGCTTGGGCGCTATAAATTGTACTTAGAGAAGAAACGTTCAGATCATCCTTTTCCTTGAAGGTTCTGAGAATCACTCTTGGTTTGATACATGCTTTGGTCATTATCTTTACATCCTCGAATTCACGATGTTTTAGCTTCGCAACTATGGAGTGACCGTTAAAATCTTTCGGATCCGGGTGGTTATGTTGGCCAAACCACACCGTACAATCCCATTCATCTACTTTGTCTCTTAAATAGAATACAAGCTTAAAGGGGCAATTATCCTTCCTAGTATGAGTTTTGTATACCCTATTAGTCTTCTTTTCATATACATAACCCTTTCTCTTATGGCTATTCTTCGCCTTGTATTCACCACTTCTCTCGCAAACCATCTCAAAACGCCTATTTGAACCTTGGGTATTCCTCACCAACAAACACTTGTTCTTAAGAGCCGTCTCTTTTGCCCAAGCAATTGCTTCACTGGAGATTTAATTCCTACAATAGGACAAGAATGGAAGATTATAAGGTTCATTACAAGCAATCACCACATAACGTTCTAAAAACTTGGTGCAAAGTATTGTGTGGTAACATACCGAAGGCATCTTATAGTATTCGGACGTATCCGTACCAAGCGGTTTGGAATTTGTTGGATCAATGTATGTCACAATCTAAGGAATAAATGAAAAGAAAATTGAATTAGTTCAAAAAAAAAAAAAAAAAAAAAACCATGTAGGGTACCATTTTGCGTGCTCGACCACAGATTAGGCATTGAATAATAATGTTCCCGGCATTTTAGAAATACACTTGAAATGAGGAGACAATTATACACAAGACGGCATTGTATGTTCTTGAACACAATTGCTTAGGAAGAGGCAATCCCGGCATTCTCGATAAACAAGGTACAAAGCCGTGAACAGGAGCCGGCATTCTCGATATGTGAGTTTTCTAGCCGGTACCCACCTTAGGCTTGGAGGTAATTTTAAAAGCATGCCGGGATCAACTACCGGCTTTCCCGATGTTTTATATACCACGCCGGTATTAGAGTACAAAAATCTTAAATTGCTGGATGCTTTTCTGGAAGTACCGGCATGGTAAGTTAGGATTGAACCATGCATGTTTGAATATTCCATGGAATATTCGTTGGTAGGTAAAAAGCATAACTGAATACCGGCATGCTTAGTTGGTTTAATGACCATGCCGGAAAAAATTTTAAAATGGGGGATATATTATACGGCATGATAAAAGTATGAATACCACGCCGGTAGCATTAGTTCCGGCGTGGTATTCATAGAAGAACGAGCATCTTAGGTACTAAGCTATTTCGGAGAAAAATGGCGGTTTCAAAAGAAAAAAATCAATTTTTCGAACCCTTAGCGATATTACTGTGTGCTGGGGTTGTTTGTATGTTGAACATGTTTAATTTCTTGGGTTGGTTCTTCATAAAACACTTCATGGTCACGAAAATCATGATCCAAGGGGGTTGGTTCATCATATAACTCCAATTGTGAGTTGTTATCATACACCGAAGATTGAAGATATGATTGTTGTTGTAGTTGAGCTAAAGATTCAATTCTTTGCAATTCTCTCATCACAATCATCTTCCATTTTCAAAAAAAAAAAATTCACTCAAATTTTTTTTTCTCTCCTTCTACTCCTCACTCACACAAATTAAAATAAAAACACACATTAATCTATCCCCAAATACTTAAGATTTTCCTAATTATTATTAACCACTAAACCTGATTAGTGAGGGCTAGATTAGGAATTAAAAAAACAATTACATAAGGGGTGACCCAGCTTTGCTATTTGGATCTCTATTTTGTCATGTACCTATATCCCCCAATTGTGCGTTCAAAGTAAACCACATGATTAAAAACTTCAAATTTAAAAAACATAAAATTATTAAATTAATGTTCATCAATAAAAAAAACTACGCGCACCAACTACCCACCACGTTTTTTTGATTTCATGTATTTTTCATTTTCTCGGCGGTTCCTTTTCTGATCATAGTCATCGTCGTGGGGGTACCGGCCATCTTCGTTCGCATAAGTATCATCATCATAATAGCCTTCATTATCGTCATCATAACCTCCTTCATTTTCATCATCATTGTTACCTAGCTCATTATTGTTATCAATATTATAATTATATCCTTCGTTCATATGTTGAACACCATGGTCAGAGCGATCGGAAGTGTGACGAGAATCATATATGGATTCACATTCTCATAACCTTGTGTATTGCCTTATCCGATTTCAGAAATTCTTTGTCCAGAATTAGGTTCTCGGTAGCATTACGTTGATCAATAATGCTTTTGATTGCAATAAAATTCGTTAAAAACCTTGTTAAGTCAGGGCGCAATAGATTGCGTCCTGCAAAATGTTGACGAAATCTAGCAAGAACCCAAGCATGATTGTAAATAAATATGCTAATTTGTCTTGCTTCTCCGATCACATCTTTAACAAAGGGGAATTTTTATGTATCTTCCAATCAAGTCCAACACGTGAGCAGCACAAGGTACCCAGATGCCATATTCCGATGCCAATCTCTTACATATTCAAACAAAAATAGAAAGAAGTTAATGATAAATATATTCCCAATATATATGTATAAAATAAAATGAAGTTATTCTTAGTAACCTACAGCTTTAAATAGGAATCCTTGATTTGTTACTAATTGAACAATGTTTTTCGGACCGATATCATCTATAACGGGCTTGAAAAAAGTAATTAAATACTATGTCGTCAACGGATTATGTTCTATGTCGACACTTTTTAAAAACGTAATTCAACTACCACTGTAAACTAGAAAGTTTACAATCATATGGTTGCTTTTGTTTTTCCAACCATCAGACATGAGTGTACAACCATATTATCTCCAATAATGTCGTTGGACAGACACCACATCTTTTTCAATCCTTTGTTTTTCTGAAGTTAATATGAGATTCGACAACTTATAAGATGATGGAACTCTATAGGATTGGCCGAACTTTGCAACTACATTGAATGCCTCGTGGTACTGAGATGAGTTAGCCACATTGAAGGCAATATCATCATTGGCATAGAAAAAACGTCCAAAAGAAGAATCGACTTTTTCCCGACATGTTTTACTTTTGCCAAATTTTTCCATCGAAGGTTGAGAATCCCTAGAACTGTTATATTGTCCTCCCATATCCACGGACTGACAGACATCCTAGGTTTTAAAACACCTACGTAAGAAATATAATCATGACTATCGAATTATACATATTTCTTATACTAACAATAATCAATTAAAATGGTAGTTTTAGAAATATCCAATTTTTTATTGATATAGGTCATCTATTAGTGAGCCAAATTTCAAAAATGAATAGATAATTTATTTAGGGACGGAGGGAGTATTAAAAAAGAAACAAAATTAGTTACAACGTTTTTTAGACACGTTATAGCGTTTTCACGCACGTTATACTTATAACCGTTACATAGGAATTTCAGATCATATTCTTTTTTTAATTTTCTATTTAACCGTTATAACGCCTGTTTTTTATGAAAAATAAAACGTACAAAAAACGCGTTTTTTCTCTAAATAACGCGTTTTTTTGCCAAAACGTGCTCACACCTGTCAAAATGCGTTATAACGGTCACGCCTAATACCCGTCACCTGAGTCGTGACCGGTTTTTCAAACCTTGTTACAAAGTGCCTACCACTATGTGTGTGTGTGTACCGACCAACAAAAATGTCGATCTAAGTTTAAGCATAGAAGTTAAATGAACATAAACATGTGAAGAACCCTTCCTTGATGGAACATGATTTCTTCAACGCTTAAAGCAACAAATTCGATTACCATATTTACAAATTGCGGTTCGTATAAGTCATTTAATTAGTATAAAAAGTACGTAAGTATATTTTAGTTACATTTTACTAACTTCACAATTTTACAACTGAAACAATGGAGGTATTAGCTTGTTAATATGCTAATCTTCAAGAAAATCAACAGTGTTCTGTATGCTTGCAACAATTTCGGACGCGATCATTGAACTGAAGGCGACCGACCGGTGTCCTAGCTTGTCTTCCAGAGATAATCTTTCCCGGATCATAAAAAAAGTTCACAATATCTTTCACCATTAGCATAAACAAATTGTTGCAGTTATTTATTTGGCCATAACTATATCACTGTTATTGTTTTGAAAATGCACGAATGATGAAGCTAAACCATAACCGGCCTGTAACTCTAACAATGGCTTAAGCGTAGTCACAGTTCCCATATAAACAGATCCCACCAGTGGTGCACTTGTTGTTACACCTCCCACAATGCCTCTTATCATAGGATAGATTAACACATTTTCCATCACAACATGTCTCTGTATAGAATTTGCATTTGCTCTTACACGCACCGCAATTGTCAGGGTCGGATGTTAAGTTGACGCACTTGTTATTACAACAAGTCGTTCCAGGACTTCCTTCAGCGTAACAAACATTGTCGTTCTTGTTACAGTGTGATGCAGCTCTTGGGTTTTGAGGTTTCACTTCTTCCTTGAGGAAACGACTTATGCGTTTGGCTTTTGGAGTACTAGTCGATGATAGTATAATATCATTATGTTCGTTCCCGCTTGATAAAGAGTATTCTTTGGACGCAACACTTACTCCTCCTCCTTGATGAATAGTCGCAATTGTGAGAACAATTGTGATAGCCATAATTACGCTAATAATGAAGAATGTGTTCTTGTTCATTGTACGATTGAATAAGAGGACTTGAATTAGGAGGAAGAAGACTTAAGAATGTATGCTGATGATCTTATTATGACTAAGCAGGATGTTTCTGTTTGAGGGGCTGTTGGGAGGAGTAAAGATTTAGCCCTTGGGCAAAGGTTATATATAGTGATGGTAGGGCGTGAGAGGAGTAAGGCTTTGGTGAGAAAAGAATGAGGGAGTCCATGAAATGTTGCGGAAGGTACTGTGTTTCGGTTCTTGGGTTGACGTTTTGTTTCTGCATTTTGAAAGCAAAATTCATGCTGTATAACTGTTAGTTTAAGTAAAGTAGGTGGGTTGACATTTTAGGAACCAAGATACCGAGCATATCACGCCAAGAATTGGTACATGAACCATGAATAGTAAAAGAAGTTTAGCGTGTCTTTGTTATTAAACAAACCCTTGGGAACAATGAGTAAACCAGAAGGTGACCCCTTGGCGTTGGTGGTATTGGCAGATCACAAATGACTCTGTAACATCCATGAGCCTAAACTAGAGGATCTGGCCTAGAGTCTGTCAAAGTATCCATCTATTAAAGGGTTTCTCATGACAACAATTTTTGGAGTCCCCTGTGTGATTATCAGTGAAAATGGAACTTAACTTGCCAGAATAATTCAAGTGCATTTGGCAGAGGAACTCGACTTGCCAGAATAATTCAAGTGCATTTGGCAGAAGGATACTCTAGGACAATTCTTGAAGCCTCCTGTCTCTGACTCACCAGAATCGATATAATCCAAGCGCATTTGGCAGAAGGATGGATGATGAACAAAATCTCTCCAAGGTTTGCAGGCTACTTTGCAATCTAGAACACATTTAGCTAGCAAACGAATTAAAATTTCTAAATTCATCTGAAATCATCTCTTGGAAGAATGTTAAACCTACCCATAGACATAGTGAAAAAAACCCATTGTTTAGAGAGGAGCAACGATTCAGATGATTGATGATGATATCGAACATATGATAATTGCGAATCAAAGAGTGTAAATTGAATCGCCATCTCATCAACTATCCAAGCACAATTTGTGAACCTGACGTTTGCACACAACTAAACTGGAGAACAACTATTCCCTGCAAAATGTCAGTCCTTCGGATATTAACCTAGAGACAAAAGATCAGTATCTCTCCGTGCAGAGATTCCATTGTTGTTTGTTTTTCTACAAGTAGTTATTTACACCCGCAGCAGTTCCATATGGTCCTAGCAACCAAAAACAAGCCTACTCTTACTTCTAAATGAAAGGATCAAATACGGAGCCGCCACTGAATCTTAATGGTGCATATTCAGTTAGGCTGCACACTATTCATTCTTCAATTGGGAGTGTTCACTAGATCCTGGACTACAGCAAAATACTAAAAAGAACGTAAGTGCAAGAATAACAGTCTAAAAGCTGTTCATCATGGCTATGAAAGAAAACAATTGTGATGTTATTTCAACACCAATGTTCACTCGCATGGGTTATGCCATTCCACACAAGCATATTGGGACATTTTCATGAAAAATAAGTGCGCAACACATGTTCCATAAATAATCTTTACACCCCTTTGCGAGGGCTAATCTTTACATGCGCACTAGATTGATAACAATCGGAGTCCTTAGAAGGGGGGGGAAAAAAAAGTTTCAGAAGTTTCCAGAAATCATTTTGCAGAACTAATGCAGAATACGGTGTAAAATGCTACATGGGAAGAAATAGACTTGAATCACATTCCAAACCCAAACACTGCTCGAATCCGGCCAAAGATGAGATCCCTCCAGCCTCTTTCTGTATTCTCCACCACAGTTGCATTCCCATATCTACAAAATAAACATACAGATCAATATAAACACACAAACAACTAAAACTACTCGTACTTCTTATATTCTTAAATTACAAACAACTACATCGGTACAACATTACAAACAACTAAAACTGCTCGCAGTTCTTATATTGATAATAATCTAAATTCAGTGACTGTCACATCAAGCACACACCGCCATCTTATTCCTGATTTTGCAGAACTCTACAAGAACACTAGGTGTCAGAGCTGGTACTATTGCAGCTAGGGACTCCGAACAAGCAGAGTAATGAGCACTTTTTGAGACCCTTCAGGTTGGGTGGAAGGGACGCAATAGTGAAATAAAGTAGTTTGTTAGATGCAGCTGGTGATAAGTGGGACAAATCTCTCTTTTCATCTAAGCCAACATTTTGAGTGATGTTCTGTACCTAGAAACCAGCAGCAGAGTAACTGATGCTATAGCTAAGTTTTTAAGTGTAAACCAATGAAATCCAGTTTTGGTCTACTACCAGTATATGTCACATCCTCATGAAGATCACCCTACTCTACACAAGATGCAGGGTAGATGCAGCTACTGCCAATAAGGTTTAGTGGTGATAAGTGAGACAACTTTAGACTCGAATGTGGGTCTCTTTTTTCTTCTAACCCAACATTTTGAGTGATGTTCTGTACCTAAAAACCAGCATCAGAGTATAGCTAAGTTTTCAAGTGTAAACCAATGCAATCAGGATTTGATCTATTCCAGAATCAGTTGATCTATTCCAGTATCAGTCATAAAGACCACCCTACTCTACAATTACAATCTAGTAATGCAACTTCTTATTAACAAAAAAGATGAAAGAAATCAAGAGAACAAACACAATGCGAAACCGAACCTGTCTTCCTCGGGAACTTCAGCATGCACCAAATTGATCACAGTAACTCCAGTTTCAGGCTCATCAAATGTAATCCTCACCTGCAACAAACAAACAATCAATATCTAAATCTACAACCAATCAATTTAATTAAAAAAAAAACAAACAAACTCAAGAAACGCAATATATTACCGTAGAGTAAATCCCATCAGCCCAATTCCCAAACCTCCATTTCCAAGCAATCAATTTCCCATCTTCAAGTTCCAAATTAGTCCCAGTAACAGACCCATCAAACAAACTAAACTCCCCACCAACTTCCTTACTTATCTTCGCATTACTCTGCGTAAAACCCTTCCATCTATTCTCATCCATCAAAATCTCAAACAAATCCTTTGCCCTACAATTATACTTCTCTTTTAAAGTAATCTTCTTAAACCCCTTCTTCCCTTCGTTCTTCTTCTCACTAGCAGCAGCAACAGCAACATCCTTCTTCACAGCAGGTGCAGCAGCAGCAGTACTCGCCCCCACAGCAGCCGATTTCGCCACATTCGTCTTCTTCACCTCCAATTCTTCCTTACAAGGCCCACCTTTCGCCATACTCTGAACATAAACCCTAACTTTCTCTTTCACAATAGGCAAACCTTTCGCAACGAAAGCATCCTTCAATCTCTTACCAATCTCAGTCCCATCTTCTTTCACCTTCACCTTAATCTCAGGATCTTCATCAGCATTCTCATCAGCTAAATAAGGAATATGAACTTGCCCTTCAATTTTCATCAGAGATTCATTCTCGCTACCCTTTGCTTCACCAATCCAGCTCAAAGTTATATCAAGTTCATAACCCGGAATTATCTTTCCTTTCCGGACATTCACGTACGCTTCTCCGGTGACGATATCGACTTTTTTGGTCTTGATGTAGAGATTCGATTCGCCGTCTAGGATTGTCAGATTTGAGAGGAGTTTGTTGAGGAGATTCTTAGACCAATCTAGACAATCAGTTTCTGCCCAGTGCCAGTTATGTACGTTTGTACCGTCTGGTCTGTCTTTTACAATCCAGCGACTGTCTCCTTCGCCTAATTTCGCCATGGATGTTTTGAATGATTGATGAAATTAACAGAGAGATTTGCAGAGAGAAGTAGAGGGTTTGTATTTGAGAGATTTGGGTAGGGAATGATGGAGAAAAGATGGAAATTTGGAGAATAATCTGGAGTTTTATAAACCCTAATTTATGGGGGAGTTCTTCTAGAGGGTTCTTGATTTAGATTTCTAATGGAGGAAGGATCTAGAATGATAACAGGAAAAGGTATAAAAAGGAAAGTCAAGAAAAAAGCCCGGTATGTTAACTATGGGCCGTCTGAATCAGGCCTAGTCATGAGTACTTTTGAATGAAAGATTTTTTGGGCACCACTTTGTTTTTTTTTTTTTTTTTAACCAACATTTTATTTTTGGTAAGTTATTTAAAATAATATGAGGACACCCCTTATCCATATATTTATTTTAATACCAAAACTACCTTCCTGATTATTTTTATGTAATGATTAGTTAGTGTAATTAATCATTGATTAAGGTTAAATTAATAGATGATTTTTTTTTTTTAAAGAAGTAGAATCATTGAGTGACTAAAGTAGTAGAAGAAGAAGGAGGAGAAAATTTTTATTTTTGAGATGGGTGAATATGGGAAAAAAAACATCCTTTGGGTACCGAGATATGCTTTTAACTTAATTAAATTTCTTATCTTTTTCAATAGAAAAGTGACGCGGATTTTTTTTTCATTCTTTTCCTGATTTCTTTTTCATTCTTTTGAATTAATTTTCTTTGCCTTAGATGCAATCGTTCATGTATTAGGATACTTCAAAATTGCTTGTAGAAGGTTTTTGAAGTATGCAGTCTTTCTTTTCTGATTCTTTCCAAATCTTTTCTTTTAGCTCTTATAATATGTTGTTCTAAATCTGTTTTGCAGGTTTTTTCGTAGTGATTCATGAGTAGTTTCCAGTGGTGGTAATCAGTAGTGATTATATCAAAGGTACAGATCATCTGTTGTTTGTCACAGTAGTGTTTGCTCAAAAGTAACTTCGGTGTTACAATGTTATTATCTTCGTTTCAAAAAAATTTCAAAGGTCGTTTGAAAAATTGGTATCCTATCCACAATTTCTTCATCATCAGTGATCCCATCACAAAGCTCTAGATCATCATGCAATATGTTTCTTCTTAGATCTTCAAATTTTATCAGAATTATTCAAAAGTTCAACTCACTGGAATTGATCCGCAATTACAGCGTCAACAAAGGGAAAGTTTTCAAATTCAAAAATGTAGTCAACTTAGTCAATCCGTATATCACGGCAAAATCCCAACAAGTATATATGGAAACTAAAATATATCCATTACTCTCAAAATTTTCATAATCTGATTAGGTACCCAGACTATATAGTAAAACCTAATCCCCTTGTTTTGATAAGCTTAATAAACATACACCATTCTCATACAACTCCTTGCGAAACTATGTCTGCACAAACCAACAACCCAATGGAAAACCTAAACACAAGTCTCCAAGCAACTACCATTAGCTCTCCTGCTACAAGGCCACTAAGAAGAATCGTTTCTTCTGCACAACAATCTTCTAAAGAAGCTGAAGAGTTTACATTTAGTTTGCTGGGTAAAATCATTTTCAAAAATCCATTAGATCATGAAGACATCAAAAAAGAAATCAATGATCGTTGGAGAAGCTACAGAAGATATGAGATTATCACCAAAGGCACAAATCTCTTTCTTTTTAGATTCCAGCAAAAAGATTCTTATGATGCAGTTCGCTTGAAAACTTGGGATATCATGGGACATCTGTTGTCACTTATTCAGTACAATCCCAACATTCCAATCAAGGAGCACAAGTTTGAGAAACATACTTGGTGTGTTAAACTAAGAAATACAAGTGATCTCATTCTGACTGAGACTCTCATTAAGGATATCTGCAAAGATATCGGCAAAAAAGTCGATCCCGAGGGAAGGAAAAGGCCACCTAGAGGAAGTGTTACCAACACTGTCTATATTGAACTAAATCTCAGAGAACCATTAAGAAGAGGTGGATGGATTGTCAAACCAAATGGGGTAAGGCACTGGATTATTTATCATTTCGAGATGCAGCCTTACAATATTTGCAAAGACTGCTGGGTCGTTGATCATGTCGATGCTAACTGCAAAAGACTTGCATTAGAATAGAAGGTTGAACAGATGAAAGATGATGAATATGTTGTATGGAGTTTAAAAGAAGAACGTAGAAAATTTCTGCCGGTTGCCTATATCATTAGTTCGAGCGCTGAAATGTTGGAAAATGGGGTGGAAATATCCACGGGTGCAACTAATAACCCTTTACCAAATAATCTCGTGCCTCAAGAGAATGTAAATTCGGATAGAGATTTTGAAGAAGCGGAAGGGAGAAAGAATAAGAGAACCAGAAATGAAGAATCCATTAACAATCCATCTCCTTTTAATCTCAATCCTTCAAACACCCACAATAATCCTATTTTCCAAATAGCTATAAATGGTACGGATGAATCAACCAATTATGAGGATCTCCCTGATGAGAACAGGATGGAATATCACCACAATCAGGAAGATGTTAATCACTCAATGGCATTTGATAGCACAAAATACCCAATTACTATAACCCTTATATAATGGATGGAAATCAAACTTTAATATAACATATTTAAAAATCCGTGCCTTGGAATTTTCAAATTTTATCTTGTTGGAAAGCTAATCACTATGGAAACAACTGCGAGGCTTTTCATCGGCACAATTTTTTTGTATATTCGAAACCCTAGTTTTATTTTATTCAAACTCTATATTCTCTTAGTTCAGTTTCAATTGAATTTTATTTCAATTCATTGTTTGCAGTTAATAATTTTAATCCTAAAGTTTTGGTTTGTTTTTTAAAAAAATTTGTGTGCTTATTGTGGTTTTAGTAGTCACAATTTTATTGGAAGTAGTATTACCCTTATTTATCCTGTTAGCCCCGATTTTATCACTTTCTTGATATTTGGTAGAGATAGAGTTTGTTAGGAGAGGAAAAATTTAGCTTTGTATGGTGAGTTTTTGAGAATCATGAAGATCCTGTCTTGGAATGTCCAGGGTTATGGCAACAAAGACACTAGGAATTATCTGAGAGCCATCATAAAATCCAATGACCCAGATATCATTTTCTTATGTGAAACTAAAGCTCGTCATAAAAAAATGGAAAGACTCATAAGACCTCTGAACTTTCCTAACGTTTGGTATCTAAATCCGATAGGTGCTAGGGGGTTTATGCCTCCTATGGAAATATGGCATTAGTCTTAGTGTTACTGAAGCTAGGTTAAATATTATTAACTGCCTAGTTCAATTTGATGCTAGAGGGGACAAGACTCTATTATCATGTATTTACGGTGTTTTAGATGACTCCACTAGGGAGGAGAAATAGGATATGTTAAAGAGTGCTTGGTATGTACATGGAGGTAGCTGGGTAGTAATTGGTGATTTTAACTTTGTTTTGTGTGATGAAGAAAAACAGGGTGGCTTACCGATTTCTCAATCTCAGCTAGATTACTTTGGAAATCTTGTGGGGTCTGTTGGATTGTCTGATATAAAATATTCAGGTAACCCTTTTACTTGGTCCAATAAACGTCAAGGAAATGATCTAATTTTAGAAAGATTGGACAGAGCTTTTGGTAATGATATTTGGTTTCAATTTTTCGAAAATTCTATTGTCTATCATTTAATGTCATTTGGTGATGATCATGTTCCAATTATGCTTGCTAGTACTAAAATTTAGGAGTTGCTAAGAAACCCTTTAGGTTTAATAAATGCATGCTCAGGGATGATAATTGTAAACAGGTCATTGCTAGGAATTGGATGCGTAGTACTCCAGGCTCGTATGCTTTTAAGCATTCTAAATCTCTTTTCTATGTTAAAAATGGTTTGAGAGAATGGTCTTGTATAGAAATGAGAGACTTTAATGTGCATATTAGAGATACTAAGGCAGAAATTGTGAGAGTTAATAGTCTTCCTCAGTCTACAACTTATGTTGAATTGTTAATTGATCTAAATGCTAAACTAAAATATTGGTATGAGGTTGAACATGACTATTGGAGTCAAAGAGGCCAAGATGAAAAATTGGCCTTTGGTAACTCCAATACTAGATATTTTCATCAAAAAGCCAATTATAGGAAAAGGAAAACGCACATAGAAACTATTCAAAATAGCTTAGGCATTTGGTTGACTGAAAGGCAAGAAATTGCCTGTGAATTGACTAGTCATTTCTATAAAATGAGTAAATCCAATAGACCCAATATTACCTATGATTTTATGAGTGATATTCAGGCATGTGTTAGCAATGATGATAACTTGAGATTACTAGCTATTCCTAGTAGTAAAGAGATCAGAGATGTGGTCTTCAAAATGAAACCATAGACCTCTCCAGGTCCGGATGGTTTCCCACCTGGTTTTTACCAGAAGATGTGGTACATTGTAGGTAATGATACGGTGCACATGGTTCAAGCTGTCTTTCATTCTAAGTACACTCTTAAACAATGTAACCATAATTTTCTCTCTTTAATTCCTAAAGTTACTTGTCCTAGGAATGCCTCAGAATTTAGACCTATAAGCCTATGTAATACCTCTTATAAAATTGTGTCTAAAATCATAGTCAATCGTCTTAGGCCCATTCTGAACAGAATTATAAGTCCTTTTCAAGCAGCTTTTCTGCAAGGTCGTCAAATGTCTGATAATATAGTTTTAGCTCATGAATTGGTAGATACTATGAAAAAGAATAAAACTAAGACGAAAGGTTTGATTTCAATAAAGTTAGACATGTCTAAGGATTTTGATCGCGTTGAATGGTGTTTCGTTATTCATTCTTTACTTAAACTTGGATTCCATGAAGATTTTTGCAGAATTATCGAGCAATGTATCTCAACTGTCTCCACCTCTGTGCTGCTTAATGGATCACCAGGTGATATCTTTTACCCTGAAAGAGGTCTTCGCCAAGGAGATCCTCTGAGTCCGTATCTTCATATCCTATGCATGGAGTTTTTCTCTAAAGGTTGTAATCTGCTGAAAGCAAGGGTCTTTTACATGGCATTAGAGTTACTCCTGATTGTCCCCCTATAAGTCACCTATTTTTCGCAGACGATTGTCTGATTTTCCTAAATGCTAGGTCTAGTTAAGCTAGAGTTTTGCATGATATCATAAGGAATTTTAGTAATCTTTCGGGTCAATCTATTAACTTTGAAAAATCAGGCCTAGATTTTAGTCCAAAAACGGATGACAGAATTAAGAATGATATTGCAAACATTTTAGGTATTAAAATAATGGGACTGCGGGATAAGTATTTGGGTGTCCCATTACTTTTGCAGAGGAACAAAATGGAGTCGTTCAAACCTTTATTAGGTAAGTTTAAAGACATATTTGGTATTTGGAAACCGAAAAATTTAAACTTAGCTCTGGTAAAGCAGTTATGACTCAAACTGTACTAGGATCCTTAGTCTCTCATCATATGGATGTTTTTCCAATGCCAAAGGACCTGACTAGGAAAATGTATTCTTACCAAATGCGATTTTGGTGGAATCAAGACTATGAGTCTAGAGGTTTAATTCTTAGAAAATGGGATTATGTTGCGATTCCTAAGAAGTTTGGTGGTTTGAATTTTAAGAAATCTGATATTTTAACATTGCTTTGCTTGCCAGACTAGCTTGGAGGATGTTAGAACAGACGGATGCTCCTTGGGCTGCTATTCTTAGACATAAATACTTCATGAATATAAATCCTCTTACCGATGATCTTGCTACTCATGGTTCCTGGATTTGGAGAGGTATTAGGGAGAGTCTAGAAATAGTAAAATCTAATTATTGCTGGGAAATAGGAGATGGATCTAAGGTTAATGTTTGGAAACATAAGTGGGTGCCTGGGTTAGATAGAACTATTGACTCTAGCAGATGGTCTTTGAGCATTAATAATGTTAGTGATCTCATAAATAGTGATACAAAATCCTGGAACACTGATCTCTTGAATGCTCTTTTTAATGAGCAAACTGTTAAGCAAATAAGTCAAATTAGGATTCCTTTACATAGTGATGATAGGATCAGGTGGACCCTGACAAATAATGGGTTTTTTAGTGTTAAATCTGCTTATAGGTATATACTTAACAATAGAATTGATATGACTTCAGTTCCTAATAACCAATTTCCTTGGGCTAGGTTTTGGAAGGTACATCTCCCTCAAAAGATTTTATACTTTTTATGGAAATGTATCCAAGAGTGTATCCCTGTTAGAGATCGTCTTCATAAGGTCGTTAACAATATAGATATCTCTTGTCCTTTTTGCAGGAATTGTTCGGAAACCACTAATCATCTCTTCATTGAATGTATCTATACTAAAGAGATATGGATTGCACTGGACCCTGATTTATATAATAAAATTCAAACTAAAAATCTACATGACTGGTTTATGGAATGGTTTGTTATTCTTCTAGGTGGATGTGGCCAGCTGCAGAAATGCATTCAATTTGCAGGGATAGTCCTCTGGCATATCTGGAAATCTAGATGCCGGTTGTTTTTTGAAAATATTCGTGTGCCTGTTTTAGCTCTGACTTTGCAGATTAAGAAATTTATTTCTGACTGGGAAAAAAACTTAGCTACATTGTCAGTAAATGGGTATAATGTGCAAGGTAGAATTGATAGGAGCATTGGTTGGACTGTCCCTATAAATCCTTATGTGAAAATTAACTTTGATGCCAGTTTCAAAGATGATAGTAACAAATGTGAACTTGAACTAATCATAAGGTCTTTTGCAGGTGAATGTGGAGGTGCAGCAAGCATTCCCCTAAATGCTTTTGATGAAGAATAGGCTGAAGCTCTAGGCGCTTTGAAGGCAATCATATGGGCCAAAGAACTTAACATTGAACATCTTCATCTAGAAGGGGATAGCAGTAACGCGGTGGATGCGTTGAATGGTTCATCTATAGTGGTGAAGTGGACTACGAGCTCAGTTATTGGTGATAGTTTAGTTCTGCTTTCTTCATTTAGTTCTTGGAAATGTAGTTTTGTTCCAAGAGAATAAAATAATACGGCTCATGTATTAGCCAAAGAAGCTTATAATGCTTCAAGTATTTTAGTCAGATCAGTAACAGATTCTGATTTTCCTACATAGTTGAAATCCTCTTTAGAGGAAGACAGTGTTAATTAATCTTTAAAGTAATGAATTTTCTTTTCCTAGTTAAAAAAAAAAACTTAGTTAATGTTGCTATAAATGGCCTAAAAAATCTTCAAAATGAAAATTGTAAAAAAAAATTCAACTAGGTCAACATAGTTCGGTTATATTGTATGAAGAACATGTAACCGAACAAAGTACTAAATTACCAAAATTTAATTTTAAGCTTTATCCTTTTAAATTTAGATCCCTTTCAAAATCAAAACCTATTCAAATCATTTCCCTCACAAATTAAAATCACACCGATCGAAGTAAAGGAGATTTCATTATCCATTTAGAAAAAATAATTCAAAACAAACATAATTGATTGCAGCTCATTATTCTTAATTATACTTGTGAGTGACTTGCCCCTTCAAGATTGAAAATTACAAACAATCGGTTTATATGTGACTAGGAAAATCCCGATTGTTAGAATCGGATTTTAGTTATACATACGTGAACCGATTCCCAATATCCTTCGTTGATTTCAAAACACCAACTCAGAATCGGTTTACGAGTGCATGGACGTAAACCGATTCTGGTTGGTGTTTCGGAAAAAATTTCACTTGTTTGTTGTTTTGCATTTCGATTAACATTAATTGATCTCACGTTTAACAAGATTAACTAACACCTAATATGATTAATTAATACTAATTAATTAGGGGTAAAATGGATGGTAAAATAATAGTTAGATAAGGGGTTTTGTGAAATTAATTTGTAATGTGTCATTGAGTAATAACAGGCACCAAATAAGTGCCCTAGGTCCTAAACTTGAAAGGATGTAATTGTCTAGGATTTTTGGTGTCCATTTGACCCATTCATTATGTTTACTTATCCACCAGCTAGAACCATAATTTATGAATATTTGGGCAATCGACCCACTTTCTCTAAGATCATATTACCCAAAGCGAGATTATGTTAAAAAATAATTTTCTTAAAAATCATTGTACACCGAACTTTGTCTAACGAATTTATATTCCTAAAACGAATTATAGACGTATGCATACAATTTTGTTTTCGTATGAAGAATGAAAAGGATCAAAGTCGAAGTAATCAAATGGAGATTGTCACATATTGGTGTAGCAAGGTCTTTAGGATCGACTCAGCAGGCAATGAAATGGCAACAACAACATTGGAAGAGGAGATGCCTTCCGGAAATAGAAGACAAGAAGCTAGGGCAATAATGGATGCAAATGTGGAAGATACCCGAAAACCTCACCAAGAATAAAGCTTCGAGTGACTCGGTCAATTTTTTCTTACTATTTTAGAACAACTAGTTATAACTCACTTAGTCAACAATGGCTTCCAAAACTTATTTGCTTATTTGTATATGCTTTGATGTCTCACACAATACTACAGGAGAGGCAAGACTAGGAGACATGTAACTTCGCAAAACATTCCGAGGCAAAACAAGCCGAGACATGTAATTTTGCATAACTTTCTGCCAAGCAGGTCACAGCCATGCTTGCCTAGCTGGTTTTATTGTAAAACAAAAAAAAAATAAGCAAAAAAAAAAAAAAAAAGATCAACAAACCGAGCAGATGGACACTGACAAAGACAGAATTTCTACTTTGAGCTTTTATGATAAGAGCCCATTCCCACGTAATCAGTGACGTTTGCATAATTTCGAGGCTCATTATTTTCCTAACAATGGTTCCATACGAACCGAGAATTCCAAACACATTAAAAACCGGCTCTCACGAAAATTTTTTTTTTGTTTTTTGTGGGTCCCAGTGAATCCGTGCCCTCGGGAGATTGCAAGAGGTGGGTTTTATGTGCGGAGGTTTTGAGCTGGTTTTTTCAGCTCGGTTCGTCAAGAATTTTTGTTTCCCTAAATAATTAAGGGTGTCGGTTTCGGCAATATAATCCCTTTTTAACTCAACAAAAAAGGTAAGATAAACAATACTTTCTAGTAACTGAAAATCATCCACAAACAAACTAGAAGAGCTTTGCACAAAATTAACCAAGGTACCGCCGTAGCCAATAACAAAACAAAATGAAGAGGAAAATAAAAGGAGTACCGGAGAACCAGTACCATTAGCTGATTAGGATCACTGTCATCTTCGTCGAGAATCTCATGACTTTTTAATTGGAAGGAGTCATTGCCACATCCGCAAGCTTTTGCAAATTCAACTTGACAACAGTATCGGCGAACACTATTGTATCATCACCGGTGTTTCCTTCCGGTATGTCGACAATATAAGACTCCAAAACAATAGAATATACCTTACCTTGATTTGTAATGAACTCTTTCACCGACGTAACTGATCCATAATTCTTTAACCTGTGTTCACCACCAATAACTCTGAAACTCAGTACATGTTTTTCATCATCTAATATCTCTAACCTCTCGGTACTCGTCGACGCCGGAAGACCCGATATAACAGTTAGTTCCCGTATGCTTCCTACACTTCTTCCGTCACCTCTAGTAATTTCGCAACTCTTAATCAAGTGTTTGTAACTTTGAGGATTTTCAAAACTCCTGATAACAGGCCATACAGCACTAACCGGAGCCTCTATACGTTGTGTCATTAAAGATATGCATGTGTCACCATGACCGCCCGATTTATGGTACGTCTCTATATGTGATTCGAACTCTTGGAATTCTTCATTAGTAAGACCATATGGTGGTGGTGAGTCCATCAGTAATGGATTTTTTGATATAACTTGAAATGTACAGTGAAGTAGGATATATGATTATCAAGATTCAGGAGGAAGAGAAAGTTGAGTGATTTTATTGTGTTTGGAAGGGAGAGGAAATTTTACGTTTGGAAGTTTTATTTTTGTTACAGTAGGACGGATTCTGTGGAATCTCTTCCCCACTGGATAAACAATGTAATTCTATGGTACAAATATCTGGAGATTGAACTTGGAATGATAAGTTTCATATAAAGCCATAATATTAATATAATAAGATTAATATATAAATTTGGCGTATTAAAAAATATCCACATATACTTCTAGCACGGATTCAGGAAATGCACCGTAGTCCGTAGATATTATCATATGAGGGATAATTTGCGTTACCTCCCCTGGCCAAGATCATAATTAGCGTTACCTCCCTACAGAAATTAAATTAGTGAAACCTCCCCTCGTTACATTTTCCGTCCGAAATTGGTTATCCTAGTCAGCAGCTTTGTACACGTGGACCGATTTTTACACGTGAACTCCAATTTTGTGCACACTCCTTTAAAGAGTGTGCACGAAACAAGCCAATCGGATTGGGTTCTCCAAAACAAATGGTTATCTTAAATTAATAAATTAGTTTTAATTTCATTTTTTAATTCAATATTGACCTAAAATAGGAAATCATATATTCATATCTAATTCTATCCTAATTTGTAGTGATTTCATGGTGGAAAAAAAAAAGGTAATTAAATTTACCATAGATCGGTCTTATAAATCCTCCTTCGAGTTCCTCCAGGTTCTCTTTTTTGTTTTCTGATTGAATTTTTTGATTGAACGAGAGATATATTGAAGGAGGAGAATGTAAAGAATTAGAAGAGTTCCATGTTCTTATTTTACCTAATCACACAAGTGCGTTGGATCCAAATGTATATAAAATTGATTTCGTTAGTGCTTATGAGTTATCAATTAACTAAACAAAACATCAAATGATCAGTATACGTATACATCTGGAGGACATAATCCGTGGAATGTGTATACAAGTATCCATCAAATCCATCGTCTCAAACTCGAGCAAGAATAACAAACCCAGGTTTAAGAAAGTTAATCCTACTGTAGGGGAGAAATAATCACCACCATCAAATGCAATATCTTTTGGTTTAACAATAATATCATAGCTATGTCGCAATCTCTAAGTATTTGATGAGACAAAGAAGGATTCTGCACTATCGCTTCATTCTTTGGCTAAAGAAACTACAAAATCGTTCAAATCGGAGGACGAACAGTCTATAGTTGGTAACAACACTATATACAAGGATATGAATTAGTATTATTTCCTTTTATGGATTTAAATTAGATTAAAATAAAATAAAAATTAATTTAATAACATGAGATAACAGTTTGTTTAGGAGAACCAATAAGATTTGTTTGTTATGTGCACACTCTTCAAAGGAGTGTGCACAAAATTGGACTCTGAACTTTGACTTTCCCACGTGTAAAAACTGGTAGGGGAGGTAACGCTAATTATGATCTTGGCCAGGGGAGGTATTTTGGGAAAGTCAAAGTCCACGTGTACAAAACTGATGATTTGGGATAGCTTGAAGCTTTGGACGAAAAATGTAACGAGGGGAGGTTTCACTAATTTAATTTCTGTAGGGGAGGTAACGCTAATTATGATCTTGGCCAGGGGAGGTACCGCAATTTAACCATATTATTAATATATAAAGCCATAATATTAATATTTTAATCCTATTTGAGTGCTTAATGCTTTTGATCGATTTGTATTTCCTTAACTTGAATTCGCTTGTATAGCGATGCCAAAAAGATCTCCCCATAGTGGGTGTTCTAATGAGAGGCAGAGATTTGAACAACGGACAAATTAACGAAAAATAATACTAAACGAGCCAAGTCCACAAATGGCATGAAATAATTCAAAAAAGTAGATGAAAGAACTCAAAAACCATTTGGGCCCAAACATTAATATAAAGATGATTGAAAAACTGAACAATTGCAACTTGGGGTCTTGGACTTTGAAGACGATGCACTTTTCCTCAGGTGGAAAACCTTGGCAACATAAATATAGGAAAAACTAAATTAATTATTAACGAGGGAGGATCTATGGACACTCTTAGATGGACAAGATTTGTACCATTTTCTCCACAAAACCCAAACGATAATGAATTTAAGTCTAATATTTTGATGTATAAAACCATCATCTACCCCTTTGAATATCAACTGTTCAAAATTAACGGTTGAAATTAAGATCGGTAGATAGTCGGATTTGTTATCTCGAATTATATTCATTTTTGGTAGGAATATAAAGTCTTATAATATTAATATATCATTAAAATATTAGATCTAAATTCGTTGTTGTTTGAGTTTGCCGGAGAAAATGGTGCAAATCTTATCCAACCTTGTCCATGAATCCTCCCTATATAATTATTAATTTAGTTTTTCCAATATTTATGTTGCCAAGGTTTTCCACTTGAGGAAAAGTGCATCGTCTTCAAAGTCCAAGACCCCAAGTGGAAAGCTTAGATAGGTATGGTTGCTGGCCCACTAATTGATTATTAGACGGTACGCCGTTGTGCACCCGAGGGTGCACGTTCCATACCTTGCAATTAGCCGACGTTTTTTTCAATTAAGAAATTGTTTGGGTTTCATAAATTTTCATGTTTTTCCTGTTTTTACCCTTTATCTTATTCCCACTACAATTTCCCATACAATATAAATATGGATATATATGTCAAAAATCTTCTTGGAATTGAAATTCCGCCTATATAATGGGACTAGAAAAATCCCATATTCCGCCTATATAATAGGGACGGAGGGAGTAATATCTATTTGAGGAGGGATCCCCTCACAGCTTTATTATCACACTATCTCACACGTTGGACGTCATTTTTGCGAATAAAAACCAGTTCGTAGCAGATTTGAAGCTAATATTTTGGGGATATGTTCCTCTTACCAAGTTCAACATACCTACCAAAATTGAGCGTATTCAAACATATAACACTACCATCTATTACTTTGGAAATGAGCGTTGAAAATCAACGGATTTCAATAGTCAAATTAAGACAGGTAGATTGTGAGGTTTTATATTTGTGATAGGCATGTAGAACTTGGTAAGAGGAACATATCCCCAAAATATTAGCTTCAAATCCGTTACGGTTTGATTTTTATCATAAAAATGGCGCCCAACATGTGAAATAGTGTGATAATATAGGTGTGAGCCTGTGAGGGATCCTTCCTCTATTTATAATAGGAGGGAAAGAATAGATACGAGGAGGGATAAGGGGAGGTAATTAGAATTTCATGGGAGGGAATGACTTTTTAAAATCCAAATAAAAGGTCAAAAGCATCCCTTAAACTCAACAGTCAACCCATCAAACCCTGCCGTCCATCCCTAAAGTATGCATCTCATCCATGGAAGCATGAATCTTTATTGGTTTAAAACTCCGATTCCAAAATTTATATGGATTAAAAACAGTTTCTCCATCGGTGAACTAATAATGGCAATAAGTCATCAATCCAACCGGAACACTAAAAAGCGATCTGACTATTGATTTCCTTTTCTTTTAAAGCAGTGACTATTGATGCGATGGTGGCAGGAGAAGACTAACTGAATCTTAAGTTTCTATACCAAAAGCTATGTATAGATTTAGGTATTAACTTATTTGTGAGTTTTATCGATAATCATTTGGCTAGATTAAAGAACACATACTATCGGAGAAAATTTATTCAAAGGGTATTAATCCATCATGTATCTTTAATCATCAATAATAATTGAGTTTTATTTTGTCTTTGTCTAAGAGAAGTTCCTATGGGATGAACAAACTCAGAGTTTGTTCATTTTGCTCCCACTATGGAATGAACAAACTAAGAAAATGGATGTTCAAATGAACTGATCTGTTCGTTTGAACATTGAGTCGGAACATCAGGCGCGCGTCTGTTGTAATGGCGCGCGCCATCCCTACTAACTCTGGCGTCAACGCCAATAACACCCGCGTTCTAAGTACAAACGCGAGTTTTTGCTTACAGCGCCAGAGTCATCACTAGAAACGCCAGCGTCTGACCCAAAGGCGCCTACGGCTCCATCTGAACGGCTAAAAAATCTGTTAATCCAACGGCTACATTTTTTGAATTCTATAAATACTCCTCATTTCACTCTCAATTCTTGATTGAACATGTCTCTGTCCCGGTTAGTTCGACGAGTTCCATGCTAAAGAAGAATATGAATCTTATTTGCGAAGATGGAAAAATGTGGCTTTTTCTTTCGAAAAATGTTTTGAAATCCTTAAGGTGTTGAACAGTTTCAACCCCTTCTTTGTAGTACCTAGTACTTCTTCTCATTAGTGAAGTTAATGTAATGTAGTCCGTCGTAATTTAGTGAAGCCAATGTAAAACGCTTACTTTTAAACATATGTAATTTTATTTAATTAAAGACTGTCGTACTTTTAAAACTAAAACTACAAACTAAAACTAAGCAAAAATTCAGATTGACCTGGGGATAAACCTGGGTAATCACCCAAAGCCAACATAGTTTGTAAATTTCCAAGTGGGGATAGACCAAATAGACATGGCTTAAAAAAATTAGGCGATTGGTAAGCACTCTGTACTCGGTCCTCCAAACATATAAGAGGTTTGTTGTTGTGGTGGTGTTGGTGTGTAGCATTCATTTGGGTTGTAGGGAACATTTTGGTTGTAGGGAGAGAATAATGATGAAATGCGCCTAGGTTCAAGCCGAAGTGCCTGAGGTAGAGATACTGGCACAATTTGTGGTGAAGTAGTATTGTGATGTGTTTCTTGCACCACACTGTGATGTGTTTCTCGCACCACTGTTTCTTCACTTTCGTGCCATGATCTGTTTCTCCTGGTGGAATTGGAAGAATGTGACCGCCGCCCATCATCATTTGCAGTTGGAGTTGGAGTTGGAGTCAATCCAAACATTGTGTCTGTCTGCAATTTTCGTAGTTTTTCCAAGTGCATTGCCTCTACTTGCCGACTCCGCCAATGCAAATCGTTGAGTCGAATCTGCAACTATTCCTCACTGGCAGTGACATTGTCGTAAGGATAATCACGGTCCATACCTTGGGAAACAATGGGGATCATGGTTTTCTCACCTTGTGAAGTAATACTTTGCAGCTCCCAACGAATTCGGGCATATTTGACGAGGATGATGAAGAACTTGCACCCATCCCGGGATAAGTCATAAAGCTTGGCTCTCTTACGGAGGTGGTTGGCTAGGAACGATATTTGGATTATGGTACATATTTGATAACCCTGGGAAATCAACCCCATAGACGTGCATGTTCTGTGTCCCAATCACAGGCTTCGTAATTGACTGGTACCAGCTAACATACTGCGCTTCATCTAAAACCAACATTGTATTTAGTTCATACCTCTCCCAACCGGTTATTCTCAGCTGATAAAAATATGATGTAGAGGTTTGCATCTGTTGTAGCAGGTTAATTGCAATTGCAAATATACCTTGTATTTGGTACTGCACTCTTTCTCCCAGAAACCAAACCCCTCTTTGTGATACCGAACTGTAAAAAACAACTCTACGAGAAGAATAATCAAGAATACCTGCTCCAAGCGCTTCATTATACTGAGGTAAACCAACGTAAGGGTGAAAAACTACGTTGTTGTGGCTCCGAGTCATCTGTTGTAACCTCTGCACAAAACTGGAACCAAAGACGTCGCTGCCAGTGTTCCTCTGTATGTTGGTCTTCATATTCATGTCCAACATTGGAAATCTAACTGTCTCGTCTTGTAAGATTGGTTTAACAAGACGGAAGTAGGTATACCACCAATACTGCAAATTACTCCATAATTTTAGTATTTAGTAATAACAATAAATTTAAAAATAATAATTTTGATATTTACCTCTATGATGCTCCAGAAACCAGTGAAGTTTTGTTCGCCCATGGAAGCTTTATCTAGCGCACAATACAATTCTGCTAAAATTGCAGATCCCCAGTCATAATATGGTGCTTTGTCGAGATCGTCTAACGCTTGAAGCCAACCAACAGGAGCAACACAAGTTGAGTTTGGACACAATGTCTGACCCAGTACCCATAAGATAAACAATCTTTCGAGTTCATCATAGTCATCTACATGTTCCGGGGATTATGGATTTGGTTAGAAAATCTTCAAGGCCGAACATCTAATCCCACCTCCTTTCAAATCTTTACGAGGGATATCTGATTCCATAAACGAGGGACAAAGCATCTCCCATTTACTATTTGAGAACCATTCGTCTTGGTTGTATGGTGGGGGTCTCCCATTCCACTTGGTATCCCACAAATGAAATACAAATCAAGGGGAGTAATTCCTATTACAAGTATAATATCAACTATGATTAATTCTTTTGATTATTTAGTAATTATTTAAAATTTTTAATTTAATTTAAGTTAAAAAAACTTACCAATTTCGAAATCCATAAATTGGAATGTGTGCGTCGTCATCCACCACCTTTCTACCACTGTTTTCGGAATTTTTTTGTTATGTTTTATAGGCTTAAGTTGATAAAGCGCACGCCAAGGATATCTGTCAACCCTATCTCGTACTGCAGGCGATAGACGAACATAAACAGAATTTAATTCTGAAAATCCACCTCTCATGACATGATAATTCTCAGATCGTTCACGATGCCCCGACACATGACCTGGAACTAATTATGGAGCAACAACTATATTTGGGTTAGAAAACTCTTCTTCTCGATTTTGAGAAAAATCTACATCTGTGTGAGGCAACGGTATCGATTCACTTTTTCGATCTCTTTTATTCTTTATACTATTCATCGCTCTTCTCGCTATGTTCATATTGTATTCGAAATTTTTGATTTTAGAAGAGTTTTAGAAGAAGGAAATGAAAGTGGTGTGGCCGAAAATGAAATCAATGGAAGGAATTTATAGGGTTTGAAATTTGACCGTTGGAAATATGGGCATTAGGGAGTCGACTGTTAAAGACATTGTTTCTAACGCCCGAGACATCACACATAGCACCCGTGTCAGGTCTAGTGACGCCCAAGTCATGCCCTCAAACGCCCGAGTCTGTGATCCTGTCGCGCGTCTGTTGAAATGGCGCCCTACGCTTTCCCATAGTGGAAAACCCAGTTTGGCCATCCACCTAGATGAACAAATTTTTTAGTTTGGCCATTGCCATAGGAATTGCTCTAAACTAACTTGATGATCGTTAATGCGTTCGATTTGTTTTTCGTGATTTTGGTTTCAGGAGAAGAAGGGTACCGTTGGCAGAAATATTATACATTTTAATAGTATTTTTCTTCGGCAGTGCTATACACCTTCCTACTCTCCTCCTAGATGAGGTGTTTTTCCATGTGGCACCTGACAAATAAAATGAAAAAAACACGTCATATAACCATCTTCCAAAAAAAATTCTCGTCTCATGACTCTCATCTTCTTCGTTCTCTGTTGGGCAAAAACTCAAAAAAATTCTAAATATGAAGGGCAAAACTCTAAAGTTATTGGAATCATGATCTTGTTGTACATCAAAGACTCGAAATCATCTGCTACAGGGAAACAAGAGCCTTCAAAGTTCTGCTTCATCTCAACAAAAAGAAAAATTATATCTAAACATCTAAATTGGTTAATCCATTGGAAAACCTAATTTTTCTAGATTGAATTTACTGGCATGATTAGAGAATATGCTTTGGAATTGATAATAACTACAACAAGTTTGATACAAAATCATGATGATGAAAATTTAAAATCAAGATCCGGTAAGTTTAAGACAACAATTTGGTTCATTGGTTCATACTGATATTACTTTTGAACAAATGGGTCATATTCAATTTGATCAATAATCTGATTTTTTGATGTTGTGGTGGAGGTGATATAAACTAGTAATGGTGGTAATGGTCCTAAGGCTAGGTCTAACCGTGGTCCAAGATTCAAGCTATTTCTTGGATCCACGTCACCAAAATACAACGCCTGGGCGCAATGGGAATCCGAGATTCCGTGTTGATACGCATTTTAAAATTGCGCAGCACGCAGTTTGTAACTGCGTTTCCTAGGAACACTCAAAAATGCGGTTTCAAATTGCGTACTGAATGTGTTGACTAGTCCATGCACAGGTTGAAACTGCGTATTGACCGTGTTGACCGGTCAAAGTGCAGTTTCAAACTGCGTGTGGAAGAATATTCTCGTAAATTATTCTCTGATACGCATTTAGGAACTGCGTGTGATGCTTTTTCAAAGACGCGGTTTTGAAACTGCGTTCTTGGGTACTTCCAACTTGGATCCAAGCTGAACGCAGCACTCATTCTCGATTTGAGTAATCTGCTCATCTGTTTGCGACATTTCAACAGTGTCTAAAGTGGGATCTTGGATCCCACTAGAGCTAGCCTAATGGAAGTGGCCGTTAAGATTCTCAGAACTAGTAAAGAGTTTTTTTATTTTTGATTGATAATTAAATCAATGGTGCTCAAGAAGATCATAGAGGGAATGAATCAGGAGGTTGATGTTTGTCATGGATTGATTGTGTTATTTCGATGGGAATTTGGGTTTAGTGATGCCATGATTTGAGAAAGATGCAGATGTTGTTGTAGTAGTGTTTGTAGACGGAAATTATAAACAAGAACTGTTGTTGTTGTTGATTTTGTGATTCATGGCCGTAATCGGTTAGGGCTTTGTGGTTGTATGAGGTCTTGAATCACTGAATGGGGTGCTAGAATGGTTTGAGAAGTTAATAGAAAGGATGAGTTTGTAGCTTGAATGATTGCAACGGTAACTGAAACATTTATGATCACAGATTAAGAAGAAGAAGAAAAAGAGAAGAGCAAAAGTAGTAGTCCACTCAAATCACACGTAGAGAGAGAGAGTTGTTATCTTCTATCCACTCAGCTCGCCATATCAGATAGATAGCAGAATAGGGAGGAGAATGAGGTGGAGAAGCACTTTTCAAATATTTTTGACCAATGGTTGACTGAATTTCGATAAAAAATTCATTCCTAATATCCAATTGTTCCCTCCTAATGCGAACGAGAGCCTTCTGCAAGCGAAAAGTCAATAGAAAGTCGACCAAAGTCAATCCGTGATTTCTACCAAATCAGTGAGATTTTCTTCTCGATTTCTCTAACCCCCTCTCAAATCACTTCTTTGTATTGCAATTCATCATGGTATGTGACTTAATTTTATGCTTTGTAATGACCTAATTTTGTTTTGTTGTCCTAAATAACCCTAAGTTGTTTATATCATGAATTCAACTCATTCTTATCTTCTCTAGTTTTCTTTCGCAAGTTTTGAGGTTTTGAGAATCTGACACATTCATTCAATATAGTTTTGTTAATTTCTTCTTTTGATTCTGGCATAACACACATCAAACTATGATTTGAGCTTCACCTGCATATATCTAACCTTATCTCTTATGTTAAATTTCACGCGTACTGTTTATTAGTGTCTGTTTCTTCAGGTTTCTTTTTCAGCTGTCATGGCTAAAGTGATGATTATCCAATTTGTTAGTCAATCAGCCCCTGTTTCAAAACAATTTATCTGGTTCACTTGCTTTGATATTGAGGACAACATATATCTATATTACCTTGCTATACTGAACCATATTTTGAACAGCTTTGTGAACCTCCCTATTGGTACTGACTGGTCATCTTATTACATGGCTTCTTCATCTACAGACTTGAAATAGATAACCCAACAACTCTCATCATCATCTGTTAAAGATTATGCAACACAAGTTAGTTATTGAAGTAGAAGAGGATGAAATTCAAGAAGGATTCAATCAATGGACTAACAGTGTAATCATAAAAGTGTTTTATGAGAAGCCAATCAAAGTAGGTGATGCTAAGAGATTTGCAACTCGTTACTGGAAAGGGTATGGGGAATTTGAACTCTCTTATGAAGCTATGAACATCTTTGTTATCACTTTTGCAAACCTGAGAGACAAAAAAGATCTGTTATCCAAAGACTATACTTCACTTGATGGTCATCTCACTTTGGTAAGGGAATGGAATCCAAATATTACACTTGAAGAGGTGGACTTTAGCACTGTCAAAGTCACATATGAAATACAGAATATGCTTAGAGAATATCAGACTCCAAAAATATTTGAAAGGCTAGCAAAGCTGGTTGGCGGAGAAATATTACCAGAAAATAACTTCTTTCCGATAAATGGTACAGCTGCAATTACAACTCTCTTTTCTGTTAAACACCCATGGAGACGTGGCAACTTCATTCAAAGAAAATTCGGTGCTCGCGAATGGGTTCAGATTCAGTATATTAATCCTCCATTTCAGTTATGTAACAAGTGTCTCACCGTTGATCATCAGCGAACTAGTTGTTTGTCTACTGCGAAAATGGTGATTGAAGAACAAGCAATTCCATTGTCATTTTCCCCTTCTCGTCGAAGTACAGCGTCAAGAAAAGAAGTACCAGTTGCTGTAATAACTGAATTGCCAGTTTCAACTACAACTCAGGTTAATGAATCCACTGCGCAGGATCAATACCTCAAGAGGGAGAAAAAGACCTCGATATGACACTCCAGAAATCCAGCATGCAATCATATCTAATTTAACGAATACAACCACTCCAGCTTCACATACTTTGGAGGCCATGGAACAAGATTCTAGTGATAACATCGCTTTTAGCCATGATAGACTCAAAGGAAAGGAACCAGGGGAAACGACATACGGGTATTTTTCAACTCTCTTTATTTTGTTAAACTTGTACTCATTCTAAAACTTTTCCTTTTTCTACAATCATTTTACATTTCCAACATCATGCAAATCCTTGCATGGAATGTTCAGGGTCTAGGCAACCCAAACACTAGAAATCACTTACATAATATCATTCGCAACTATAACCCTGACATCATATTTTTATCTGAAACTCACACTCATCCTCCAAATATAAATTCTTACCTAAGTAGAATGCATTACCCAAACTATTGGTCAATAGCTCCTTTTTTTAGAAAGGGTGGTTTGGCTTTATTGTGGAAGGACAGTTTTTCTTTTCAAATCCAAGACAACAATTCATATCTAGTTAACATTCTCGTCAAGTCAAATTCGAGATTTAACCTTGGATGTTAACTTGTATGTACGGATCACCATACACAAACCTAAGGAAATATCAATGGGAATACATCACACATCTGAGCCAAAAAATTACACACCCATGGGTGATTGTGGGAGATTTGAATATAACATTGCATCAGTCAGATAAGCAGACATATTCAACTCATACAGCCCCTTCGCATTCATCTATTCTCAACACAATTGATCACATGGGTTTGATGGATATGCCATTCTCTGGTAACCCGTTCACCTAGTGTAACAACAGACAAGCTAATTTTCAATTTAAAGTCAGACTAGATCGAGTATTAGCTAATTCCTCCTGGTTCTTAAAGTATAAAAAATCCCTGGTATATCATTTACTACTTGTGGGATCTGATCATTCACCAATCCTGCTGCATACAGATCCAAGTACACCTCTCCCTCAAAGACCATTTCGTTTCTATACATACTGGTTTAAGTATCCACAATGTATGAAGATTATTGATTCAAGATGGAAAATAAATGTCAAAGTCTCGGCAGGGTACCAATTTGCTACCAAACTAAAATCAGCTAAGCTAGCTAGATCTTAAACAGTGGAAGAATGTAACATTTGGTGATATCCCAACCTTAATTGCTCACGCACAAGATCCCCTACAAGCAGTTTTGAAGTCAAACTGTGATCAGCAATTTATTCAAGCTCTGAAAGATAAGTTAGCTGACTTATATAATTCTTATAATAGCATACTGTTTCAGCAATCTAGAGAAAAAATTCTTCACTGCGAAGATAAGAACACCAAATATTTCCACTCGAGAGCAAATTACCGCCGTAGACGTAACCAGATTGATTCCATTCAAGACAACACTTGTACATGGCATTCCAGAAGAGAAGATATCACCAATATTCTACTGCAGCACTTTCAAGCAGTCACAACTTCTTCAAATCCACAGATTGATAATGAATTTCTGTCGCTTTTTCCAGCTTGTGTGACAGAAGAAGATAATTTGTGGCTAATACAAGTCCCAACAGAATAAGATGTTAAATCTACGGTGTTCCAAATCAAGCCTTGGGCAGCTCCAGGCCCCGACGGATTTCAAGCCGGCTTTTACCAAAAATCATGGGCTATTGTCGGCCCTGCAGTCACTCGTATGGTACAATCTTTCTTTACCTATGGTTATCTCCTTAAAAAATTAAATCATACCTTCCAAGTACTTATACCCAAATTAGAGCATGTTTACACAACTTCATATTATTAACCAATTAGTTTATGCAATGTATCATATAAGATAATATCTAAACTTCTCACAAATCGCCTCAAACCTATGATTGTGAAACTAATTTCTCCATGGCAAGATGACGAAATATTGCAGACAATACCATAATAGCACATGAGGTAATTGCATATATGAAAAGAACACAACGCTACTCTGGTGTACTTGGTGTAAAGATGGACATTTCCAAGGCATTTGATCGCATTGAGTGGCCCTATTTACTTCAAATACTGAAACAAACCGGTTTTTGTTCACAATGGTGTCAACTCATTTCTCAATGCATAACCACTGTCTCCATCTCACTTTTGGTTAATCACTACACCATATTCAGCGATTAGTAACTAAAATTCGTAACCAACATGTAGTCGTCACGAATTCGTGACTAAAAATTTCAGTTACGAAAATTTAGTGACACCAATATTTCGGTTACGGAAATTTTACTAGTTTAGTGACGGCCCCTCTCATGTCACGATTAGTAATTCTTTGAAAAAAAAAATCGTGCGAAAGAACCGTGTGCAGAGTAACACTCAGTAACACCCTCCTGAGCAGCGTGCGAAAGAACCGTGTGCATTCTATCAAGTTTACCCTATCGTGTGAATAAACCGCACAAATCTTATCCCCTTCTTCTCTCTTCAGTCTTCTACTGCTCTGGCGATAAAACTAGGGTTTAGTGAACATCACAGAAATCTTCTCTTCATCGATCGATTTGGCCGAGAAACATCACAGAAATCTTGTCAATACCTTTCAATCATCGATCTGTGTAAGTGTTAATCCATGAATCTATATGTTTCATTTTATTTTCAATCGATCTGTTTTATTTCATTTTTATTTTTTCCATTCTTTAATCTGTGAATCTAAAACAATTTGTTTGATATGAGTTATGTTTTGTTAATCTTCTTCATATAAATCTAATTGATTTTTTTTTCTTCTAATTTCTTGTTAGGGTTTGAAGAATTCTGAGGACTTGAAGATTGATGAATTTTGAAGGTATAAATCTTCTTCATATCAACTAATTTTAGGGTTTTATGTTAATTTCGAAAATTTCTATTTTTTAGGTGATTTTAGGGTTTTATGTCTCAGTTCTGTATCTTTTTGATGATTGAAGTGTGTTTATCTTTTTGATAATTTCACTGTCTGTTAATGGTTACTGGATGTTTAGGTTGTGTAGATGATATTGGAATTTGAGATTGTGAGATTGTTGCTTGTAATTGAATTTGGGTTTGGACTTTGAATGTTTCAATTTTGATGTTTTTCAATGGTAGTTGACTAATTAGGTTTTTTTTTTAGTTTGAATGAATTGCTTTGTTGGGATTTTGAAATTACTAGTATGGGGGCAATGCTTCCTGTATGGGGGGTTTTCACACTGTAAATGGTTATCCCCTTGTTCTTTGCAAAGCGTGTGTGTAGGTTGCTTATACTATGTTGAAACTTGAGATTGTTACCTGTTTCATTTTATTTTCAATCGATCTGTTTTATTTCATTTTTATTTTTTCCATTCTTTAATCTGTGAATCTAAAACGATTTATTTGATATGAGTTATGTTTTGTTAATCTTCTTCATATAAATCTAATTGAATTTTTTTCTTCTAATTTCTTGTTAGGGTTTGAAGAATTTTGAAGACTTGAAGATTGAAGAATTTTGAAGGTATAAATCTTCTTCATATGAATTGATTTTAGGGTTTTATGTTAATTTCGAAAATTTCTATTTTTTTTTAGGTTAGGGTTTTTTATCTCAGTTCTGTATCTTTTTGATGATTGAAGTGTGTTTATAATAGCAACACCATGTTTGTAAATATCATACTTGCTTATAATGTCTTATGGTGAATATCATGACAGAATTGTATTTGTTGAGGGATACCATGTTTGTAAATATCATACTTGTATGTTCAAGTTTTTGATCCACTAGTCCTCTTGTGTAAAGATGCATACTGTTGTTAGACATGGTGTAGTTTTTTAGTCCTTAGAAGCATAGTAAGTTGACTAGGCGGAGTGCTACCTGATAAAGGTATACTGATGAATGTGCCCATTGAATTGTAATATTCCTTGCTAAAGTCTTATATATTCTTGGAATGTTTGATGACAGCTATAGCACTCTCTTTCCTATGAGTAAGTCAATTGCTTAAGAAGAAAGGAATTGATTCTCTCATAAGAAAGAGAGTGCACCAGCACTCTCTAGATTCCAGTTTGTATGGGCTTAGATGACTTATTCTACTTTTGGTTGAGTTGTCACATCTAGGAAACGTGTTGATTATATTCGTTAAGTTGCTATGTTTTACTATTATCTGAAGATTTTTTCATTAAGTGTCATAATGAACTTCAATTGGTTGGCTAATGTTGTTCTGTATCTTTGGTATTTGCAGAGCCAGGAGAGGATCCTTTTGACAAGATCCAAATAGAAAAGAAGCAGTGGTTACGGAATCTGTTAAGGTAGTAACCTAAATTCCAGTTTGTATGTTCCATAAATATGCTCATCATGATTTGAACTATTACTTCATGTTAAGGTAGTTTTTAAAGTTTAAATGAACTAAAGTTAGGAATTTTTGTTTTGATATTGACTGATTCTCTGTGAGCATGATGATAACGATGATCTAGTGGATGTTTTTGTTGCTAACTTGTAGGGCTTCTAAAACCTAGTACCACTAGGACTAAGTTATTTTATTTGGTTGATTTAAATCGAGATTTGGATTTTCAATTTTTACGGGAATATAGATTTTGTTGAATCATATGCTAAGGGAAACTTTCAAATACATATGTGCAAGTCCCCATGTAACCAACGTCTTAATCATGGGAGCATAGATATCATTTAGTTATTATAGTTGTAGTTATTACTTTGCACGAATGTTAACATAGATATGATTTAGGTATCAATGGTTGATAAAGGCTGGATGAAATGTGCGCGTACTTACTGTTCAATACTTAGAAGGTGTAAGATCATTTATAGAGTTTGTGCGTGAAAATTCTGGTGGCAGAACGAAGTTCTCCTGTCCTTGTAACAGTTGTAAAAATGGTAAAGTACCTCTGTCTCTAGATGAAATTGATTATCATTTGGTCAAGTATGGTATTCAGTTCACCTATACATTGTGGCGTTTCCATGGGGAGAAGTCGCATGAAGGTAAACCCAGAAGTGATAATGTAGGAGTTGCAGTTGACAACATAGGAATTGGAGACAATCTAGGAAATTCAAGGTGACAATGTAGAAGTATTTTTCGAGACCAATGTAGAAGATTTTGCTGAGAACGTTAATCCCGCTTGTAGTGTAGATGAGAATGTTGGCGTACACATTAGGGTTCACGAGGAGACTAGTAGTAGCAAGAAAAAAAGAGATTTTTATGAGCGTGCTAGAGAACCTTTATATCCCTCATGTTCTAAGGAAAAGACACCACTTTGTATGCTTCTATTAAACTAAATAACATAAAAAACCCAATATGGGTTTTCTGACAATGGTGTCACTGCACTCTTAGAATTGTTTAAGGAGTTGCTTCCTGATGGAAATACACTGCCATGTAAGTTCCATGATGTAAAAAAGTTGATACAAGAAATGGGGATGGACTACATAACCTATGATGCATGCATCAATGATTGTATTTTATATTGGAAGGATCATGCATCATTGGTTAAGTGTCATGTGTGTCAAGAACCTAGGTATGAGAAGGTCTTTAATGACGACAGGAAGCTTACGCAAGTTGCTCGCAAGACATTAAGACATTTTCCATTGATAAAAAGGCTGCAAAGGTTATATAGTGTACCATGGATAGCGAGAGGCAATGTATTGGCATTCCAGAGCACACGGTCAGATGGAAACCTTATACGTCATCCAGTCGATTCTTCAGCCTGGCGATCCGCGGATAATTTTTCACCGGAGTTCTCCAAGGAACCAAGGAGTGTAACATTAGGTATATCAACTGATGGTTTCAACCCGAATGGGTGTTTCGGTCCTAGTCATGTTTGTTGGCTTTGTAATTATTTATCCGTACAACCCGCCTCCTTCGTTGTGCATGAAACGAGAATTTGCAATGTTATGTTTACTCATATTAGGCCCAAGAGCACCGGGGAAAGATATAGATGTATACTTGCAACCACTAATAGAGGAATTGATTGAGTTATGGAATGAAGGTGTACTCACGTTCGACTCTTTCACTAAAACTGAGTTTTTGATGAGAGCAAGATTATTGTGGGCTATTCATGATTTTCCTGCACTAGGGACTTTAGCTGGATGTGTCACTCATGGTTACTATGCTTGCCCAACTTGTGGAGAAGGAACAGTTTCTGAACATCTTCCGTTCACTAAGAAAATTTGTTATATGGGACACCGAAGATGGCTGCCATCCAAGCATAAGTATCGAGATGATAAAACCAATTTCCCGGGAGGGGTAGAGCACGGTTCAGCACCATGGCCACTGACAGGATTTTAGGTTCAAGAGATTGTAGCTAATATTAGAACCAAGGTTGTTAAGGGAAAACAACCATCAGTAGCAAGTCGACAGAAACGTAAAAGAATACCTGAAGGCGAAACTGATGCTGATATAGAAGCTGAGGTTCATGACCACTCCTTATTTACTCGGAGATCTATCCTCTATGATCTACCTAATTGGAGTTCAAATCTGGTGCGACATAATACGGATGTTATGCATACGAGAGAAAAACATAACCGAGCATCTTGTTAACACGATCATGGGTGGAAACAAGTCAAAGGATGGTCCTAATGCGCGCAGAGATATGGAAGCAATGGGGTATAAAAAGAAGCAATGGTTGAAAGTGGATGTTAAGTCTGGTAAAACAACAATGGAAGATGCTCCTTTTGCAATGACGAAAAAGAGAAACTTGCATTTTGTACTACATTGAAGAACTTAAAGGTGCCATCGGTTTTGTTCCAATCTTCGCACTTGCGTCGGTGTTGATCCACCCGAGTTGAAGAACTTAAAGTCTCATGATTATCATGTCCTTATGCAACATTTGTTTAATTCTTGGTTCATGCATCGCCTTCGCTACCTAAAGATCCGCGGCTTTCTCTTCTTCGGATAAGTTTGTTTTTCAAAATTTTGTGCGCGAAGGTAATCAACAGAGAACAACTTTTAAAAGCAAAAGCTACTCTAGTGGAAGCAATCTGTGTATTGGAAAAATACTTTCCTCCTTCCTTCTTTGTTATAAGCATCCACTTGATGGTACATTTAGCTGACGAAGCTTTGATCTGCGTTCCTGTCAGATTTAGATGGATGTATCCCTTCGAGAGGTATTTATCGAACTTACCTTGTTAGTTAATGTGTAACTTGAGTGTTTTATTGTCATTACCGAACTGTTAACTTTTATGATCGATATTTGTAGGTTGATGAAAGGTTACAAAGGCTTGGTGCGCAATAAAAGGTACATCAATGGCTGCATTGCAAGAGGATATGTGGTTCGAAAAGCCAGCTTGTACAGTATGGAGGACATATCAAATGATGGTGGTGGGACTCATAAACATACTCGACAGGCCTTTCTAGATGATGATGATGAGTTTGCCGATGAGATGCCTTTGAGTTCTGCCAAAGCTATTACTTTAACTCAAGTACAATATCAGCAAGCTCGTAGGTGGCTTCTGTCTAAGTATGTGGGAATAGATGAATAGCAGAGGTACAACTTCTTAACTTCACAGTTGTTAGATGTTTCTTGAGTATTGGATTGTCAATCTAATTGCCGCTGAACTGTTCTTTCATTGTAGGAAGTATGATTTATACGTGAACAACGACAACTTTAATAGTCAGGAAAATCTTGCTTCCACGAAAGGGCCAAAAAGCTTTCTCTTATGGTTACGCGATGAGGTACCATATATATGTTAGCTTCAGAGTTGCTTTATTTCCGCTTTCCCTTTAGTTACTATACATATTGTGGTAGATTTTGTGATAATATTGATTTCATGGTCCATGGTTTTTGCTAAAACTATATTTAGATTTTGTGAACATGGTCCATGGTTATAGTTAAAACTGCATCTTTATTTCCTCTGTAAATATTGTGGTTTTTGTTGTGCAACTGACACACATGTTCTCTTGAGATGATAGAAGACAAAGAGACAAAATCAGTACTTTGGCGACTAGTGCAAGGACCCCTCTTCAAGGCGCAGTCGTATAAAAAATACCAAGCCAATGGCTTTTCTTTTAGCTGTCATGATTACGAGGAGGGTTTTGTAACACGAACAGGTGGTGTGTCTATGAAAGCCATTACAAGACATAGAGCAAATTCCACCTGTGAGAAATTTGGTGGAAGCTGAAATTACTTATTATGGTGTCATTAAGCAGATTATAAAGTTGAACTATATGGAATTCGAGGAAGTTGTTTTTACTGTGATTGGGTCAGAGTTGAAGATAAGAGTAATGGGTGCAAAGTTGATCCAATCTCAAACTCAATAAAGGTCAACTTTTCTAAGCTACAAAGCACTAAGATAGTGATAGATGAGCCGTTTATTCGTGCATCTGAAGCGACTCAAGTATTTTATTCAAAGGATCTTGATGAAGTGGGATGGTTTTTGGTATTGCAGTCACAACAAAGGTTAACATGCGTAGTATATCAGCTAGAAATCCCTACTAGTTATCAGTCAGCTCTTACTGACAATGAGAGCTTGGATAAACTGTTATGTGTCGCTGATGTAGTTTAGAGTCATGTCTGTCATATTGGATTCTGTGTTCTGCATTTATTCTATACATGGATTCTGTGTTTTATCATATTTGATTCTCTGTTTTATCATGTTTGATTCTCTGTTTTATCATATCACTTGCGCTATCTTAGTAAGTTGCATTTCTTCTATACATAGATGTTTTTTTAATGCTACTTTACAGGTTACTATGGCAGCAGAAGTGGTCTTTGGTAGATGAAAATGGACTTCCCATTTCTAGAAATGCAACTAAGGCCGGCCATCGGAAGGGCAATTTGATTCGTAATCTTATCCCTGTCTCCTACAAATCCGGAGGGATGTGCCAGATAACTTCAAAGAGGATGTCTGGAATGAATTGCGGGTAAATACTTACCTTATAACTGTCAAACTGTTTTAGGTAAACACTTGGGGTATGTTGATTTATGTCAAACTATTGTTTAGAACTGAAGCTCTGTTTTTTCAGAAATCATATATAATACCGGAAACTTCTAAGCTGAATTTGATAAGGGGAATGGCTCCTATATGGAGGAGATTCAAGTGGGAGCTGAGAATTGACTATTATGATCCTTATAACACTCATGAAGAAAGGATCGCTCATGTTCCTCCAACTATTAAAGAAGAGGACTGGATAAAATTCCGTGAAAATGAAAAAGAGGAAGCCCAACAGAAAAGTAGAGCAGAGCATAAGAAGAAAAGGAAAAGATATGATTACGCCTGTACTAATGGTCGCAAACCTCTTAGTTTGGTAAAATCTGAACTGGTACGTAGATTCTCATTCCCTCATATCTTAAATATCTACGAATCGAAATGTACTCGATTGATTGATCCTACTTCTCGTATTTGTAAAATTAGGAGAGCGAAAATCTGGAGTTGAGATCACTCCATCGATGTGTGGATTAAAGCTCATACACAAGAGGGTGGGAAAATTCTACCTAGTGCGCAACCCTACTATGTGAGTTAGGATATGCTTTATTTCTGTTTACATATTATTCTAATTTATGCAATCCATCTATGTTCACAAAATGGGCTCTACATTACAGGATGACCTTAAGAAGGCGCAAGAAGAGATCAATGAAACAATAGGTGCTGGTGAACCTGTAGATGAAATGGAAGCATTGATTAAAGCATTTGGAAAGGATTGTAGGGGACGAGTTCGTGCTGTCGGTCCTATTTCTCGTACACAATATGATTATTCTGCTCCTGCGCGTGCCAAAGTTGTTGAATTGAAATACAAAGATGGAGAACTTAAACATGAGGTGAAGGAGATAAATGGCAAGATGGAGGTTCTTCTTACTAGCTTTGCATCCTTATGTAACGTTGTGCAGAACATCCAATCTGGACAAGCATCATATATTGCCTCGAACCACTTTGATAATGCACATGGTCCCGCGTATTCACCTACTCAGACTGCTTCAGCTGGTCAGAATAGTTCACCTGCAGCGCTTCCACATGAAGCTGAGATATCACCAGCTAGATCAGCAGCAACTGCTCAGAATAGTTCACCTTCAAATGGAGCCAAATGTTCATTGTTGAACTTGGATGATGAGGTCATTGCTGTCGGTCGAGTTTGTACCGGTGAATTTGGACTTCTTTGTCACGGCTCACCTGTAGCTGAAAATCATGTTAAAGTGTTGTTGGACCTCATACTTTTGCCACTTGCACCGACCATAAGAGCTAACCAGTTTGTGAATACCTTTCAAGAAGTTGGAATTGGAGGCTATGTGGTTCATCCAAAAGTCTCGTCCCAGATATGATTAGAAGGGTCTATCTGTCTTTTTGGAAATGATGTGGATAACTCAGCCAAAGCAGCCCTATGTTTTTTTGCTATTTTGTCAGCCATCTTTTTTGTTATTATTCGCACTTTTATATGTAAGTTTGAACAACCCGATATGTTCTCATAGGTAAACTTGAGTAAACTCGATGCGGTTGTGCTTAAGGGAGATTCTTATGCAAATGTGCATAAGAAAGTACTAATTTTAAAGCGACTTTGAATGTTAATATATCTTTTTGTGAATTTTACTTTGTGTATGAGTGTAGTTTTTGTTTCTATATGTGTTTTTGGTTGTGCGATGATGAGTAGCAGTTAAGGTTTCTTTGAAGCAATAGGAGCCATTGGGGAATATCAATCCCTGGTAATTAATTGACCTGTTTCTGCTTGTACATTGAAGTTGCAATTTATGGATATAGTTTTAACCTTCAGTTTTACACTTTCTTGCGAGGTATAATGTTTAATGATCAAACTGTTGTTAGATTATGCTGTTGGTGACCTTCATCTCTGGTAAGTCTATTTTGTGATCTTCTTGACATGATGCACAACCATGTCTTTCTTATTTTATGTTATCTACGCTTCTGAGATCTAAGAAATTCTTGTATTTACTTTTCGGCGGAAGAAATGGCGAAAGGAGATGATGTAGTTCGTAAGAAGAAGAACAAAGTCTTAAGAAAATGACTTAATACTGACCCTTCTACTCTGTCTACACGTATTGCTGGTATTATTGCTGCTAAACAGAGACGAAAACAAGGAAAACGTCGCCAGTGTGAGGTACTTGTTACAAATTTTTCATTCATTTATATCCAAAATTAGGGATTAGTACAACATGGGTTTGGTGTTTACTGCTAGTGTGGTTGCTTAAGATGTTGGACTTTGGATTACCGTAAGTTCATTTTCCGTAGATAGAAATTAGTTGTTCACCTTTTCTGTGTGGTATAGATATTTTTTGATTGCTGTGCTGCTAGTATTTTCTTAGAACAAATTTGTAATGTGTGATTGCTTACAAGTTCGAGAGCTTTATTTCTTAGTAGTATCCTTTGTATGTTTTATCTTGCGTAGATATGGTATGCGAGAGTTTGTGTATCTCTATTTCTAAAAGCATTATTTTCTTGTTTGCAGGTGAAGCAGTTATAAAGAATGTCGAGGACAAGCGGATATTGAATAAAGAAATAAGTGGATCCAGGTAAACTTATTGGTATGCTGGAACTCTTATATTTTTGGAGTGATAAAATAGTTATCTGCCTATACTTAGCATTTATGGATCATCTGACAGTTGAACTCAACATGAACGCAAGTATCATATAGCAGTTATTTTTGCTTCTTATATGTTTGGATGATAAGTCATCTGCCTATACTTAGCAGTTATGACACTTCTATACTTAGCGGTTATGGCTCATGAACACAACAGAAATTGGATTGAATGACTTCTTTTGAATGTTGGAATGTTAAATTGGATGGATGACTTCTTTTGAATGTTGAAATGTTTGAATTGGATTGTAGTGTAACAATTCCTGGGGATAGGGTACCTGCAGGGTAAAATGAAAGGGAGGGAACATTAATATTGACCAGGTCAATAAAGACTGACTTTTTTTTTTGGTAACAAAAAGATTCGTAACGGCAAAGAAGTGTCACTAATTTTTACTGGGATAGTAGGAATCAGTCAACGTTGACCTGGTCAAACAATTAGTAACCCTGGTAAAAATTTAGTGACCGAAAATTCTTGGTTACTAAATTTTTACCAGAACACTGAAGTCGGTCAATGTAGACTTAGTCAATGTATTTGTAACCAAAAAAAATAAAATAGAAACGGTCATACATCAGTTACGAATTTTCATTTCGTGACGGTGGTTGTATGTTACGAAGTACATCACAACCCCAAATTCGTAACGGTGACATGTTGGTTACGAATATTTGTTACACATCTCGTTGTAACGGTCTTTGTGCGTCACAACTCCATTTCGTGACTGAAATAGTGTGTAACAAAACGCAAAATATGGTGTAGTGAATGGTGCTCCAACACAAGCCTTCTGCCCTACTCGAGGATTACGACAAGGTGATTCCTTATCACCTTATCTCTTTATCTTATTGTTTATGGGTAAAAATAGTTTCTGCCGATTTCGGTAAATTCGGTAGGTGAGTGAGAAACTGGTTCAAACCCTAAACAAATGTGCTGCACGTGAGCACTTTATAGATTCGAGAGATCAATCTGTACAAGTCCAGCCTAAACCAAGAAATGGCCGTTCCAGACTTGCTTCGGTCACAAAGTGGAAGAGAAGGGTTGATTTGGGGAGGGAAGCCAAGAAAGGTGTTGAGATCAAAATAATTCTGGGAGAGTAGTATCTCGACTTGTATCAGAAAGTAAAAGCTTGGGAAGCTTGCAAGAGATGAAAGCTTTTGGGAGAGCTTGCAAAGTTGCCTTTCCGAGAGTGTAGTATTTTCTCTGACCAAGAGACTTGTTGTCTGGTGGAAATAGGTAAGACCTATTTATACAAGTCGAGATTGAAACGTACCCTGGCCTCATGAAGGAAGAGAGTAAAGGGTGAAATAATGAGAGGAGGTGGTAACCGCAAGGTATGGATGAAAACGTTTTCACCATTATTTCCTCATTTATTTGACCGCTTTATTCCTTTTCACGCTTTCTTAATGTGAGCGTAGTGTACGCTGCAAGCTGTGACCGCCAAACGAAAACCCTGGAAAGCATCCCCCAGTTTGAGTTGATATCTCGAGTGTTGGTTGCACCTTGAGTGCAAGTGGCGCTGCTAGTGGCGCGTGTGGCATGTGCCCTTGGCATGTGCGGAATGCCCTTGTTGCGGGTTGTACTTCGAGCGCAAGTAGCAATGCCAGAGCTGCTAGTGGCGTGCGTGGCATGTGCCAATGGCATGTGCGGAATGCCTTGGTGGTAGGTTGCACGTTGAGTGTAAGTGGCAATGCGTGAGCTGCTAGTGGCGTGTGTGGCATGTGCCAATGGCATGTGCGGAATGCCTTGGTGGTAGGTTGCACGGTTTGCAAGTTAGGCTACCAGGCGTGTGTGTTTGGCATGTGCCAATGGCATGTGCGGAATGCCTTGGTGGTAGGTTGCACGGTGTTTTGCAAGTTAGGCTAGGCTACCGGCGTGTGTGTTTGGCATGTGCCAATGGCATGCGTGGCCGTTAGGGCCGTGGCCTTGGTAGGAAAAGCTACCCGAGCATGTTGGCATGTGCCAATGGCATGCGTGGCCGTTAGGGCCGTGGCTTTGGTAAGAAAAGCTACCCAAATGAGCATGTTGGCATGTGCCAATGGCATGCGTGGTGTTAGGGACGTGGCCTTGGTAGGAAAAGCTACCAGCGAGCATGTTGGCATGTGCCAATGGCATGCGTGGCCGTTAGGGCCGTGGCCTTGGTAGGGAAAGCTACTAGCGAGCATGTTGGCATGTGCCAATGGCATGCGTGGCCGTTAGGGCCGTGGCTTTGGTAAGAAAAGCTACCGGTGAGCATGTTGGCATGTGCCAATGGCATGCGTGGCCGTTAGGGCCGTGACCTTGGTAGGAAAAGCTACCAATGAGCATGTTGGCATGTGCCAATGGCATGCGTGGCCGTTAGGGCCGTGGCCTTGGTAGGGGAAAGCTACCAAATGAGCATGTTGGCATGTGCCAATGGCATGCGTGGCCGACTTGGCCTAGGTTGCATTGTTTGTAAGCCTAGGGCGCTACATTTGGCATGCGCCAATGGCATAGCGGCTTGGAAATATGGCTTGTGGTACGTGTTGGCATGTGCCAATGTCACGTACGGCCATGTTGACCTAGTTGCACGTTTTGCAAGCCTAGGGCGCTATATTTGGCATGCGCCAATGGCATAGCGGCTTGGAAATATGGCTTGTGGTACGTGTTGGCATGTGCCAATGGCACGTTCGGCCATGTTGACCTAGTTGCACGTTTTGCAAGCCTAGGGCGCTATATTTGGCATGTGCCAATGGCATAGCGGCTTAGTCTGTCATGGTTGCCAATGAGTGCGATATGTAGTTTGGTTTTGGCGTCATTTGCCATGGTGCGCAGTGTGCGGCTTGGTTTTGGCGTTGTTGCCATGGTGCGCAAGATGTGCGGCTTGGTTTGGCATTGTTGCCATGGTGAGCAATGTGTGCGGCTTGGTTTGGCATTGTTGCCATGGTGCGCAGTGTGCGGCTTGGTTTGGCATTGTTGCCATGGTGCGCACTGTGCGGCTTGGTTTGGCATTGTTGCCATGGTGTGCAGTGTGCAGCTTGGTTTTGGAGTTAGGGTTCTGAGTCGAAAACCCTAATCCGGTATTTTGAAAAAATACCCCTATTAAATATTTACACCTGAGTTAAATGCTCTTAGTTAATGTGTTGCGGGTAACACTAGGTCATGGGGTTTTACGATTTTACCCCTTGTTTAAAAACCACCATCAACATTAAGTCCCCCGCTAGCTCGGGAGCAGGAGCTTTGTTGCGAGGTAAGCATAAGATGGTGACAAACTATCAGCAGCAAATCGTAAAGAGAATTGAAGAGGTTTGTCTGACCTTTTTATCAATAGGATTTGGAATCCTTGCCTCTGGCAATTTTGCACAAATCGGGAGGCTGGCGCAATTGGGAAGTTATCGTTGTGAGAGACGAGCAGCTGGGCGGCATTGAGAAGTTGACGCGAGTTTAGGAAACTGAGCGTGCTAGCTGGTGGGACCGGCTCAAGGTGGGGAAGTGTGCGTGCTCTTTGGCGGGACTTGAGCGGTCATTGGGAAGTTGGCGTGATTGGTGGGGCCGGTGCAACTTGGGCGGCATTGGGAAGTGGTTGCGAGTTGGGAAACTGATCATGTTAGCTGGTGGGACCGGTGCAACTTGGGCGGCATTGGGAAGTTGACGTGAGTTGGGAAACTGAGCGCGCTAGCTGGTGGGACCGGCGCAAGGTGGGGAAGCTGAGCGTGCTAGCTGGCGTGACTTGATGGGATCGGTGTGAACAAGGAGGGAGTAGGTGTTTCTACAGATAGCAAAGTTTCCTTATTTTTCCTTCCTTCACGCGCGGCTTCTATCAGGGCATCGTCCATGCCAAAAAATCTGGAAGCATTATGTCCCTCATTGCTTCCTTTCCTTTTTTAAGGTTCTGTATTCAAACCCAACGCAACTGCATCATCTCCCTCGTTTGAGAAAAGGTTCTTCTTGTTGAGTTTCTCTCTTTGTCGTGTCACGCAGATTCGAATCATCTTCTAACCAGCTAGGTTCTCCAGGTGAAGGCGCGAGGTCTGACTCTTGCATGAGCATCCCAACAAAGGTTATTCGGGTTAAGAAAATCATGCCGGTATGTTTTCTTCTTCTTTGGTGGATTGACGTACACTTTATCGCTTGTTGGATAAATGGAAAATTTCCCTTTTGTGCAGAGATATCCCGTTGGAGCATGCGTCACTGTTATCGACGAGGATGACCTAGTCGTTCCCCTTCCTTCAAATCCGACCTTGTTGACTGCTGCAGACTTGGAGGACGCTGATTTAGGGCTCTCTTGCCATGAATACCCTTATGCAGGTTTGTCGTTTGGGACTCGTATGAGGTGTCTCTCCTCCAATTATCGGAATGTTGGCGGTTCCCTGGTGCGGAAAGAATTTGTGGTCCTTTATACGGGGATATGGAAGACATACGGCCATATCGCTACCAGGAGCGTAGTGAAGTGATGTTCGTCCGCCTTGGTTTCCGTAGTGAACTATCTTTTGCCAACGATTCTTTGAGATGGAGAATATGTCCATCCGTCTTCTGCTGAGTCAGCCATTCAAATGTGGGAGAACATGGTGTCCACCTGTGAATCCTTGGAGTTTAATATCCTGTTGGTTGCGGCATCGTCTCAATATTGTGAAAGTCGATAGAGATGGTATTCTTGATGGTGTGATTGATGTTGAGGACCTCTGTCTGACATGGGGTGCCTGGCAATTGGGACACGCCTTCTGGAGTAATCGAGATTGGGAATCCATCTCCGGCCAATAGTATCCAAGTCGTTGTAAACGACAGTAGAGGGTTACTACTGATGTTATTCCACAGACTTCGGCATGGACATGTTCAGGTTGTTGTGAATGCTTGCATGGTGGAAAACTTCTGGCGCCCCGGGATGAAATAGGGAGACGTTCTATTGCCGATGCGCTGCTTATCAAGTCTTCCGGGACTTTGTTCCAAGTTAATCCTTCAAACCATCTTCTGAATCTCGGACTATCGTACGGAATGGGATGCGGTGAGAAGTCCCCGGTCATACTTCGGTTTCATATGATGGCATGGATGAATACGTGAATGTAACCTTCTGGCGTGCATTTGGAGTTTTCGGTGCACATGTACGGTTTCATGTTGAAAAATTCCCGCGGCTCGTAAAACCTCGATAGTGATGATGTTGAAATCAGTAATAACCTGGTTGAGGGGAGTGAAAGCATCTCACGTTGGTAGTCCCCATGCGTAACCTACTTTTATTACATCGCCTTGAATCCCCCCTTCACGGGATTTGATATAAGCCTATCATACTCTTCTGGATGTGACACTGGGATGCTCAGAAATTACATGATGACATATTCTAGATAGTGCAGGCTCGGGATCCTCCGCGGCCTTGTAAAGTGTTGAAGGCGTCTTCTAGACAGAGGGGTGATGATATTCTTGCGCTGCATATTTGAAGAGTAGAGGACCTTGTTATGGGTACGGCTTTTTGGTGAACTGTGTCTTCGGAGCTTTGACAGTGAAGGGATCCCGTGTATATCTTCCCAAGTATGGTTTACGTGTTTCCATCCTTGTAGTAATTGCTGCTGCGGTGAAGCTCTGGCTGGTATCAACGAATGAGGGGCAACAGTTCTTGGTAGGATATGTAATCAGGAGAGACTACATTGTCGTGGTAACAAAGTAGGTTGGCTAATATTCTATGGGATTCCGTGGAAGTAAAAGGATTGGCTGGATGCGTAAGCGAGCAAACTGTCCATGATCACGAGTTTTGGCGAGATAGATTAAAAGGTGTCCATGACTTCGAAGATTGGCCGGCTGTGACTATGTTTCTTAATATGGGGAGTGTGGCGGCACGACCCTTTGCAGGAAGGAGAGGCGTTGAAGCGAACGTTGATGCGAAGCCGCTGCTGGAGAACGTTGATGTGTAGCTACTTCTGGAGAGAACGTTGATGCGGAGCTACTTCTGGAGAGAACGTTGAAACGACGTCTTGCAACTCTTAGATCCTTGACGGTTACCATTTTGAAGCCGGATGCCGCGTCACGTTCTGTCAAACTCGACATCCCTCAAGAGAACAGAGGTTAGGAGTCCCCAGTTCCATCTATCGATTGTGCTTCCTAGGAGAGGTTGGGGTTTGGGAACGGCTTCCCTGGATGGAAACACCTGCTTTCCTGATGTAGTGCAGTTGAGGGGTGCAAATATGTCTTGACGTTACGCCATGGAGAAATATAGAATCTCGCATAACTATTTCATCATAGACTGTACGACTTTGTGGGCGAAGTTCCCATTGTGCGGGTCCTAACGAGGGAAGGGTCTCCGTGAACTCAGGAGAGTTGTTGATTTCCCTTGCTTTCGATTTTGGAGGAGTCTTTCCTGATCTTCACGTGTGATGAAATTGGATTGCTTATCCCCTTTTATTGGTCGTTCAAGAGCAGCACGAGTCTCTTCATCAATAAACGCGCGTCCTGCTGAAGTATCTTTTGTCTTTTCATCAAATCAACAGCGCTAAAAGGAGATCGGCTTCTTCCAGATCTTCCAGTATCTTTCCCTGATGGTGGAGTAGCATCTCCGGTGACGGTTGGAGCTGCCATGCTTGAAGAACCGTTGGGGTGGTGGAAGTGGCTCTGGTTCTGGTGATCGTAAGTGTATCGTGCAGAGATGACACAATTTTGATCACGAAGTGCTGGAGCTATGGCTTTGTTTCGAAGGGCGAGGATGGTGCTGGAAGGGCGCAAGATGTTAGCGCTATAAGGATGCAAACTGTTAGCACAGAGTATGGTAATGCGGCTGGCATGCGCGTGCGGCATGTGTGCCTGGCATGTGCGTCTGGTAAGCGTGTCTGGGAAGCGCGTCTGGTAGGCACTGGATCGTCTTGGAATGGGCGCTGACTTGGATTTCGGTATGGTGTGGACCATTAGCTTGGCACGGTGCTGGCTTGGACTTGTTCCTCGTATCTTTGTTATCACGTCATGGTGTTAGCGGTAGCACGATAGTGATAAAGTGAGCAAGCATATTCCATTTATGTACTCCAGCGTTTCTCTTTCAATTTGTTTTATTGTTTTCTTGTGTTCATAGGTTTTTTTGAACACGCCCCTCTCCATGTAAAAGGAGGCTTTGCTGGTAGCATCGTTAGCAAGTCCCCAATCGCTGATAGCATCTTCGGCGAGTCCCCAGTTTTCTCGTGTAGTTTTTGCAACTGGTAACCGGGTCGTCTGGTAGTTGAGTCGGATCGAGTCTCCTTCCCCTACCATCTTGACATCTGGGTCGAAGAACGAGATCGACGGATCGACATTGTAGCCGATAGATCAATCCTCCCATTGTGGTCGCCAATTGTTTATGGGTAAAAATCGTTTCTGCCGATTTCGGTAGATTCGGTAGGTGAGTGAGAAACTGGTTCAAACCCTAAACAAATGTGCTGCACGTGAGCACTTTATAGATTCGAGAGATCAATCTGTACAAGTCTGGCCTAAACCAAGAAATGGCCGTTCCAGACTTGCTTCGGTCACAAAGTGGAAGAGAAGGGTTGATTTGGGGAGGGAAGCCAAGAAAGGTGTTGAGACCAGAATAATTCTGGGAGAGTAGTATCTCGACTTGTATCAGAAAGTAAAAGCTTGGGAAGCTTGCAAGAGATGAAAGCTTTTGGGAGAGCTTGCAAAGTTGCCTTTCTGAGAGTGTAGTATTTTTCTCCTGACCGAGACTTGTTGTCTGGTGGAAATAGGTAAGACCTATTTATACAAGTCGAGATTGAAACGTACCCTGGCCTCATGAAGGAAGAGAGTAAAGGGTGAAATAATGAGAGGAGGTGGTAACCGCAAGGTGTTTATGGGTGAAAACGTTTTCACCATTATTTCCTCATTTATTTGACCACTTTATTCCTTTTCACGCTTTCTTAATGTGAGCGTAGTGTACGCTGCAAGCTGTGACCGCCAAACCAAAACCCCTGGAAAGCATCCCCGGTTTGTGTTGATATCTCGAGTGTTGGTTGCACCTTGAGTGCAAGTGGCGCTGCTAGTGGCGCGTGTGGCATGTGCCCTTGGCATGTGCGGAATGCCCTTGTTGCGGGTTGTACTTTGAGCGCAAGTGGCAATGCCAGAGCTGCTAGTGGCGTGCGTGGCATGTGCGGAATGCCTTGGTGGTAAGTTGCACGTTGAGTGTAAGTGGCAATGCCATAGCTGCTAGTGGCGTGTGTGGCATGTGCCAATGGCATGTGCGGAATGCCTTGGTGGTAGGTTGCACGGTTTGCAAGTTAGGCTACCAGCGTGTGTGTTTGGCATGTGCCAATGGCATGCGTGGCCGTTAGGGCCGTGGCCTTGGTAAGAAAAGCTACCAGCGAGCATGTTGGCATGTGCCAATGGCATGTGCGGAATGCCTTGGTGGTAGGTTGCACGGTTTGCAAGTTAGGCTACCAGCGTGTGTGTTTGGCATGTGCCAATGGCATGCGTGGCCGTTAGGGCCGTGGCTTTGGTAGGAAAAGCTACCAGCGAGCATGTTGGCATGTGCCAATGGCATGCGTGGCCGTTAGGGCCGTGGCTTTGGTAAGAAAAGCTACCAGCGAGCATGTTGGCATGTGCCAATGGCATGCGTGGCTGTTAGGGCCGTGGCCTTGGTAGGAAAAGCTACCAGCGAGCATGTTGGCATGTGCCAATGGCATGCGTGGCCGTTAGGGCCGTGGCCTTGGTAGGAAAGCTACCAGCGAGCATGTTGGCATGTGCCAATGGCATGCGTGGCCGTTAGGGCCGTGGCTTTGGTAAGAAAAGATACCAGTGAGCATGTTGGCATGTGCCAATGGCATGCGTGGACGTTAGGGCCGTGGCCTTGGTAGGAAAAGCTACCAGTGAGCATGTTGGCATGTGCCAATGGCATGCGTGGCCGTTAGGGCCGTGGCCTTGGTAGGGAAAGCTACCAGCGAGCATGTTGGCATGTGCCAATGGCATGCGTGGCCGACTTGGCCTAGGTTGCATGGTTTGTAAGCCTAGGGCGCTACATTTGGCATGCGCCAATGGCATAGCGGCTTGGAAATATGGTTTGTGGTACGTGTTGGCATGTGCCAATGTCACGTACGGCCATGTTGACCTAGTTGCACGTTTTGCAAGCCTAGGGCGCTATATTTGGCATGCGCCAATGGCATAGCGGCTTGGAAATATGGCTTGTGGTACGTGTTGGCATGTGCCAATGGCACGTTCGGCCATGTTGACCTAGTTGCACGTTTTGCAAGCCTAGGGCGCTATATTTGGCATGCGCCAATGGCATAGCGGCTTAGTCTGTCATGGTTGCCAATGAGTGCGATATGTAGTTTGGTTTTGGCGTCGCGCCATGGTGCGAGTGTGCGGCTTGGTTTTGGCGTTGTTGCCATGGTGCTAGCGTGTGCGGCTTGGTTTGGCATTGTTGCCATGGTGCTGATGTGCGGCTTGGTTTGGCATTGTTGCCATGGTGCGCGCATGTGCGGCTTGGTTTGGCATTGTTGCCATGGTGCGCAGATGTGCGGCTTGGTTTTGGAATTAGGGTTCTTTGTCGAAAACCTAATGTATTTTGAAAAAAATACCCTATTAATTATTTCTGAGTTAAATGCTCTTAGTTAATGTGTTGCGGGTAACACTAGGTCATGGGGTTTTACGATTTTACCCCTTGTTTAAAAACCACCATCAACACTTATGCATGGAAGGATTCAGTAGGATGATACAAGCCGCACAATCTGAAGGACACATCAAAGGAGTAAAACAAGTAATGCACAACCCAGCCATTACCCACTTATTCTTCGCGGATGATTGTCTGCTGTTTACGGAAGCAAAAGGTAACTACATCCACAACTTGAAAGATATCATTCAAAAGTTTAGTACCATCTCGGGTCAATTGGTCAATTACTCTAAATCAAGTGTCTGCTTCAGTTCCAATTTATCGCCGGCAGCATGTGAAGATATTCTGCAGATGTTGAATATGAAATCCATGCCACTTACTGAAAAGTATTTGGGAATTAAACTATTCACATCTAGAAATAAAACAGAATGTTTTGCTCCAACAATTAATAGAATGCAGTTTCGCCTGCAAGGATGGCAAGGAAAAATTATTAACCAAGCTGGAAGGTCTACGCAAATACAAGCAGTTATCAGTAACATGGCTAACTTCCACATGAACTACTTCTGTATGCCGAACAACACCATTAAGAAGATAAATCAAATCCAACGAAGATACTGGTGGAACAAATCAACTACTGGAGGTTATGTATGCAAATCTTGGACTTCATTGTGTTTTCCTAAGCGATTAGGTGGCCTGGGTTTTAAAAATCCGCAGCTTTTTAACTTAGCATTGCTAGCAAAATTGGCTTGGAGGTTATTGACAGAACCAGAAGCACCATGGGTAAAAGTATTAAGAGCTAGATACTTCATCAACAAGGATTTACTCACTGATACATTACCAGCAAAAGGGACTTGGATTTGGAGAAGTATATTACACGGACTCGAGATAGTCAAACAACACTATATATGGGCTATTGGAAATGGCACCCAAATACATCCATGGAAACATAACTGGATAACTACATCTACAACCACTCCTACACCACCAATGAATCAGGTGCAACAACTGAAGTTATCCCATTTCATCACCAACAATCAGCAATGGGACTTATCACAACTTCAAATATACTTCAATCCTGCTACAATAACTGAGATAACACACATCCCATTAATCCCTGAAGCCGAGGACAGTCTGCAATGGTCTCTCACAAGAACAGGCAAGTTCACAGTGAGTTCAACTTATAATCAATTAGTTCGTCAACATCAACAAGGTATGAATTTAAATTTAACGACACCTTTTCGTGAACTCTATTGGCTAAAATAATGGCACTTGAAGATACCATATAAACTTCAATTATTCATGTGGAAGTTATCACACTGTATATTACCAGTGGCAGCAGTAATGTTTAGATACTCTCCTCATAAATCTCAGATGTGTCCAATGTGTGGGAAGGAGACTGAAACTGCCCTTCATCTCATGTTAAAATGTTCATTTGCCAGGGCAGTTTGGTTTGGTATCTCTGAGTACTTATGGTTTCATATTCTTCCAGTTAATAGCTTACAGCAGTGGTTTCTATCATGGACCCAAAAGCAGAATCCAATCTCATTTTTGGCAGCTCAGTCTCTCAATTTGGTAGTGGTTACAATGTGGTTTATCTGGAAAACTCGTTGCTATTTGGTGTTCCAGAATATTAAGCCTAATCCAATTAACACTATCACATGCATATATACCACTATTGCCAACAGGTCTATATAGATATTCATCCACATGATCATACATCAATACATAACAATAGGCCATTACATTTCCATATGCACTTGTTTCCTCCACCTCAGGGATGCATTTCCATCACTGTTGATGCTTCCATCATTAATAATCATAACACTGCTGGTTTGGGACTTGTTATTCGTAATGCTGCAGGAGTTTTCTTGGCTGCTAAAGCCATCTACACAACTGCACGGGATATCGATCAAGCAGAAGCCCTTGCAGTCTTGGAAGGTTTGAAATGGGCGCAACAAAGACATTGTAAAAAGCTAATTGTACAGACGGACAATAAAGGAGTGGCGGATGCTATTTCCAGGCATGACTTATGCTGCAAAAGAGAAGATATCCATCTCATCAACTATATAAGAGATATGCGATCCTTGTTCCATGAATGCAATGTAAATTATCTCAATAGAAGATGTAATAGGCCTGCAGATGTTTTGGCTAAGTTTGCTCGAAAAACTCAATGTAATGCTGTGTGGTGTGATTCTCCTCCTACTGTCATAAAACAGAAGCTTTTGCAAGACAATTGCAGAAGCTAACTATGTAAATTAGTTGTTGAAATGCAAGTTGATTTTCTTTCAAAAAAAAAAAAAATTGTTCCCTCCTAATCCTAGTTAGCAATTCGTAGTTCGGCATACGTACGGAACGGCAAACATACGTGTATAATTCGAATTCGTAAAGGTCAAATTCGGTCAAAAATCCGGTCAATGGTTCGTGAGTCGGCAGCAAATCGGGACGGCATACGTACGTGTATAATTCGTTTTGGAGATATGAATTCGGGATACAAAATTCGGCTTGAAGTAAGGATTTAATATTAGCAAATGATGGGTGGGAGTGTGATTTGTGTGTTAACTATAGTATATATATTAAACATATGCGCTCTTGGGCATCAAACAGACCTTGGCTTAGTGGAGCGGAGCATATTTATTTAAGAACCCTGATTTTGGGCATACCAAAATCTTTCTAGGCATACTCAATAAAGACAAAAAGGGTTGTGAAATAACAAAATCAGATATCCCCTTAACCCAAATTTTTTAAATGGAAAATCTACCCTTTACGTATTAGGGTTAGTAATCTGGATTAGTGATTAAATATTTTGTTTAGTGATTAAGATAATTTTCAGAATTATAAAGGTTGTTTAGATGAAAAAATTTGGGGAAAAAAATAATCAAAGTTTTGGTTAAGAATCAGAGAAAGAGAATGAGAAAGTGAGCAAATTTTAATTCTTGATTCGATGGAGGATGAGGAGGGTCATAATTCATATAAAAAATCTAGGAAAATACATATCAACTACAACAATGATTCCCAAATGGCTGATTTCTTAGATTATGAGAATGATTTTACACAAACTCAAACTCAAGATAATAATTTTTATGAGCCAAATCCAGATGATGAATACATAGATGAGGAACCCAATGCTTCTAACACACATATACACTTCTATTTTATGTTTAATCTCACTTTTGTAGCTTGAAATCATCAAAATATTATATTTTTCATCATGGTTCGGCGAACCAGGACTATGTTTGGCTTAAAATTATAAGCCGAACCCACTTTATTGATGAACAGTTCGGCTAGCTGAATTTGTTAACGTTATACGCCGAACCTTCATTGTCCAACTTCCAACCCATTTGCAAGATCCTAGTTCGGATTATATTAAATTCTAATAACAAGTCGAACCTATTTCTGAGAGTTAGGTTCGGTTTTCACTCTAAATATCGTATCAGCCGAACTATATATTTTTCCAAGTTCGGCTCATATTCAAAAAATCACATCAGCCGAACATGATACTGAATTTCCATGAAACACTTAAATTCATACACATTTAGGGGTTAGGCTCTTTATTACATATGTTTTCTATTGTGCATCCTTTTCATAGGATGATCCAAACAAAAAAAAGTGGAAATTACTAAAAGTGTTAAGAAAGTGAAGTCTAATGATGAAGAATACCAAGGTCCATATTAAACTCATTAAAATCAATGAGATCTTATCTTCAACTTCAATAAAATGAAAATACAAACACAACGCAAAAAGAATGAGGTCATTCCGACATCGAACGAAAAAGTTATGGCCAAAACAGATCGAAAAACTTGAGTGTGCAAAGAGAAGGTTCGGCTGATAACTCAACAACACGAGCTAGCCGAACCTAGAGCCTGCAAATCAATATTTTCGAAGTGTTTACAGAGAGAGGTTCGGCTTGAAAGTGATCTAACCGAGTCAGCCGAACCTGACAACCACATGGGGTAAATTTCACTTCTCAGGTTCGGCTGGGAAGGTTTGCAAGGTATTAGCCGAACCTGACACTGTTATGGGACGTATTTAATACACATTTTGGGGTTCGGCTAAAAATTGACATTTACGGTTTATCCGAACTGTTCATAGACACTTTCAGGGTGAAATTTCAAGAATAGTTCGGCTCAAAACTCAACTCAATTATTAGCCGAACCCGCTACTGTAACCATCAAAAACCCTAAGTTTTTAGCAATTTAACCCATTCAATCCATGAAAAACAACAATTAAAGATTGGGTTTCTAGGGAATACCTTCTTATCCTCATTTCAGTATTTGGAGCTTTAAATGTGTTGAATTTCCGATTCAATTTCTGGTTCAATTGTAGTTTTTACACCTTAATCTTCAATTGGTTCTTCTTCTTTAATGCATGGATTGGAAGAGGATTTAGAACCCCTGACGTTTGTTTTTTTCTTTGTGCGATCCATTATATAGTTCAATTTAACCGATGATCGAATTTTCATGAATCGATAATTAATTACGGTGATGGAAAAAAAAATCTCAGAGAAAAGGAAGGTGGTTTGGATGGAGGAAGAATAAGAGATGTTTAGGATATTTTATTTTTTGATTTTAGGCTCAAGGGTATATAGGTAATTGAACTACCATATAGACACCCCTTATAAGGTCACCTAGGATGGGAAAACTATTTTGTATGCCTTGAAAGTTTTTGGTATGCCTAAAAACGGCCTTCTTATTTAATTAGTTATACATCTGTTGTTCGATTCTCTTTCTCTTTGTCAACATATTTTTGCAAAACACGGAACAAGGGAGAAATGAGCGTTTGAGTCTTTGAAAAATAAGCCCAAGAAAGTTGTTGCTCTGGTTTAATGGGCCGAATCAATACGGTCGATTCTAGTTCGATTCGTTAAACACGCGTATAGTTCGTAAAGCTCACAAAGTTCACGTACTTAGTTCGGAATTTCATTTAGACGGCCGTTTGATTTGGTAACGACCGATACGTAAAAATTCGCGAATGATTCGCCGAATCGCTAACTAGGCTCCTAATAACAAATATCATATCTAGCCATCCAAATTCAGATCCTCTCTTCATCGTATCATTGGTTTCAAAAATTAGACTGAATTGACTTTTATACATATTTTTCTATCGGAACAAGTTTCAATGCATTTTCTTCGTCTCTATAATTATAGTTTAATTATAGCAAAACCAGGGCTGAACAACCGTACGACGGGTAGGATATGGCTTATTTCGCCATCCTATCCGCCATTCAGCGGGTAAGATTGATGGTTTATTTTCAATGATGTTGTAGTAGAAGGGGTTGTCGTTCACTCGGACTTGACGAGATTGATTTTAAGAATTAATAAAAGAAAATAAAAGAAAAATATATACAAATATTGTCACAGGATGAAGAGATGTCTTTGGGACTCGGGATTCGCCAAACTCATAACAAAAGGTTCAAATATTAATTCTTTTAACAATTATCGCTCAACAAATAAAAACATGGACTCTTATTTTTGCCAAGATAGATTCTCAAAAGATTGGTTGTAAATCCTAAGCATGATGTATCAAAACAATTAAGCTAAGCATACATCCCCTTTTATCTATTTCTCGCGTTGAATTGACACAAACACGCTCCCAACATGCTAATACAGGCGAATGCACATCCCAACAGCCTCAGAACACACGCAATCCACAAAAATCCCGTGGATATCTCAAACACGCGAATGCTTCCCTGTTCTCTTCGTTTGGATTATATAGCCAATTTCAATCGACCCAAAGACATTCACCAAGTCTGTTGAGCCCAATAAATTCATCCCAAGAAGTTTCAGCCATTGAGTCGCCTTCTAGCACGCCCAAAAATCCAAGAAAGAATCTGCCAGCGAAGAAAACTTGTTTTCCCGCCAAAAAATAAAATTCAAAATGTTGAAGATGGGTGCGATGGATAAATGGTCTATATATAGCCGTGGGTGCCCCTTATCAAAAGTGAGGGTCCGTATAGCGATTGTCCTCCGGGGGGTCCAAAAAGCACTTTTCGAGCAACTTTTTCCGCATAAGTGTAACTCTCCAATAACACCTAAACAAACGTAAAAACACCAAAATTAGTACAAAAATCGAGACTAACAATAGAGACACTAAGGACAAACCAGACACAAAAATGTGTTAATCAAATACCCCCAAACTTATTATTTGCTAGTCCCGAGCAAATCTAATCTAGAAAAAATGACTACACTTAGCACGTGCAGCAAGCCGTTCAACCGCTAGGTGGCCCTAGTGGCGGAGTGTTGTCTCCGGAGGGTTTACCAGAGGTGTACCCACAAAACCTTTACTCCAGACCCTAGCTATCTACGCAGAACCTTGGAAGGCACTAATGAATCTCCTTGGTTGGCATACATATTGACTGCAGGAGGAAGTACCCTGATGCGAAATTCCAATTGTTGTACACGAGTTTGCACTCAAGCATACTAAAATTCATATAAAGTGACAGAGCTCTACTCAGATAGTTTGGACATCATAAACCGAGTCAACCAATCACATGGATAGATTAAGAAGATGGATGTAGAGAAAAACGTGGATGATGTTGACTAAGGTGAACCTATCCTAATGGACTGAGATACTGGTCTGGACTAATATCAAAACACTGGCATATACAAGGGAACTAGTGGTCGATAATCCTAACTCTAGGTCAACTCAGCTGGCATATACAAGGGTACCAATGGTCGACTTTATTGAATTTATTCCGGTTGGTCTAATGGTCTGGTCTCAATTTTTCAAATTTTTTTTTTTTTTTTTTTTTGTATCTCAGTCACTCTATTTCACCCTAGCAATGGTAAAAAGAAAAAAAAGTGATCAGGATTCTTTCGATGTTTCCATCACGAGGATATGGCGAAACTACCATGTTTTCTTTTCTAACACCTGAGCTCTGTGCTTTTATGAATAGACTCTTTAGATGTTTCCATCTAATCAGATTGGTTCCTCAACTCCTATAACCAAGATGCTTCCATCCACTTAGGTTGGTTAGTGCCATCCTTAATAAACATAAATTTCTAGGCTCTGGAGTTTATTTATTGCAACTAAAAAGTTTTTCCCATACCCCCAAACTTAAATCTAACATTGTCCTCAATGTTCTAAAGATGAATTAAAAACATGAACAAGGAGAAACCGTTACCACTAGAAGAAAATGAGGAAAAATATTACCGTGTTGCATGAGCAAGGGGTACCTCCCAAGGAGTGCTAAGTTTAAAGTCTTCAGACAGACGTCAAATACCTCAAAAAGGATCTTCACCTTCCAAAGTCATACACCAATAGCCGAAATAGTTGTGGGTCCATAAGACCAAATAGGGCTAACACCAATATCAGACAACTGCACTGGTTCAGAAAAATGAATAGAAGGAGCACATCCTCGTCTAAGGTTTTTGTCAAGACAACTAGGTTCATCTGGGTAGCATAATTGAGCTTCATATGTGTATCTTGATAAATAGATTCATCCGAAAAACGGGTCTCTAATACCTGGGTTACCTCCTGATGATGATCGGGAAGATCGGGTTGCAGAGTCTGAATAGACTCAAGTAATATCTCAGATGCACAAAGCTCGAGTCCCAAGTTAGGGACTCTAATTAGGGATATTTGACGATCACAAGAACCATCACTACCCCCAAACTTAGGGTTTTCACTACTCACGAGACAAACCTCTAACTATTGCTTGAATTTAGGATCTTCGAGTCCTTAAAATACTCAAGAGATTCTTCTAGTTCTCTATCTAGTTCTCTACCCCCAAACTTATGGTCATCATTATTCTCGTAAAGACCTAACACTATTGCCTGGATTTCTCGGGTCCGTAGAGTCTTTAAAATACTCAAGGGCTTCTTCTAAAGATTGTTCACACATCCTGGTCTAAGAGAATGGTTTCCTCAAATTCATCTAAAGAATCTCCCAGGGAGAGTGTCATGCCGATTATCTTGAACTAAATCCCGAACTAAAGTGCTAATCATATTCACTTCTTCTAAGTCATCATTCTCAGAAGGTTGTCTAGTAACATTAAATACATTCATTTCAAAGTGGTCATATTACCAAAGGATATGTTCATAAGCCCGGTCCTACAATTGATGAGGCGTTAGTATGTGGCTAAAAATGGGCGACCTAGAATCACCGGGATCTAAGCATTTGGGTCTTGAACAGGTTGGGTGTTCAGAACAACGAAATCCATTGGATAAATAAACTTATCAACCTCAATCGAACATCCTCTATGACACCACGAGGGACTTTTACAGACCTATCGCCTAATTGTAGTGTCATTTTAGTCGGTTACAACTTACCAAGACCTAGGCTGGGTGTATACATGATACGGGAGTAAGTTAACACTATCTCCGAGTCAAGTAAAGCTTTATCGACCATGTGATTACCAATCGCACAAGATATGGTGGGGCATCCAGGGTCCTTATACTTAGGAGGTGTTTGGTTCAGAAGAATGGAACTTACTTGACCAGCTAAAAAGGTTTTCTTTTGGACATTAAGCTTACGCTTTCGTGTACAAAGATCTTTAAGGAACTTGGCATAGCGAGGCATCTGCCTAATTGCTTCTAATAACGGAATATTGATGTTTACCTGTTTAAATGTTTCCATTATCTCGTTGAATGTCGACTCCTTCTTTGTTGGGGATAACAATTGCGGATATGGGGCTCTAGGCACAAAGGTAGTCCTAACAGGAATTTCTTGGGACTCCTTAGGGATTGTTTCAGTTTCCTCAGCTACGGGTTCCTCTTGGGCCGTAGAATGTGGAACTACAGTATGTCCACTAGGCATGGCTACCTTATTGTCTACCGTTTTACCGCTCCTAAGGGTTTTTATCGAGTTCACATGGTTTGATGATTCCTCACCAACTAAAGATATTTGATGGACCCCCTAGGATTGGGTTGAGATTGACTAGGAAACTTACCTTCTTCTCTCTCACTTAAATACTTAGCTATTTGGCCGACTTGAAGTTCTAATTTAGCAAGAGTCTGGGAATTATCCTTATGGTTCTGCCTGGTTTCTTGTTGAAAGCTAAGGTGGTTGGCTGATAACATAGTAAGAGCTTCTTCTAAGGTAGAGATCTTTTTCTCAGAAGTGTTCTGAAACTGGGTTTTCCCTGAAGGGTTTCGAGTATAACCAAAATCTGGGGGAGGCTGAGAATTACTAGACTGTCCTTGATTCTGTCCCTTAGACCAAGAAAAATTAGGATGGTTTCTCCAACCAGGGTTGTAGGTTTCTGAGTAGGGGTCAAACTTCTGACGGTTCTCAAACCTAGCGTTGTTATAGACAGCATTGGCTTGTTCTTCACTAACATGACCTTCCCAAAATGAGTTATCGGGCTCTATTCCACAACTAGAGACTTGAGAGGCTCTATTAGGTTCGTCAAGGGACCTATTTTTAGACTGACCCATTTCCAAAGCTTCTAACCTTCTAGACAAAGCTGCAAAATTAGTATCTGACTCGAAGCTTGTATCTACCACGTTGGTGCTACTTCTATTAACCAAGAGTCTTTTAGGGGGTTCAACACAAGACTCCCACTGTTGGGATTTTTCAGCGATAGTTCCTAAGAAGGTAAAAGCATCATCAGCAGTTTTATTTGTGAACTCACCGGAACACATAGACTCGACCATGGATTTAGTCGAATAGTCTAAACCATTATAAATAATCTCCACAAGTTTCATCTTATCAAATCCATGGTGAGGACACTGGGATAGGAGATCATTGAATCTCTCTAAAAACCTATAAAGAGACTCTCCCTCTTGTTGCACACTAGCACTAATTTTCTGCCTAACAGCTGCAGTTTTATGCTTAGGGTAAAATTTCATATAGAAAGCTGCAATCAGTTCCTACCATGTTTCAATGGATCCAGATGGTAGGTTGTTCATCCAGGTCTTTGCTTTATCTCTCAAGAAAAATGGAAACATCTTAAGTTTCAAGACTTCATCAGTAAGGTCTTTTATTCTAACTGTCCCGCAAATTTCCTCAAAGTCCCTAATATGAAAATGAGGGTTCTCATCATCTTTTCCTAAGAATATAGGGATCATCTGAAGAAGACTAGGTTTTATCTCGAAATTAGCTGTATTGGCTGGCACTTTAATACACGAAGCTCAGTTGGTCCTAGTTGGGAACATGTAATCTTTCAAAGTAGCCATTGCTGGCACAGCTGAAGTACTAGGGGTACTTTCCTCACGAAGAGACAGATTCTCAAAATTGAAGTTTCTAAAAACGGGGCTCTCAAAAGAAGAGTCTTCGAGTTCCCCGCCTTCACAAGAAGAACTACTAGGTTTGTCACTAATCAAATGACCTAGAGTGTTTCTTTTCTAAGACCGTTCTCTAACGACCTCGGGCATACACTAGAAAAAGAAAACAAAAGAAAAAGAAAAAATCCTAAAAGGAAGGGAAGCTCTATGCAAACACAAAAAAGGCTGACTCCACCACAACAAACCTATTGAATTCTAGCAAACAAAAAGCATGATGGCTCCACTTAGATTGTTTCTAGACCAGCTTCTAATCGTTCGAAAGGGAATTCGTTACAATTTAAGCAAACCCTCTGGATCAATCCGAGTCAAAGTAAGTTGAATTAAGGCGAGGGAAGCTCCGTGGAGCTTTGATACCCAAGGCCTCACCGCTATTACAAGGCGGCGCAGTCACGCATTCAACATCACAGAAACCTTCATGAACTTCGAAGTATGCTAAAAGGGTAACCAATATTTTTCGAGCGACTTTCCTACTAAGCTCGTTACCCTATCGGTCTCGTTCTATTCCAAATTTTAAAGCTTACGTTCACGTTAAGTATCGTTTTCCTAAGGCGGGCAAGAAGAGAACTGTGATGAAATCCGAACCCTTATCTTGTATGGCCAGTCCTTGCCCATTACTAGGAAATTAAACAGCCGTTTTCAAGTCCTCGACATATATGCAAACGAAGGAATACAGTAACTCGCTGACAGGGGATTCGCGAGTGTTTCGACAAACTTACCTCCCGTACTGCACTGGGGGGATGAACTGTTGTAGTCGACTCGGGCCACGACTCCTATGTCATGTACGAACCCGAGGGGCCGAGACGATATCGTAATCGTCGTCCTTCTCTGCACACAGTTTAATACTACCCTTCCGTAGGGTTTAAAAATAAAATGTCCAAATGTCCAAGTCCAAAGTCCAAAAATAAAGTACAAAAGAAAAGGAAAGTCTTAAAAAAAAAAAATCTCTCTCTCTTTTTTTTTTTCTCTTTTTTTTTTTATAAAATACAAAAAATCTTCTTCTTTCGCTCCTTTCGCTTTGTCTTTAACTTCAAATCTTTAAGTATCCACCAAAAGCTTTGGAAAATTTTTCTTTCGCTCCAAATCCCAAAATCTGAAAGGAAAAAAACAAAAACCCAAAAACGTAAAGAAGAACAAATAAATAAAAACCTAAAAGAAAATCTAAAAACTCTAGCCTAAAGACAAGTCCGCGTCGGCGGCGCCAAAAATTGATGGTTTATTTTCAATGATGTTGTAGTAGAAGGGGTTGTCGTTCACTCGGACTTGACGAGATTGATTTTAAGAATTAATAAAAGAAAATAAAAGAAAAATATATACAAATATTGTCACAGGATGAAGAGATGTGCCGGGACTCGGGATTCGCCAAACTCATAACAAAAGGTTCAAATATTAATTCTTTTAACAATTATCGCTCAACAAATAAAAACATGGACTCTTATTTTTGCCAAGATAGATTCTCAAAAGATTGGTTGTAAATCCTAAGCATGATGTATCAAAACAATTAAGCTAATAAGCATACATCATCAAATTAAATGACAACCAATTAATTCAAATCATATTTCAATTAAAATTAATGCAAAAGTCTTAAAAAAGAATTAAATAATTTTACCCATGTATGAAATTCGTCTTCCATAAAATCGTCCCAAGAATGGGGTCTAGCTCATCATGTTGGAAACACGCTCAAAATATGATTTTATTGCTCAAAGGTGCTTACAAATGATGAAAAGGAGAGATATCAAATAAACCAGGAATTTGCAACGGATGAGAAGCATTACAAACCACTGTTACAGTGTACGATAAATGGTAAATGTCACTGTTACGATTTCTTTAAGTCTGCCTCCAATCTACGACCCACAGACGCGAGTCGTTAACACTGTTGAAGAACGACGGTCTTTGGCCGTCTGTTCTTCGTGTTCTTCAGTTCTGCAGCAGCAGAAACTTCTCTCTGCAACTTGATTTTCTCTTCTCTGTGATGTTCCAAACTTGCCCCAAACTCTCCATCCCCATCTTATGTGAACCTAGCTACCTATATATACTCATTTGGACTAAGAAATAAACTCCCATAACTCCAAATATTCTCACCATAACTCGGTAATATTTTCCATGCAGAATACGGGAATAATTTCCCTTTTTATCTATTTCACGCGTTGAATTGACACAAACACGCTCCCAACATGCTAATACAGGCGAATGCACATCCCAAATGCCTGAACACACGCAATCCACAGAAATCCCGTGGATATCTCAAACACGCGAATGCTTCCCTGTTCTCTTCGTTTGGATTATATAGCCAATTTCAATCTACCCAAAGACATTCACCAAGTCTGTTGAGCCCAATAAAATCATCCCAAGAAGTTTCAGCCATTGAGTCGCCTTCTAGCACGCCCAAAAATCCAAGAAAGAATCTGGCAGTGAAGAAAACTTGTTTTCCCGCAAAAAAATGAAATTCAAAATGTTGAAGATGGATGTGATGGATAAATGGGCTATATATAGCCGTGGGTGCCCCTTAGCAAAAGTGAGGGTCCGTATAGCAATTATCCTCCGGGGGTCCAAAAAGCACTTTTCGAGCAACTTTTTCCGCATAAGTGTAACTCTCCAATAACACCTAAACAAACATAAAAACACCAAAATTAGTACAAAAATCGAGACTAACAATAGAGACACTAAGGAAAAACCAGATACAAAAATGTGTTAATCAAAGATCCTACCCGGCCCATCAAATGGCGGGTCGATAGCGGGTATAACCACTTTTTTTTCCTTTCTATGTTCTGGACCTTGACTCCAAAAAAAAAAAAAAAAAATCTTGAAACAACACAAAATAATAAAAGCCAAACTATGTAAATATGTACCCAATGGTATGTATAATAAACCTCGTTTAATTGGGGGGCCCTAAAAACAATTAGGGGCCCTGCACTACAGAACAAAAAAGGGTCATGAATAGCAATTATGGGTTATCCCTTATCCCAAATTTTTTGAAATGGCTAAACTACCCCTAAATCATTAGTGTTAATTAAGTTAATTGGGTAAATTAAGTTGTTAATTAGTTTAGTTAGATTAAAATCAGATTTTGGGTAAATTTTATGATAAAAGAAAAATTGTGTTTTTGTGTTGTGGGGGACGAGAAGTTGAGTTTTTGGGGGAAAAGCTAGAGTTATTTGAAATGAGTGATTCTAGTGGAGGAAATGATGTTGGTGAAGCTTCAAATAACAAACATGATTGTGTTGATTGTGAGATTGTCTCAACTAATCCTATGGATTGGATGTTTGATGAAGAGATGTTAATAGAGGAAGCCATGAATATTGGTGCAAATGAAGATCCCATTGGTCAAATGAAGGAACCAACCCTCAAAATGAGGAACCCCAAGCTCAAAACAATCAGGTAAACATCTTATGCCTTTCGATTTGTGTGTTTGTTTCTCCAAGTGGTAGAATTATCCCCATTATGGAACAAATCAGTGTAAGGGTCGTCAGAGTCGGGGTGTGTATACCCAAACGACTCTGTGAGGTCGTCAGTATATTGACACTACCAATAACGACTCAAACCAGCAACTTTTCCAGGTTATGAAAAATCGTTAGGGGAGTGTGATACAGATTGACGACCCTTTTTAGGCAGGTCAGCTAGAGTCGTCATGTTTTTTGGTTAACAAAGGAACGACTCTAAAACCAAAACTCCATGTAAAATGATTCACTTAGGGTCGTCATATTTGTAGTCATATGCAATGACGATCCTGGCTAGCCATTGCAAATGTTATGAAGGGTCGTTAGGTACCGTAGTAATATGGTGTAACGACTCTTGCACTGGATTTTCATAATTTTTGATTTCATAGAATCATTTCATTGAATCGTAAAAGGCATACATCTTGCATAGCGTTGCATTGAAGGAAATGAAATACAATAGATAATAACGGTGCACTTATACACTTAATCATAGAGCATGTAATTATAGGTAGTGCCTTCCAAGATGAAGTAGCAATCGTGGAACTCAAATTTTTTCCACGAAGCACCTCGTATCGGTCATACGCCTTCCCCAACTGAAAACGCAAAAAAAAAACTTAGTTAGTATAGTTGAAAGCTTTCGATAAGTTTTACCTATTGTTTAAATACTTACTCTTATAGCACCCAACATATTGGGTAAGGCTTTCCTTACGGCCTTCATTTCTCTTTTGAAAGCTTGACATTCGCTGAATATCTCCTCGAACCGGTCCTTGACGAGTTTCAAAGACCTTGAGTTACAATTTTCGTCTAACGCCACAAAAACGATGAATACACGGTTCCACCAAGAATCCGATGTTTGATCAATGTATTTTCCTAGATCTTCAAAGTGGTTTGTCACTGTCTTCCAAGCTCTCACAATGGCGCAATTCTCTTCGGAAGTGTAGGGAGTAGTCATGGTGTTTCCTCTTCTTTTTTCTCTTGGATGATAAATGAATGAGAATGAATGTGAAGGTTGAGAATTATGGTTTGGGTGAAGAAGGGGTGAGAGATGGTTCTCTATATATTAACAAAGTGACGACTCAACCACATTGAGTGAATTCAAAATTCACATTAACTTCTACATGGGTCGTTCCAAGATATATTAACAAAGTGACGACTCTTGCAGATGAAAAGAGTCATCTTTTGTTTTGTTTATTGGCTGACGACTCTAGTATCAGAAAGTCTCTGTGTTAAGTGACATTTAGAGTCGTTAATATAAGTTTCTCCAATAATGACGACTCATACCTAATATTTCAAATAACTTTAGAGTCGCCATTTGTTTATGTATAACCCATGATGACCCTTGTTGGGAATATTTACTGAAAAGATATTTGAACTCGTTTTATTGAATCCGAAAAAAAACATACATGTACTATGAAATAAAATATAAGGAAAAGACATAAAATAGTTCAATACATTGCGCTTGAAAACCTAAACGAGATTAATTATATGCGGCGAATTGCCATTCACTTTCCTCCAAGAGAGTATAGAAGTCCTCGTTCAAAAACTCATGGACGTACTTTAATTCGTATTGGCTCCGACCCAAAGATTACTGGAAAAACATTTTTTTTTTATAAGTTAGCGTTGTTGAATAATCATAACCAAATAAATAATTTTTGATGAACAGACTATTGATTCACAAACTTACTCTATCCATTCTAGGTTCATTGGGAAGAGCGTCATCCCGAGCTTTCAATTCGTCTCTCATCAATATGCATTCATTGTATAAATAATCGTTCCTTTCCATTATCTGCCGGAGTGTCCTTCTATAACGATTTCCGTTTAGTGCTTTAAAAACCTTAAACACACGTTTCCACCAAGCATTTGATGTTTGATCCATGTTAAGTTGCGGCGCTCTGGTTGGGTCTTGGTTACTGGCCACCCATTGCGCTTCCTCAAAGTCGTGCTTCGTGAGTGTGGTGTGTGCTCTAACAATAGCAACATCTTCTTGATTATTGAACGGAGTTGGAGCCATTTTTAGTGTTTGAAAGTGATGGGTGACTGATTTGGTAAGATTGAAAGTGATGGGTGAATAAGTTTGGAAGAGATAGGTCTCTATTTATAGCAAAAATGTACCAAACGGCTAGTTTATTTTGAATAAAATCGTTACTTTTTTCCAAAAAAAAAGTAATAACTGCTCCTAGGAATCAAAAATAAATTTGATATGGAGTACAACATACCGTTACATGTAATGAAATATTGAACTCCGCAGTTAAACGAAGTGTTGAATTTGAAGAAGTGGGATGAAGGAAGAGCTCAAATTTGACAAATGAAGTGGTGAGTTGAAGTCAAAGACTATATCCTACAAGTTGAAGCAAATGTGCAAAGAATTGAATCTTGCAAGTTTGAAGAATATGTGCATATGAAAATCTATGAAGTCGAAGACGCGTCAGGAATTCATAGATAACTGGAACTGCTGAGAAATCAGCAAAGTTACGAAAGAATTGGTGATGTTTAGGATTGGCCATCTTGAACTAAATTAATGACTTACGTTTGCAGCATCTTTAGGTGCATTAGTATGTTGGTGTTTTTTTTTATAAGACACGGTAGCAGCCCTGCTATGGGATCGAATTTGTGAAGCACATGTTGAAGCACATTGCATCCTTAAAAGGAACTTGAAACACCTTTTTGGTGTGTTGGTGTCAGTTGACACATTTGAAGTTTTGAACCTTAGACAAAGTTTTTTCGAAATTGTACCAGTGCAACATCTTCGGATGAATGAAAAATTGAAGCCCATTTATGGGAGTGCAGCATCTTTGGGATGATTAGGTATTAAAGCATCATTAGATGATTGGAGAATTGAATCCCCTTTGAGGGATTGAAACATATTTGGATGATTGGCACTTACGAGTGAGTGAAGTATTGAAGTCCTTTAGTGGAATTGAAGCATTTACGGATGATTGGCACCTTCGGGTGATTGAAGGCAGTAGAGTACGTAGGCGTGGAAGGTGAATGTCGAGATTTCATGCCAAGGTCGAGAATTCAGAGAATAGTGAAGTTGAAGTTGAAGTTGTCTCAGAAATCTTGCCAAAGTGGAGAATTGTTGGATATTGGCTTGATTTCAGGAAACACCAGTGTGATTTCCTAAATCAGTTTTGACTGATTTTTAGAATTATATTTAGGCTTCTATCTAAACAAGGGTTTCCTGTCTTAGCTAGTTTATGTTTTCTAAATTAGAGTAATCCTTGGTTTCCTAATCGAAGTATTGTAAGCCTATAAATAAAGGCATAACCTTTAGGTTATAGGCATCTACATCATATACATCAATCTTTTCTAAACCCTTAGGTTGTAGACATCTCCTCTCAGAGAAGAGAAGTAATCTCTCTATTAGAAAGATGTAGATCCTCTCATAGCTTTAGGGCTGGGAGAGTTGGGAGAGAGTTGAGAATGTGAAGAAGAAGAAGAAGAAGAAGAAGGGGTGTTGAATGTCAATTATGTTGTGTATTATCTGATATATAAATGAAGTGAAGTTATGCTTCCCGTGTATGTAGGCACATCACCGAACCACGTTAAATCTCTGTGTTTTATGTGTTTTATGTGCATTAGCTTCCGTTGAATGTGTAGTTTTCTGCTTCTAATGCCAGATCCTGGAATGCCTTGAGGATCAATATGAACCTCTCGCCACAACAAAAAACTGAGACAGGTAATGATATTTCATAGCTGAGGACAGTCCTACCATAAAAATTTGTTTCATAATCATCTGTTTGAATCTTGATACATGTCATGTTTGCTCATAGTATACATAGTTGTACACCATTGTGCTATCTTTTTGTTTATACTTTAGTTGTACACCATGTTGATATATTCCTTTTGAAGCTGGGCATAATTCTGTAATTTAGTTGTTTTTTGTTCATATTTTTTTCTTAAGAGCAACCTATTGATGTGTAATAAATTTTTTTCGGGTCGAAGATCATATCTTAACTGTTCTTTGGTTGATTTGCTACAGGGCGTAGAGATCCCGGACAGTGATTATAGATCCAGCTAGCTTACGGATGTCGGATGTGTTTGGGGTAGCAAAAAAAAGAAGTCTACCAACAGCATTCAAGCTGTCCACAAATGAGTTTCTCCATAATGTGTTCGAATTTTTGTTGAATGATCCTATAAATCTATAATTCGTAACCTCGGAACTTGCACCTCTAGAAATGTTTCCATCATTATTTTAGGACAGTTATACTTGCACCTAGAACTTAAGTTATAGAAACTAATTAATGAAGAATGTAGATTTCCAGGCAGCTGCTGGTTTTGTCACAGTATTATGACTTCCAATTGACAATATATAATGGAACATCAACTTTAGAATAGATGTGCATTAACTCTTTAGAATAGATGTGCATTAACTGGAGCATGATCTTAATTTAAAGGTAGGTATTTGTAGAGGTGTACATGTTTGTACACAGGCTGATTATTACTCAAAATAACAACTATCTTCCTTTACCTTCTTATGGGTCCTAATTTAAAGACTTGGTTGAGTTTCCGTAAACACAATTACTCAAGATTTTCAGAATTAGGTTAATAGTAAACTTATTTTCTAGCAAAAGATGAATGTTTTTGATATTTCTGTGCTTTGTTTTTTGATGGTGTAAACAGGGTGCTTGTGAGTTACTAACTAAATCATGTGGCCGCTGTGGAAGCATCATGAAGAATAAGCTGCATCATGAAATGTGTGAGTCTACATTTATGAAAAGAAGCGAAACAGCTGTGACGTCTTTGTTATGATGCCTCAAATGATGTTTGTGTATACTGTTTTTGGGTAATAGCTAAACTGGTTCTGAATCAAGCACATTTCCTCAAAGACTAGGAATTGCAGCAACTACTATACGTCTTCAGGTTTGTATAGACTCGTGCTCGTGTTTTCATTTTTTTTTTTCTTTGCACCATATATTGTTAAACTGACTGATCTGTTTTCATATATGCTAGGTTGCTTGCTGGGAACTCCAAATGAATATTGATTGCCAGGGTTATTGCTATGTGTTAGATTTTAATAGCATGCTTGTTAGTGGTGTTTGGGTGGACGATTTAAGTCAATGGCGGAGCTAGACATTTGGCTATAGGGTGACCTTGACCCTTTTCTTAGGCTTGGTTTAAGCGTAAAATTCACACGTCTATTATGACCGAACTCAATAATGTTTACAAAAAAAATGGCTTTTTCTGTTGTTAGGCCAGCCCTAGTCACATGGCAGTTCCGCCCCCGATTTAAGTTGTATGTGGTTTACAAACCGGTGCACCTAGTCTTGTCGTTTGAGTTTCTGAATTTTTGTAAATGTGTACATGTTTGTACACAAGTATAACCTAAGATTTTTTAAAAATAAAAATTATATAGTCATATAGTTACTCTTTTTGTCGATCTCGGAAAAAGATTTTCAAATATATAAAGTTTGTGAATTTTGGACAAACGGTTCGAAAGATAAATTGTTTTTTAATTTTTTCAAATATTATTATTATTATTATTATTATTATTATTATTATTATTATAAAATACTATTATTATTACTTAAATATTATTACATGAAACTAGTTGGAAGCCTAACAAGCTAAGCTCCAACGACATACTACTACATTAATTGAACATGTTGCTGTGCTAACCTACCAAATGAGCCTCATGGGTAACCTAGCGAGGGAGCCGAAACGGCGGGAGGGGGCTGAGATTGTGTCACAAGGGGGCAAACTAACACTACCTTCCATGTTAATTCCTGCAATATTACGCCATTGGGGACTCGAACCTGGGACCTCCTGGAGCGCATTAAACTTTGGGGAACGGGGATGACCAGCTGAGCTAGGGGCCCGTTCTTCAAAATTGTTAATTATTTTTATATTATTTAAAATTGTTGACATCATCATGAGTCACTATGGACTAATCTGTAAGTATTTTAACTAAATTGTACCATATTTTAAATTAAATTTGGACTAAAGTGTACCTAATTAACTCGAGATGGTCTAATTTGTATTTTTTGACGCGTTTTTGGACTAAATCGTTTTTTCCCCCAAAACAAAGCTGCAAGCAAGTATACCGTAGCAGGCATGTTGGATAAAGGGCTCCAATTTCAGGAAAATGAAAATGAAACGCAACCCACAACCAAAAGAATATTTGATTTGATTTGAAGTTTGAAAACATGCACAAGCCAAGTTTTATTATGCTTCAACCAAAATGCTTTCATATTAGTGGAATGCCTGAAAAAGATCACTAAACATAACAAGATTTTCACCATCAACCGTTTGGGGACGGGTGTCTGTGTGTGTACATCAGGAGTGGCTGTGGACTATTCCTTCCTGTTTTGCTGCAGATCAATGCCGGCCTTGAGGCAAAGCACCCAAAGCACAGCTTTGGGCAGCAAATTTTTTGGGGCAGCAAAATTTTCTTTTTTTTTGTCAGTTCTCAATAAGAAAGTCCACAATGTTGAGTGGGTACAGTTCACAATATATCTATCAGTACAACTTACTAGGGTAGCTAAGGAAAGAATAAAGAATCTCATAGACAGATTTATGGCGAGACCGTAATTGGTTGTTTAGCTTTTGAAAACCGTTCAAATTTTGGAAATGGCAACGTGTTATCGAAACACATTATGAAAAGTCTTACACTTTCTGCAAAATTTCGGCAAATAAAGGGAAGGATGTCATCTTCATTTTGGACGTACATACAGGTGAAACACACTTCTTGTTAACTTGATAGATTATTTTACGGCTTGTAATAGGGAAAATACATGAAAATAAAAATAAATTTGAGGAAGATATTTTTCCACTCGTGGTCAAACTGCATTGACTTGGTCAAATGGTTAGAGGGGCAATTTTTTTGGTGTGTGCTTTGGGCATCTTCGAAGTCTGGGCCGGCCCTGCTGCAGATTAGGAAAGCGCGCAATGAGCAAAGCATCAAGGGCTCTTCAAAATTTGTTGGTTTCTGGTAAAAACTGAGCTCTACTACCGGCCATTTGAAGATGAACCTCTTTTGGAGATCCTTTGTTTTGGCTCTGGATCTTGGTCCTCCAAACTACCTTGTGAAGTTCTGGATTGGATGCAGCAGGAACACATCAAACGCCCAAGGCAGACCTGCAGATATAATGATTGCCTGTTTGCCGATTGCGTCATATGACTAATAGAGAGAGGGCACCCTTTCACACAATCAAGTCCATTTCATGAATGTCAACAAGAGTGTCCTCTCTTCCGTCCTGCGAAACTGAAGTCCACAAAACTCATCAGAGTTAGATCTAATCTAAAAAACTAAACGGAAAATGGGTCATTTGTCTAAGTATTTTTAAAAAATAGTTCTAATGGACGAGTAAAAATTTTTATGGGTGAAATGGACACAAAAAAAATAGCAAGGATGAAACTGGATTCATTCTGGCTTAAACTTAAAAAATAGCTAGGATGAAACTGGATGTATCTTGATATAAATTAAAAATAAGAAAAAGTACTTGAAAATGGGTAGGATGAAACTGGTTACATCCTGACTATTTTTATATTTTTGCTCATTTAAACAGTATCAAAATCTAGATGTCTTTTTCACCCAGGAATTGTTGATTTTGGTCTTTTTGACCAATTTTGTGAAAACTATATCATTGAGGGCTATTCAATGAATGTGGATGAAGTGATGTTTCTAGTAAACAGAAGTCTATTACAGGACATCTCCAGATATACCTATTTAGGAGATTCCATTAATTAAAGGGACTTCACAATCAGTTGTGGGAGAAGATGCACCCTTTGTTAGGATGCATGAATATCTCTATTGCCTAGCTGGTCTTTAGTCTTTGGATTTTTCGTGTCATAGTTTCCAAGGCTGACCTCGTGAAGTTGGGGTTTAGATGCAACAGAAACACGTTGAAAGCCAAGGTGAGCACCTGCATATAAAAGGACTGCATGCTTTGCCGATCGCAAAGATCGTATGACCGAGAGAGAGAGGGCACTCTTGCACACAATCATGTCCCTTTCATGAACGTTAACAAGAGAGCCCTCACTCTTACAGTCATGCAAAACTTAGATCCACAAAACTCATCACAGTTAGATATACTCTAGAAAACCATACAACACATGAACTAACAAAAAAGAAAAATCTGACAAGACAAATAATAACTCAGAAATCTGCTAGTAATCCCTTTATATGCTGCAAAAAAACTATAGGAACTGAACCCAACACTAAGCTCGAATAAAAAAAAACAAGAAAGAAAAAAACACTAAAATAGAGCAGAAGGTTCAGAACAGCAAAAACGAAAGAGAAGAAGATTTCTTCAGAAAATATACAAGAAACTAAGGAAAGCAAATAGATCTCAGTGAAGAATATGATCATGAGTTTGAAGAAAACCTACTGTGCATTGGCTAAATTTAAAGCCAAAACTCTGGTAATGCTGACAGACATCTTTCTACTCAACTATCTAGTGTTTGGCTGTTTTTACCAAAACTGGATAAACATGTACAGCGAAGATTCATAAAGTTGAACTGTACTGTTTCTTCTCTGATTTTTGTCTTTTTCATTTTTGTTTCAGTTAGAACTTTAAATTCAAACCTAACTCTTTTCTTTTTGGCTCTCTCTTTTCCGAACCTCATTGAAGAAGGATAATCAAAATGGAAGATACAGTAGGTCATTCATATGAATAATGTTGGTATGAGGCTGGCTGGAACGGTAAATGCTAGAGTCTGAAGAGAGCACATAATAAAGGATTTGGTATCAATTAATCTAGTTGGTGAATGCAGTCTTTAACTAGTAAGAAATCCAGGCATGTGGATCTATATAATAATAGTAATAGAAACAAGCACTACTTGTTCAATACAACAACATCGTGTTTAGAGTTCATAAGAACAGGATGGTGGGGAGTACATCCTAGCTTCGAGAAGGCAGCAATCAGTTTACATTATTATATTTATCCAGATGAAGAAAATCCAACACTCTCCAACAAAACATGCCTTTTCTTACCGCTGTTTGGTTAAATTAAAGACACTCCATCTTCTCTATCAAGGCAACACCATGCAAACTAGGAGTTCCAATTTATGTAAATACTATCTATAAAAGAAAATCTGAAGCACAGGGAAATATATTACAATTTACGCGATTTACTTGCCACTTTGGATGTGGCGAGATCTGAAGTCGACAAAGATCTCGCGTTTCACCCAAACAGGTTCCGCAATCCCTATTATCAATGAATTTAGTCTAATATGACAGGCTACACGGCAGCACGAGTGCAAGTGGTGTGGCGCCCATCACCGATGTTTTCAGTGAGTCAATCAAGATATATATACATTAAACTATGAAAAAACAACTGTGATATGATGAGCGAAAACTAAAACCTGTAGATTCTACGGATTGTGTGAGCAATTCGTGGTAATACTAAGAAGAGCTTGATAAGGTGAGAAAAGGAAACCCATTGTGACAGTTGGCTCATGTAATTAAACAAAGTAATAAAAAAAAAATCTCACCTAATGATCTCATCCACATGCAGATAATAGATTCATGTTACCACCAACAAAACCCTACAAGAAGAAGATGAACCAGGAAGGAAAAACCTCATGTATTCTGTCTGTTAAAGAATCCTAGAAACTTCAGGAACAAAAAAAAAAAAAAAAAAAAAAAAAAAAACTCACCAAATGATCCCATTCTCATCCATCACACGCAGATCCTTGAAGAAACCCTACAAGAAGAAGAAGAAACAGGAAGCTATAACCTCCAGAAACCTAGAAATGTTCATCTGAAGTAGTACAATACAGTAGGGATCATCATTAGAAAACTAAAAAGCTCAAAGAGGTACAGTTACACGTGTGTATTGTAGAATGATTACCCTTCAAGATCAACAGTTCAAGATGTAATAGTAGATACTAGTAGAGAGCACATGCGTTGCACGTGTTGTTTATACAATGAGAAAATCCCAATAAAAAATTCTAAGTTCACATAAAGTCTTATTCCTAAAGACAATGAGCACAAAAATATACAATCTAGCACATGATTGTGCTCTCCACGGCAAAAAATATACAAACAGGATTAGACGTGTGAACAGATAATTCAATTTGGAGTCCTGGTTGGAGTACAAACATGATCATACATGTTAATAGATTGAATATTTTCTGCAATTTTGAATCCTAGATAGAGTGGTAGACTGAGGGATCTTTTTAGAGCAAAGGAACCTCTGCAACAATCAAAACAACAAAAATCAGTAATGAATTCCTTAAAACAGATCAAAAACAACAGTAGATTAAATTACGAAGAAGGATTAATCATTGATTTTCAAAATGAAGAAGAAGAGCTCCAAGGATTACGACTGTTGTGATGTTTTTTGGCTGCGTACTTGCGCACCAAAAACCTAAAGCTGGATTCCATGCTAAGTGAGCAAAAATTTCATACAACGATAATTAGGACACGGTTGACAGAAGATGCAATTTCTGAGGAGGTCAAAATACCATGCACAATTACACCAGCTAAATTAAATTTTTAAGTATTTTTTTAAGTTTATTCCAAAGCATCTCAAATGTAAAATTTGAACTAACGGAAAATGGCATCACCGCTATGCTATAGAGTTTTATATCCCTAACGCAATACTTAGCAAAGGAAGGTCAACATGGATGTAAAATCTGCCAGGGAATGTCTTGTTGCACAATGAAAATGTTAAGAGAAAACATTGCAGATTGTACCTCAGTTATATGCAAAGAAATTGAACCACTTCAGGAACTTTAAAATGATTCTTAATAGTTCCATATAGTCTGCATCATAGCTGAAATCTCAGGATTGCATACACTCCCATGAATGTCCCATAACCAAGTGCGTTTACATTCTAGCTAGTCTGTGTCATAGATGGTGGTTTATCATCGAACTCTCCGTTTTCTTACATCCAATTGCTTGGCGGCATCGTCATCGACAGGCCCTATTTACACCTAGAGATAATCTGTCAAGATCAAATAACAAATAATTTCCCTTGTACATCTCAGATTTTTGTAACAATCAGCCTGCACATCTCAGTCATAACCAAAAGAGCTAATTGTTACGGAACGTAATATTTGAGTAACAACACTTGAAACTTCAAAAACGAATAATATGGCTCATAATAGTTCAATACCTAAGGCATATATGAATAATATACGCGACAGCTAACTCGTTGCTCATCTAAACTACGGGTATTCACATCCCATTTATAGTTGGACCACCAATATGATAACCCAATCGCTAATGTTTCAATCAGTTTGACCTGCACTAAGCATATTAAGATGGGTAAAATACCACCAGTTGTAGCTATCTTAAGCATACACACACGTCAGTAATGAATTCCTACCACTAATATTACATTCTTAAGCTTTTCAATAGAAGTTTAACTATAAAGATTTCTTCCCACAATTCCGGTGTACCCCACAAATTTCATTCAAATAGAAGATTTACTTTACAAAGAATCCCAATACATACAGGACATTGATTATGAATTCAAATAAGTAAATACAGATGTAGAGCCTTACCATCTATATGAATAGCTAGAGCAGTAGTAGTAGTATTTTTGGATGATATTGGGGATGAAACTCCTTCCCATTTTTCCTGTCTTCTAAATATCAGTCAAAACTCCTTCCCATTTTTCCCCAGTTTGATTGCCTGAATAGAAACAAAAATAGGGTTAAATTTATATAAGAGACCATAGAAAGAATTTAAAATCCTATTTACACAACAAATTGAAATCCTGGATACATGACATAAATAGATGATATCCTAATTCTAAAGACAATAACAGCATAACAACAGACAATAGTTGAAGAAGAAGAGACCATAGAAAGAATTTAAGGTTGAGGAAAGATAGATGGATTGAGAGGAAAAAGGAATTGTAGCTGTGTAGGAGCAGGAAAGAGAATAGAAAAAACCTGAGGTGAAGAGAGAAAATGAGAGAGATTGAGATGTAAAGAAACTTACAGGGATTTTTCGTGGGAGTTTAAGAGAGTTTGGTGTTTTGAGTAACGAGTTTGATACACTCTCCTAAAATTTCTACTCTTTTCGGAGATCTAGAGTGTGGCAAAAATACAACGTAAACTCCCTAGCAAATTTGATAATCGAACTGTTTCTATAGTGTACGACCTAGGTAAGGCAAATCGAGGGTTTTATTTTATCCTTTGGTTTTTGAAGTGAAGATTTTACAAATTTGGCCTCAAATAATTTTAACTTTTCTCTTATTAGTATGGATAATTTAGTAAAAAGGCCTAATTTAGCACCTTATATAGGCGATACCTTTTAAAAAAAAAAAAGGAGTATATAAGGGGAGTCCAATTTCCTGGAAACCGTGATCTGCACCGTTTGAGGAGGTGGTGAGGCCCACTTTTGCCCCATCCCTATCCCGATGCATATCACGTAAGGTTGGATCCCCTCACAGAACAGATCACGGTGGAAACCTTCCGTGGGTGTAGACTCTCTAAGAATGAAACCCGGCAAATCTGGTTGTACTTTGGTGCCCCTGTGTTATCCTATCCTTTCGGTACAGTAAACATAAAAAAAAAAAAAAAACACAACACACATTGTCATAAGTTGTCGTATTTGTTCTTTTTCAACTGTAAAACATTATGTGCTTTTTGATTATCAAAAGACTCGAAGAGATAAGATTCAATGACCGGAAAATTCAAACACTCTTTGATGTGATTAGTTTTATAAATCCCAATCCGTACACTACTATATAGGTGTCAACTATTGATTGGTTACATTTTAAGACCTTTTTTCTTTTCTTTTTTTTTTGTATCATACCAAAGGACAATAATGACGGAACTGCATCAAAAGAGATACATGGTTAGTTTGCATCAGGCAGCCGCTAGTTTATCCTCGGGAAAGAATGCACAATTGTGATAGATCCTCAAACTTTATTTGAGGATTTTCACGAAATACACACCATGGGATTAATATTTCCTAAAATATATCTGTTTTTTTTTCAAATTTGCTAAAATATACCCGGTTTAATTTTTCCATCCCGTTATTCAATAAAACTGTTAACCGCCTTTAGCTATTTCAAATCGACTCGTTCTTCCCCAAAAACACGCCCCCGTTACGATGTGGTCGGGCACATCAAACAAATATGTAGCCCCTTTTCCCTTCTCAACACGTATTTGAAAGTTAGTTTTAAAGTAAAAAAATATCATACTTTTTCTCATAAAAAAAAAAACCATAAAACTACTTTTAACTATTTACCCCTAAAAACTTGCCCCCTCTAAATCTCCCTTATCCCTAAAAACTTGCCCCCTCTAAATCTCTCTGAAAAGCATAAAACGGACGGTTTTAAAGATGTGTCAGATAAATAAAAGGGGCCACATACTTGTTTGATCTGGCCCGACCACATTGATGTAGTTTTGAAGTGGTAAGTAGAGTATCGTTCGCTGGGACTTGGGAAGTTGTTGATTTTAGGACTTACTTAAATAAAATACTAGAGTCAAAGAAAAGATTCTAACAATGTTGAGAGATACTGGGACTCAGGATTTCACTGTTTCTCATATTCATGTGGTTCAGAAATTAATCCTAGGATATTTATGGCTCAAATAACAAAATTTATTGACTCTTAATATTTGCCAAGATAGATTTTTGAAAGCAATGACTGTAAATCTAAAGCATGGGACATCAAATCATTTAAGCTAAGCATGACCCATCAACTGAAATAACAATCACTCAATAAAAATCATAAAACAATTATAAACAATGCAAAAAGTAAATAAGAATTAACTCAAGTTACCACATAAATGATATCCAGCTTCCTCCTTCGTCCCAGTGATGGGGTTTAGCTCCTCATGGTAAAAACACGCTCAAAATAATAAATCATGGCTCAAAAGGTGTTTTTATTGAAGAAATTATATAACTCGGCCAACTGCAACGTCTGGTATTGGCGTTACAGAGTTCACTGTTACAAAGGAATAAGACTGAAGAAGAGAACGATAGTTTTATGTTGTTGTAGAATAAAAGGCGCTCTGCGAGTCTGTTTCTTCGTGTTCTTCAGAACGACACTTCTGAAGTGTCGTCTGCAACCTCTCTTCTTCCTCTTCACCTGCTGCTGCTGCAACTCCTCCTGCAGCGTGATTTTCTGCCTCCAATCGACCCCAAACTCTCGACCTCCTTTCTAGGACTCGTACCAACCCTTTTTATATGTAACAGGGTCCAAAATCCCGAGAAATCTTCCACTTTCCTCCTCCCAAAGTCTCGGACTTTTGTTTCTCATTTTATTCTCCTACACGTCTCTGCCTTGTTCAATTCTTTCTTAAACTCCGTCCAAACTTGATAGAAATAATTTTAGGGAAATATCTTCTCCATACCTTCACGTACATTCCATATATATCCAATATTCCCGGAAATATTCTTTCTTTTGTCCCGTGAAACCAAGAAAACCCGAGACCCTGTTTAACTCAAACTCCGATGATCTGGTCCAAGTTTTTCGATTAGAACACCTTTTCAATCCCTGTTTAGCCCAAACGAGTTTATCCAAAGCAAAAACAGTGATTGAATCTCCCTACAACTGTCCCAAAACTTAAAACAAACCCGAGCAAAGTTTCCTCTCCTCTTTTTCTTCAACACGACTCTGCAGCCAACTCTGATCGATCAGATGACATACATCAGGCATGTTATGCTCCAACAGGTACATCCCAACTAATATTTGCGATTGAATCTCAACAAACCACATCGAATTCTGCTCTGGAAAATATCTCAGGTGCAAGGAAAATTTCCCGCCAAAATCCATGTTTAAATGGTGAAGATGGGTTGCCCCTTATCCGTTCATGGGGTGCCTTTAGCAGACGCCTTTGGGGATGCCCTGGGGTTTACATAGCAGGAGGGTACCCCTTAGTAATTGAGGTGCCCCTTATCCAAATGAGGGGTATAGTAATTTCTCCCACGAGCGCAAAAACCACTTTTCGAGCCAATTTCGCCGCAAAAGCTTATTTCTCCAAAAACACATACAAAGACATAAAATAACCAAATAAGTACAAAATCGAATGCTAACATTACAGATAATTGAGATCAAAATAGACACATAAATGCGTCTATCATCGTAGCCGTTCCGCGTGTGCAACTGATGAACCCTAATTGCAAATTAGGAATCAATAAGAAATTAGAGATTCTGGAATCCAGATTGATATCTTAAAAGCATTAAATCACTAAACCCTGCAATCCCATTTACATAAAACCCATACTTATATACAACAAATTTCATAAAAATATCACAATCACAGACGATTGAATCTAAAAATCACAACAGCAATAACAAAAATATTCACATTATATCATGCAATTCTGAACCATAAACCCATTTTCTCTACTTTTTTTTTTCTTTTTTTTTCGAAAAAGAGGTTACCCTCATTATTTTAATAGAAAAGAACAATAATTTCCGTTGGGAGAATTAAGATAAACCGTTACATCTTCATTCCATGTTTGAATGTTTAATAAAGTTAATATAGCCCACATGCTACTGTCTAACCAATTATGTTATATAGCAAATTTGTTACAAAAAACAGCTAATTTTGCTGCCCAAATTATTTGAGATCTTATAACTAAGGTAAAGTCCTTAACAATATAATTTATGTTAAACTTAGTGTTGTTTCCAAAGTCTGCACTAATTTTGTATCTTTGCTTCCTAGTTTCTGCATATTTTTCTATTAGCAGCATAAGAGTTGGTTGAGAGTCGCTCCTAAAAGCGATGATGTGTCCACTCCATTCTCTTGCCCATTGGAAAGCCGCATCAGCTTCAGCTTTTTCTAGCTCGTCTCTGGTAGTACAATCTACATGCAAACCTCTAGCTTCTCTAATACTCCCTGTATGATCAAACAAAGTTAGACCAATTCCAGCCTTAGCTGTGGAAAACATCATAGTTAAAGCAATATTGATTTTAAGGTTCATGGTCCCCGTTGGATCCTCCAACTGATGTGTGATAATTTTAAGGGCATCATCTTTTTCGGGGTTGTAGTACATAGATTGCACTATGTTATAACATGCTTGGTTGATTGTCTTGTAACCACTAACGAAACTAATTATTTTATTTACAGTAACATCACTGTTTTGGTTCTTCTTTTGAAAGGTAATATTACACCTGGATTTCCATATATGCCAGATGATAATGCTACATAAAACCTGCCAGTCGATATCGTAACCTCCTCTATCTGGATTTTCAAAACAGTCGGTTAGCCAATCATGTAAAGTATTTGTACCATTAGTAACATATTGCATATCAAAGTTAAAATGCATCCAAACTTGTTGAGCAAAATTACATTGTAGAAACAGGTGAGTGAGTGTTTCATGACCATCATTACATAAGTTACATTTGGTGTTTATACCTGGAATTATAGCTGCCACCCTCATACTATTGGGAAGTATAGCGTGGGATGCTTTCCAAACAAAGTTCTTAACAGATGGTGATGTATCCATCCTCCAGATCTTGTCCCAATTCTGGTTTGTAGTACCATTTGAGTTTATATGGTTGTATAGAGATTTCAAGGAAAATGTACCTTCTTTGTTTAGAGTCCAGTGGGGTATGTCCTCTTTATCATCATCATGTATTCTTATTTTTTTTTCTAATTTTCTCAATGGTTTGAGCATCAAAGTAGTTTTCTAGTTTTTCTAAATCCCAAGTTTTATGTGAAGTCAACAAGTCACTTACTTTGCTTAAACCCTGTGTATGTATTTCTGGTTTTCTGAGTTGTGGCTTCGTGTCTAGGATCCAGTAATCATCCCATATGTCGATATTAGTTCCATTTCCTACTTCCAAAAAACAAAACTGTTTTATCTGATTGATACCAGATAATAGTCCTTTCCAAATCCAACTATCCTTCCTATTAGGGATATTATTTATGTGCAGAACATCACTATTTGGGTAGTATTTTGCTTTGAGGACGGAGGCACAAAGAGAGTCGGGATTCTCTTTTAGTTTCCATCCCATCTTAGCAATCATAGCTAAATTAAATTTCTGAACATCTTTTATTCCCAACCCCCCTTCATCAAGAGATTTACAAATGAGTCCAATTTTTTAAGCAAACACCTTTCTTACCTTTCTCATTTAAACCATTTTCATCCTTCCCCCACCAATAGTCTCTCTGCAGTTTTGTTAGATCTTTACAAATTTTAACTGGTATCTTAAAGAAATTCATTTGATAGACATACAAAGAGGTAGTCACATTCTTAATCATCACAGTTTTGCCAGCATTACTCAAATCAAATCCATTCCAACTAACAAACAAACCTGGATTTCATTTTCTCCACCAAAGGTTCAAAACATTCAATTTTTGATCTGTTTGTAAACAAAGGACATCCTAGGTACTTATCTTTTAGAGGTATAGCAGTAACTTCTAGAATATCTTTAACTTGTGTCTTATGCTTGTTTATGTTTTTGGGCTATAAAAACTCCTGATTTACTTAAATTAATAAGTTGTCCAGAAGCTAAACCAAAGTTCTTGAACAAATTAACTAAGTTATTATAGCATGTTTTTTCATTTACCTTACAAAACAGCGGACAATCGTCCGCGAACAACAAGTGACTTATAGAAGGAGCTTGATGAACTATTTTATACCTTGTATCAAACTGTGTGCCAAAGATGCATAATTGTTCTTGAAAGCGCTTCCGTGCAAAATAAGAACAAATAAGGGGAGATTGGATCTCCCTGTCCTAAACCTCTGGTAGGTTTAAAAAATTTAGTGGGAGACCCATTCAATAAAACAGAAAGAGTAGTTGTCGAAATACATTGATGCACAAGATTACACCATTTGCTATTAAAACCTAATTTGTTCATTATTTGTAACAGGAAGTCCCATTCGACTCTATCGAAAGCTTTGGACATATCTATTTTTAGTCCCATAAAACCTTTCAATTTCGAATTTTTCATCTTATGAATAATTTCATGTGCCAGCGTGATATTTTCAGAAATTTGCCTTCCAGGAATTAAGGCAGATTGATATGGTGAAATGATTTTTCCTAAAAGTTCTTTCATTCTACCTGCCATAAGTTTTGATATAATTTTATATGATGTGTTGGCGAGGGCTATTGGTCTGAACTCGGCTGGAGTAGTAGGGTTTAAAGTTTTTGGAATTAGAGAGATGAATGAGGCATTCATTTCTTTCAATATGTTGCCAACCATATTGATTTAAGTCAGACTCGATGGTTTCCCAGTTTTGTGGAAAAAAATTAGGAGGGAAACCATCCGGGTTTGGGCTTTTATCTGGTTCCATAGAAAATAAAATGTTCTTGATTTCAACTTCAGAAGGAGTACGACAAAGCATTTCATTATCTAACTGAGTTATGCAACTTGGAATTAGGTCAATCATGCTTTGATCAATATTAGATTTAACAGTAGAAGCTATGTTTTGAAAATGACCAGTTATGCATTCAGATATATCCTTGCGATTATCTAACCATTCATTTTTTTCATTCAAAAGAATTTCAATTTTATTTCTCCTAAATCTCTGTTTCGCTTTGTTGTGAAAATACCTAGTATCTCTATCTCCTAAGGCAAGATTCTGGTCCCTACTTTTATCCTTCCAAAATTTCTCTTTTATAGCGTACCAACCTGCAAGCTCTTTTCTGAGATTAACAAGATCAGTTGACTTATTAACATAGTTAGGTAGACTATTAGTTCTTTCCAATTTAATTTTAATGATGTCTATGTTACTATCTATGTTCCCAAAACAGTTTCTATTCCAAAGTCTCAAAATATGTTTGAAAGTTGCAAGTTTTTTGTTAACTTTATGTGTTGGAGATCCCTTAACATGAGTTTTCCAAATAGAATCTATGAGAGGTTTACACTCTTCATGTTTTATCCATTCACAAAAGTATTTGAAGGGGTTGCCCCATCATTCCAGTGATTATAAGTATTAAGATTAATTGGCACATGATCAGAAGCAAGAGGTCCAAGGTGTTTTATGCTAGAATTAGGAAATTTCTTATTCCATTTAGAGTTAACTAGAGCCCTGTCTAGACGTTGTTCTATGTTTTGATTGTCATCTCTACGGTTATTCCAGGTAAAAGTATAACCTGTGAACCCTAAATCCATTAATCCGCAATTACTTATCAGTTCATTAAAGATTCTAGCATCATTTTTCTTAAAAGGAAATATACTATTCTTTTCCTCTTCATGAAGAACCACGTTTAGATCTCCTATGATAATCCAAGGTGTATCCATAATACCTGCCATGTCTTTTATGATATTCCAAGAACTCAATTTCATTTTTCTATAAGGACTCCCATAGAAACAGGTGAGGATCCAACTACTATCATTAATATGGTTAGTAACAGTTGCATTAATATGGTTATACGCATAGTCAATTATTTGTATATTAACATTATTCTTCCAAATAAGACACAAACCACCAGCAATTCCTCTTGGTGGAACAAGATGATAATTTGAGACATTTACTTGATTTCAGATTTTATGCATTTCTTTGTTCTGCTGCTTAGTTTCAGATAAGAATAAAATGTCTGGATTCTCCTTTGAGTATCTAATAGGATATTTCTAGCATAAAGTTTTCCTAAGCCTTGAAAGTTCCAGGAAATCATATTTATAAACTGCCAGAAGTATGAGACCGCAGGATATCTAAATTCAACAAGTACAATACAAATATAAATTCCACACAGAAAGCCTATCAATTCTTCTAAATTTCTGTCATAATGAAAATCGAAGATAACACAGTAGCTCAAACGTTCAACATTATTACATTTTGGTATGGTTAAAACACAACAGTTAAAGGATATGTGGAGGTAAACTGTATAAGTGCAAGATTTACTAACAACATTCATAGTTTTAGAAGGCAACAGTGTGGGGATTTGGGTTACCCCCTGTTTTACTATATTAGAGCAATTCCAGTCTGGTTCTATCTTCTCGAAATTTGGTAGCTTTACCTTTGTAAGGGTCAGCATAATGCTTTCTGCACTTCCTTGAATCCCTGGTTTTCTTAGGAATTTTCTTTTTTTACAGTTATAGCAACTAGCACCTGGAATTAGACTGATATTCATTAGACTTGTGAGAGATTTTAAACTACCTTTGCAGAATTTAATTAACTTCATAGGTCGGGAAATAGAAACACAGAGAAATAAACAAAGGAAAGTTTCAAAATCGGAGAAACAAGAGAGATTTGAAAATGAATCAAATCACCTAGATAATATCAATTTAAAGAATTCAAAACTCAGTTGTGAACAATCAAGAGATAAAAGTCAATACTTTAAGATTCAAGAGAGAAAAAAGAGAATCAGTAGGGATTTCTATTGATTAAAAAAAATTAATAACAGATTTAAGCAACCAAATAAATTAAAGGAAGACTTAAGGGAATAAGGGATTTAGGGGATCTAAAAGGGGAAAATACAACCCAATTTAGAAATTAGGTTAATAACAGTAGATTTATATCAAATAGCTTCTAAAAAACAATTTAAGAAATTAAGATCTAAAGCAAGCAAATATATATGATAAACTATGAGATAGAAATAAGAAGAGTTGATAAGAAATTGTGAAAATTTCTGATTCTTCAAAGAAATATGAATTTTCAGGTTGTAGAAGATAAAGAGGCTTCTGGATGTATTCAAATGTCTTTTAGTAGATAAAGAACGTCAGAACTTGGTGTCTTAGTAGCTTGGTGTTAACAAACCAAAGGTATTAGTAACTGGTATCACTCTTTGGGGATAAGTGTCTTAGAACATTGGGTCTTGTCTCTCAAAAACTTAATCAATTTGAAATCATGTATCAGAGATACTTAAGATTTATGGTGTTTTCAGTGATTTTCGCCGTTGCCGACGGTTGTTACTGGCTAGAAAATGGTGGTTACTGGCTAGAAATTGGTGGTTATTGATTTTTGGGAGGAGGGTTTTAGGGGCAACGGAGATATCGCCTCAGAGTGGAGATGCACGTAGTCTTCTTGGTTAGGTAAACTGTGCATTTCATCTACTGAAAAATGAAAAATATATAATAAAATAAACGATCCATTAATCAATAGTGAAAGAAGTTTTTGTGAATACTATCAATACCACCCTTACGAGATTGAAGTAGACCTGTTTATCAATACCACCTTTACTAATAGCACCATTAACTTTGATATAAACATAATCACTAATCTTGAATGTCAACAAGTATGTAGGGTTTTTTCACAGACTTGCACCTCCAAGACTTACCGATTTGAGAGACAAACAGAAACAAAAGGATAATCTCATTTTGTTTCCACCTAAGAGCAATTCATATGGCAATGTTCAAATGTATTTGTTTGTTCAGCCACGTGTATGGTCAAACAGGATTCTCCACTATGGAAAAAAAGTGAGCGATTGATGGTTAACCGCGCGACATAAGCTCTGACGCTGGCGTTCGAAATACAAGCTCTGGCGCTTTTTGGGATGACGCCAGCGACAGAACTACGTACGCCAGCGTTTGAGGAACGACCGCCAATGGCAACGACAACTTTTTAACGGTCACCGGAATGGCTAGTTTCCACCTCTATAAATATGGCTCGAATTTGATCTCACAAATACACGACAATCTTTCATCCGATCAATCTTTTCTTAATTTCAATTACTCTCAATTTTCAATCATGAATTCTGATTTTGATTCTTCTAGGGAGGATATGGAGATGGATGACATGTTGTACGAAGAAGATGAAGAAATGTGTATGGAGTTTTTGCATCAAATGGATGAAGATGCAGATCAAAATAGAAGAAGACGAAATTTTATGTTGCAATTACAAACCGGGATCATACCAAAGCCGTTAGAGCCGTATGAAGTTGCGACTAGAAGATGAACGTAGCGGAATCGACATTTTTACCACGAAAAGTTGATGAATGATTATTTTAATCATGGATGTGTGTATTCCGATGAGGATTTTCAGCGTCGATTCCGCATGGGCCGCAACTTGACGCAAAGGATTATTTCCTAGCTTTGTCAGGTACAAACTTTATTTAATTATCAGTATGATGCACGACATATACGAGGATTTAGTCCCGAACAAAAGGTCATTGCCCTCCGTATACTATGTTACAGGGTACCAGCGGATTCTACGGACGATTACATCTATATTCAGAAAATAACCGCCTTTAGGTATCTCAAACTGTTTTGGGAAACAAAAGTCGAGCATTTTGGTCCAACCTTTTTAAGAAAGCCTGCTCAGGAAGATGTTCAAAGAATAACTGCAGAAAACACCGAGAGGGGTTTTCTAAGAATGCTAGGTAGTCTTGACTGCATGCACTGGACGTGGCATGCGTGTCCGGTAGTATGGGCAGGCCAATATAAGGTTCATTATCCAAAACCAACTGTAATTTTGGAAGCTTCAGCTACTTATGATTGTTGGTTTTGGCATGCCTTTTTTGGACTCCCGGGTTCAAATAACGATCTCAATGTTTTATATAAGTCACCATTGTTTGAAGATCTTAAGAATGGGGTCGCGCTACACTGTAATTTCACCATCAACGGTAATAACTACACTCAGCGTTATTATCTAGCAGACGGAATCTATCCAGAATGGTCAACTATGGTTCAAGATTATAAACAGGTAGGCTTTGGTCTGACGTCTTCGAAGGATATGCAGTACTTTAACACCTAACAAATGGCATGTAGAAAGGATGTTGAACGCGCTTTTGGCATATTGAAAAGGAAGTTTGCCATCATAGTTGGGCCGACGCGCTTTTTTGATATTCAAGAAATGACAAAATTATGCTGACTTGTATTATTCTGCATAACATGGTCATTGAAGAAACCAGGCGTGACCCAACCTGGACTAGTTTCCAGATGAAGATTTAACCAAGGATCTTGTGGTAGAGCGTGGGCGTCCGGAAAGAGAATATAGACTTGCCACTGACAGACTCCACAATCGGGTAATTTATGCACAACTAAGACAAGATTTAACAAAGCACCTTTGGGCTTTAAAAGGAGCAGCAGACGGTGCGGGGGGCGAGGCAGAAGCAGGGGGAGAGGGAGAGGGAGAGGAAGAGGAAAAGGGAGATAAACGTGTACAATTGAGGCAATTATATTAAAAATTGTTGTTTATTTTAATTAATATGTTTTTTAATTTAAAGTTGAGGCAATTATATTAAAAGTAATTTTAAATAAACTTTAAATAAACGTGTACAATTAAACTAAACCTGAGGCAAGACTGAATTCCTTTTCGTTTTCTTCCGAGGAATCATCTTCTTCTTCTACATTCACATACTGGCCAGTTTGTTGGTGGGGGACTTATTCGGCCCGGACTTGATCAGCCTGGACTTGTTGTTGTTCGGCCGCATCCATTTGCTTAGTCCATATAGCATATTGTCGTTCATTCATTTTGTCGGTGTCCAAGGAGAGTAACTTGTTTAGCTTACAATCCATGTAGTATTGTTCTCGCGAAAGACGACTTTTCTGTTGATTATTTGAAAGAAATGGCATGGTCCCTGACTCTATCTGCCTCCATTTGCATCTTCATTGCCTTGTGATCAGCATAGTTGAAATCGCTTGAACCTCCTTCATCGCTTCGTTGGTGCGCCTCTCGGGCCGCTTTGCAGCTTTCACACCACTTCCTCTTTTTCTCTTGCAGTTGGTGTTAACGTCTAGATTACTATTGCGTTGATCCTGACTACCTGGAGTTCCATCGTGAGGAAGCAGCCATCCATTCGAAAATCTGCGAGATTGGACCATGTGGTGATCTTCCAGCACTTGATGACCTTCCAAAGAAGTATGGATTAAACTTGTTAAGCACCCTCAAAATGGTGAAACAAGTTTCATGTTGGAAGCTTGAACCTTTGTGGGATCTTTGCCACTCTTCCCGACATCTTCGTTCCACATCCGATTCGCCTTCACCACTTCTTCTGTTGTTCCACATTTGAGTGATCAAAGCTACATATTCACTAACAGCTCCTGAAATTGTGCAAAAACGATGACACAACCCTTCGACATCACGACTACGAATGTTACCGGTTTATTCATGAAATTTTTGTAAAATCTTACCATAAAAAGTTTTTTTTTCTTGACAAATACCATTGATATCATCTAATGTATATAATACATAATTTCTGCAAAGTGACTCGTCTTCATCCATCGTATGCTTGGGACCATGAATTCTTGTGTTCCTTTGTTGTGATTGTTGTGTTTCTTGTTGTGTTTGTGTTTGTTTTTGTGTTTGTTGTGGTGTTTGTTGTTGTGATCGTTGTTGTGAGGATGCCATATTTGTTAAAGATGAAATTTTTCTGAAAGATTGATTTGATATGAATAATTTTGTTTGAAAAGAAAAAGAAAAGTTAGAGACGGTATGGAAATTGTGTAATGTTGAGGAAGGTGTGAGTCTAAGTTTGTAGACGAACTGAATTTATAGGGAAAGGAACAAAATGATTGTGCCGGGATGGGAAGAGCAGTTGGCGCTCTTAGCAATAACGCGGCGACATCCCCAAAAACACCAGCGCTTTAACTGAGGACGCGCGTTGGACGTAGAAACGCTGGCGTTTTTCCTTCGGACGCCAGCTTTGGTAGAAATGTCACCCTTCTTTACCAAGACGCGCTCTGGGTGTTCCGACTCAATGTTCAAAGTATCAGATTTGTTGATTTGAACATCCATTTTTCATGTTTGTTCATTCCATAGTGGGAGCAAAATGAACAAACTTTGAGTTTGTTCATTCCATAGGAACTGCTCTAAGGGCAAATTGGTAAGTTTCTTATTTAGAATAAATCTCTATCGTTAATTAAAATAATGAATGTACGGTTAGATATCAACTATTACCATGTGGTGGGCTTTAACAGAATTTTTTATGGAGGGTGTATTTTAGCAATTATGAAAAAAAAAAAAAGAGTGTACTTTAGGAAATACTAATCCCACATGTTATTTGGGGTTGCATCGCTTGTGAATTATGGGTATTTCTGTGAGATGCTTACAAGAAATGGCGTATATAGCTTTGTTTGACAAATTAAGAAACCATCAGAGTTGCTTCTTTTTCTTCTCCAAATTTTGGGAAACTCGTTGGAAGTTCAAGACAGCCCATATCAAGTGCCATAAAGAGATCTCAGGCCAAAGAACGGCAGGTGAATACAGACATGTGTGTGTAGATTGCCAGAGAAGGAAATTGCTAAGCCGCTTTGCGCCTGAAGTGCGAATTAAAATGTCAGGCTCAGGGGTCGTGGACGTGTACATATGTCTCTCTATATCTGATATACTAACTTCAAAGTCTTGATCAGTACCAGAATTACATGATCCCTGTAATTTACCCAGCTTGTCATTAAAACATTTTTGGATCGCGTTCATGATCTCGTTAGTGGAGGTATATGCAACGCAGATTAGTAACACAAAGTTGTCATTCTTGGCCGTTGCTGCCATTGCTCTCCTAGCTGCTTCCCTGGTAGAATCCTTTAAGAGCTTCAAGTTTCCTACGAACTGTATCCTAACCCCAAATTTGTTCACCATACTCTCTTCCATGAGCAACTCTTCGATTTTCTCCTCCATCAGAGCCATCATAAACTCAACTTCTTCAGGTCGTCGGTTAAAATTATCGACACTAAAAGCGTACACACTCACATACTTCACTCCCAACTCATAACAGTACTTCAACATTGACATAAGGGTAAAAAGACCAATTCTATGGCCAGACCCTAGCTGTAGTTTATGTTTCAGAGCGTACCTCCGGTTTCCATCCATGATGAAGGCAACATGAGAGGGTATTGGACCAACAGAAACCACGCTGAAGATGAACATCCGGAGTACACGAAATGAATTCTCCAAAAACACTCTTAGAGTCATCCTAGCTGACTGCATCATATCTTTGTGATCAGATCAAAGTAATTTAGATGAGCTTTTAAGGTTTCATCTACTGTTTGATTCGCATGTCTTACCTTCATCACGCTTACTGTCAGGTGCTAAGTTGTTGAGTGGTATGTCTTAGATGATTGGTGTTCGCATCAGGTTGTTGCCTTATTTACGTCTTAATGAATGCAAAGTTAGTATAGTTTTTTAGTCATGAAATTGGTATGGAGAGTCTCGACTCAACAGACTCCCATGACATGGCTGCTCAAAGGTCATATGAGACGCACATTGATCGAGTTGGTCCATGGGGGCAGCAAAAAGAGTGAATTGGACTCGGAAATCAAATTCGGATGAACAACCAAAAGATAACACACAACCAAAAGAATATTGAAGTTTAAGTTTAAAAACATGCAAGAGCCGAATTGCTTTAAGATTTAACAAGATGCCTGAAAAAGAGATCACAAAAACAAATAAATTTTTCATCATCAATCCATTGGGCAGTATTTTCTTCAGGAGTGGCTGCAGATTATTTTTTTCCTATTATGTTGCAGAATCGGAAGGAGCTAAAGCATAGAGGACTCTTTGATGAATGTGGATGAAGTGGTGTTTCTGGTAAAAACTGAGCAATACCACCAGCCATCATCAGATGAACCTCTGTTAATTCAGTTGTGGGAGAGGATGCACACTTTCTTCGGAGGCTATCTTGTGAAGTTGGGGTTTGGATGTAGCAGGAACACGTCAAACGCCTAGGGGAAGAAGACCTGCATATATAAAGATTGCAATTGCATGCTTGCCAATCGTATGACAGAGAGAGAGAGGGCACTGTTGCCCACAATCATGCCCCTTCCATGAATGTCGAAAAGAGTGCACTCTCTCTTCTGTCAAGCAAACCTGCAGCCCGCAAAACTCATCAGAGTTAGATCTAATCTAGAAAAATATAAGAATTGGCATAAAAACATTATCTAATAAATAGAAATAGATAAATAAAAAATACAAGAAGAAAAACATGGTAGCGCATGATATTAACAAGAAAATAGACATTAATATGAACCAGATAATTCAGAACTACTCCTGAAGAAAATGAAGATTTCTTTAGTAAATATAGAAGAAACTAAGGAAAGCAGATAGATCTCAATGAAGATGAGTTTGAAGAAAACCTAGTGTGATTTACCTAAATTTAAAGCCATAACTGAGGAAATTCTGAAAGACATCTTTCTACTCTCTGTCCTGTGTTTGGCAATTTTTGCTAAGACTGGAAAACAGATTGGTACCACAAAGAATCATAATAATGACAAAGCAATAAAGTAGTGGACTGTACTGTTTCGTCTCTAGTTTTTGTCTTTTTCATTTTTGTTAACTCTTTTTACTTTTCTATTCCAAATTAATCTACTCTACTGTATCAAAGTAAAACCTCAGTGGAGAAGGATAAACAAAATGGAACATAGAGTTGATCATTTATAAAAATGATGTTGGTATGAGGCTGGCTGGCAACAGGTAATGCTAGATCCTGAGGAGAGAACACTTATTAAAAGATGTTAGGGTTCATGCGAACAGGAGGGTGATTGTAATTCTGCTTAAAACTTTCCATCATGATAAAGAAAATCTAACATTCTCCAATGAAACATGCATCTTCTTACGCTGTTTGGTTGAAATAAAGACACTCCATCTCTATCAAGGCAACACCGTGCAAGATCTGAACCTTAAAATCTCGCATTCACCCCAGAAAAGTTCCGCAATCCCTACGATCTAGGGCTTTAGTATGCTGACATGACAGGCTACACGCGAGAAAGTCACGTGCAAGTGGCGTATCGCCAATCACAGTTGCTTCCAGTAAGTCAATCAACTATGGAAGAGCAACCATGAAAGAGCAACCACGATATAGGCCCACCACGCCACTTGAAAGAGAAACCAACTATGAAAGAGCAACCACTCAACCATGAAAGAGCAATCATGATATAACATTCAAATATGAAAGAGCAACCATGACATAGGCACCACGCCACTTGTACACGACTTGCTCTCATGGAGCCTATCGTGTTTGAAAAGTAATTCAATTGGGGTGAACACGAGATCTTAGGTCGAGATTTTACCACGTCCAAAATGGCAAGCAAGCAAGTCCTAACATTTTTGATGAATGATAAGAAAAAGGAGAACCACACCCACAGTTGGCTCATGTAATGAATGAAAACAGAGGATTTATTTATCTCGCGCTCTTTTGATAAAAAACGTTTTTCTCATAAGTGTTTCGACTTTACATGCACAAGACAAACAGTTATCAAGTTATAAACGCTAATCGGCTGTACTTAAAACTCTAAGCTAGACCCAGGTCAGGTTATCCTCAGATGACGAAGAATAGGTTGAACAAGGTAAAATGAGTACAAGCATACAACAGAAAACAAGCTAACAAGGCATGTGTATAGTAAAACATTGAATCACTACATCTACATTCTAATTAAAATTAAATCAAGATAGAATTTAAAGAACAAACCAAAACCGCTAAGCCTTAACTAGAGAAGAGTAGATACACATACAGGCAATCATGCAATCAAGTAGTGAACGATGCACATAATGTTCACATTTTAGTTATGTCCTCATCTCCACAAGATCTCAACCATAGAGTCTCGTGACAAGTTTACATACATGAACACATAAATTGTAAGGAGCAGTTCTTCGCTGTTCTGTAAGCTACTGGGTTTGAAATTGAGTTTGGTATTTGGTTCATCTACTTGTAAAATGAGGCTGGGAAGGCTCATGTGATAAAACAAAAGATTAGTCTATTTCTTTTGATAAAAGACATTGTTATCGTAAGTGTTCCAGCTTTACATGCACAACACAAACAGTTATCAAATAAAAATCACCCATTGGATGTACTTCAAAGTTGAAGTTATCCCCAGGTTGCTCTATCTCCAGATGATGAAGAATAGGGTGAAAAAGGCAAAAAAAGTATATAAGCATGCAGCAAACTGGAAACAAGCTAAAAGTATATAAGAAGTCTTAGTTGTAGCAACTCCTTACCATAAATATGAGGCATACGTAAAGTACCGCGGTGATATCACAACACTTCACTTCTGGATGTTCAGGAACAAACAAAAATTGCTATGCTGGCCAGTACGACAGCAAGATTGCTTCACTGAAAAAGGATTAGATGCAATTTTATGATTAGCCATGTCCACACAACAGTTCTCTCTTGCTGTCGAGTAAACCTTAAATTGACCAATTACTCATCAGTCTACAAAAAATGCAACCGACAGTTATTGCATGTGTGGAAATGAGTTTCAGGGTTAAGTTCACTGTACAGTTAGTGTTAGTGTTAGAAATAGTGTAACTAGATATTTTTACCAAACCCTAATGTGGGAACAAGTTGTATGATGTAAGATACCTGAGTATATAAAAGGAGGCTTCTCCAATGAGTGAAAAACACTCTTTCAAGCACTCTCTCTCTGTTTCTACATGGTATCAGAGCATAAGAGAGGGAGAAGAGAAAACCTAACCTAGATCTACTATAGCTTCCATCTGTGATTCAGATTTGAAGTTAGATCCTAAAGCTGTTCAAAAGAAGCTGCAAACTGCTGTTCTTAAAGAACCTGTGGCTGTTTGTAAGTTGTTTCTTCTCTGAAGTCTGTTTTTGATTGTTGAGTTAAGTCAGAGCTATGGCTACTGCTTCTGAAAATACTAGTAATCCTTCTACCCCTAGTATTTCTTCTACTTCTAGGAATTCAACTTCTCTAGATCTTACTCATAAGATGACATCTTGTAAGTTGGATGACTCCAACTACCTTGTTTGGTCTCATTGGGTGAAGCTTTACATCACCAGAAGGGAAAGCTTGGGTATTTGACTGAAGCAAGGCATGTCCGTAAATCTCGAGACCCTACATATGAGACTTGGGTAGAAGAAAACGCTCTAATCATGAGTCCGGTTGATTGATTCCATATCTCCCGAGTTGAGGAGCAGCTTTATGCGCCTAACCACCGCAAAAAGAATCGTGGGATGCGTTTCGATTTATGTGGTAATCGGTGACGCTACGCAAATCTATGAGTTGAATCGTAGAGTCATAGAGACAAGCGAATAATAGACCCTTATCGCCTTTACTATAACGCTCTTCAATCTTGTGGCAAGAACTTGATTTCCTCCACCATGTGACATGGAGTTGCCGACACCACCAAGTTGAAGAAGAGAATTGAAAAGGGTCTAATTATTGAGTTCCTTGTTTGGTCTAGACTCGCATTTTGACCCTATTAGAATCCAAATCTCTGGGAAAGGATCCATTACCTCGCACTTTGGAAGTCTATGGAATTGTTAGGTCTCAAGAACTTCGCAGGTTGCTATGCCATCTCAAATGGCTCAAGAAAGTTCAAAGATTGAAGGTTGTTACCACCTCCACTCATGTTCCAACAAACCACCTCAGAAACAACCGCCACTCGACGAGAAAGACTCACTATATTGTGACTATTGTAAGAAGAGAAGGCATACTAGGAGACATGCTTCAAGCTTAATGGGCGTCCACAATGGCAAAGTGGTAATTGGTGGAGAGGAGGTTTCTCTAGTGGCAGTGGTGGAGGAAGAAGAGGAGGTCGTAATGGTGGTCCAAGAGCATACTGCATAACCGATGAGTGGGGAGTTTCCACCTCCATCCTTGACATCATCTAATGTTTCTTCGCATCCATCTCAAGACCAAATGGAGCAGATGATAAAGGATTATGCAAGAATGTCACAAGAAAAGAATATTCTCATCGGGATCTAGTTCTTTGGCTCAATGTGTAACACAGATAACTTTGGTACCGCATTGAGCTCTACATGTGATAAATCCAAAGATTCTTGGATTATCGATAGTGAGCAACCGATCACATGTCTACTGGGTCCAACTTGTTCTCCACTTATAATCCTAGTCCTAGAAACCTTGTATTTTGACAGTCGATGGATCTCCATCTATTGTCTCGGTGAAGGACATATTCCGATAACCAACTCCATGTCCCTTTCACGGTGTTACATGTTCCAAACTGTCTTGCGGCCTCCTATCTATTAGCCAAATAACCAAAGCTCTAAAGTGTTGTGTTATCTTTTATGACACTCATTGTGTTTCTTTTTCAGACCTTCTCACAGGGGCGACGATTGGTCTTGGTAAAGAGAGAGGGGGCTGTATTATTTGGAGTTGCGTGGTACAACACAAGATGACAAGACAAGAGCTTACAATTCAACAAGTGCATCCGATTTTGAAGAACAAATCTGTTTTGTGGCACAAACGTTTGGGACATCCTTCTTTTGGGTATTTACAAAGGTTGTTTCCTAAGTTATTTTCTTAACTTGATATATCTAAACTTCATTGTGAAGTGTGTGAGTTAGCTAAACATCACCGTGTTTCATACCTTTCAAGCATTAATAGAAGTTCATCTCCTTTTGCGGTTATACATAGTGATGTTTGGGGCCCGTCCACGTGTCATTAGTTCTTCGGTTCTCGTTGGTTTGTTACTTTCATTGACGATTACTCTCGAGTCTCTTGGGTGTACTTGCATCGAAAGACAAGAGTGATGTCTACTCTGTTTTCAAGATCTTTCATAAATTTGTCCTCAACCAGCTTTAACAAAAACATACAAGTATTAAGATCGATCGAGGTGGCGAGTACTTAAACCAAGGTCTTTCCACTTATTTCTTAACAAGGGATTGTCCACCAAACCACTTGTGTCGATACTCCTCAGCAAAATGGAGTTGCTGAGCGTAAAAATCGTCACTTATTAGAAGTCGCTAGATGTTTGTTGTTTTCTATGAGTGTGCCAAAATTGTATTGGGGTGATGCTATCCTTACCGCAGCACACTTGATCAACAAGATGCCTTCTAGAGTTCTCAAATTCCAAACACCTCTTGATGTGCTTTCTGTTAGCCTTTCTTTTGATCCTCCTGTACGTATTCCACCAAAAATATTTGGGTGTGTTTGCTATGTCCATGTTCATAAAATGGTAGGGATAAATTAGACCCTAGAGCTCTAAAATGTGTTTTCCTAGATACTGTCTACTCAAAAGGGTACAAATGTTGTCACCCTCCTACTGGAAAGATTTTTGTATCTAGAGATGTCACTTTTTGTGAAGATAGATCGTATTTCTTGAAGGAAGATGCTTCTCTTCGGGAGAGTACATATATTGAAGATCACCACTTGGGTGTGACCTACCTTCAAGACCTAGCACATGTAAGGATAGCGAGATTACTCCGTTGGTAATGCCTCCTCAAACTCGATTCAAGCTCGGGTTCAAGTTTACGCCGAAGAAACAAGGCCCCTCTTCTACTCCTCGCCAATTGTCTACTCCAAAGGATGTAATTCTCGAACTAGAAACTTCTACCGCACCAGCTTGAAACAACCTGAGTACCGATAATAATGATACTAATTTGATGAGTCCACTAATGTTGTGGAAGATCCTACTCCTTCTAGATATCCTAATCGTATTCGTAAACCTCCATCTCGTTATGGTTATTCAACCGACCATCCTATGGCTAACTTTGTGTCTTATCATCGTTTGTCACCCACTTATTTCGCCTTTGCACATCGGGGTTATCTTCTGGGTGACTATCCCTACTAGGATTGAAGAAGCCCTTGCGAGATCCAAAGTGGAAGAGAGCTACAATGGAAGAAAAAGGAGCTCTAATAAGGAATTCCACCTGGATGAGGTTTATCTACCAAAAGGAAAGAAGACAACCTGCAAGTGCAAGTGGGTATTCACTGTGGAAGTACAACTCGACTTTAACTATCGAGAGACGCAAAGTAAGACTAGTAGCTAAGGGATATCTTTCAGACCTATGGAATTGACTATCAAGAAACCTTTGTCAAAAATGAACACCATCCGTGTCTTGTTATCTTTGGCAAAGAAACAAGGGATGGCCCTTCAACAATTTGATGTGAAGAATGCTTTCCTTAATGGTGAGTTGGAAGAGGAAGTGTACATGGACATTCCTCCCGGATTTCAAGTAGCTTCTAACAAAGGAAAAGTGTTTAAGTTGAAGAAATCTCTATATGGTTTAAAACAATCTCCAAGAGCATGGTTTGGTAGGTTCACACGAAGTATGTTGAGATGCAGATATCATCAAAGTCAGGCAGATCATACATTGTTTCTCAAACGTTCAAGAAATGGAAAATCACCATACTTATTGTCTACGTAGATGATATTGTGATGACAGTGATGATGTGGAAGAGATAGGGAAATTGAAAGATTACTTGGCTAAGGAATTTGAAATAAAGGACCTAGGAGACTTGCACTATTTCCTAGGAATTGAGGTGGCAAGATCAAAAGAAGGAATCTTTATCTCACAAAGGAAATATGTTTTGATTTACTCAGCCAGAGACAGAATGTCGGGTTCAGTGCCCATCGACACACCAAGTGAACCAAATAAGAAGTTAGGAGAAGACACCGAAGGCATTCCAACACAAGAGAGATATCAAAGGTTAGTGGGAAAGTTAATCTATTTGTCTCACACTCGTCCACGATATTGCTTACTCGTGAGTGTAGTAAGTCGATTTATGCATGCTCCGCGTGAAACACATATGGATGCGAGTGTATAGAATATATGGGTACGCTAAAGTCCGCCCTAAAGAAAGGGCCCCGTTATTCTCGAAGAATGATCACGTCGAAGTTGAAGCATACATCGATGCTGATTGGGTGGTCGTTGAGTGATCGCAGATCTACCTCTGGCTATTGTTCATTTGTTGGAGGAAACCTAGTAACTTGGCGCAGCAAGAAGCAAACAGTAGTGGCGAGATCTAGTGCAGAAGCAGAATTTAGAGCTATGTGTCATTGGATTTGTGAGTTATTGTGGTTAAGAATATTGTTAAAGGAAATTGGATTCAGCCCTACTGTGTCCTATGAAGTTATATTGCGACAACAAGGCTGCAATCAGCATTGCTCATAATCCACCAACATGATAGAACCAAGCATGTGGAGGTGGATCGACATTTTATCAAAGAGAAGTTGAATGCTGAATTATCAGCACTCCTTTTGTAAGAACGCAAACCAGATCATGGATGTTCTAACAAAAGGAGTCTCAGTAGCCCCTTCAATCCTTTCCTCGACAAGCTAGGCATGCGAGATATCTTCGCACCCGCTTGAGGGGGAGTGTGGAAATGAGTTTCAGGTTAAGTTCACCGTATTACATTAGTGTTAGTGTTAGAAATAGTGTAACTAGATATTTTTACCAAACCCTAATGTGGGAACAGTTGTATGATGTAAGATACCTGAGTATATAAAAGGAGGCTTCTCCAATGAGTGAAAAACACTCTTTCAAGCACTCTCTCTCTGTTTCTACAGCATGACCATGTGAATGATTTACATCTGACTGTAAAATGGAAACATAAGAAAAAATTATTTACAGATAAATATAAAATGGAAAAATAGATCAAATTTTGTGCTTCGATTTTGTTTTAAAGGAGGTGTTGTTATTTTCTCAGTTACAAACTCTAGAATTTTATAGTCCTGACAAAGAATGTAAAACAACAGGTACCTAGGAGGAACATGTTACCATGGTAAAGATGACACCATCAGAGGCACATTAATTAGAACAGCATCCAGGCCTATGCTCGTAAACATGCCTTGCTTCGATTGCCAAAAAATTCATATCCGTAACCAAACTTCTGGTCTCCGTCGTTATATGGACACAAGAAGTAGTTTAGGGGTTTCGTTGATGCTGTCAGGTCCTACATACTAGACATTTAGGTATGGTTTTGAGGTTTCTGATGTGATAGCATAAGCCAAATTTCTGAACTACTGTCTAATTGAACATCAAAATAACAAACCAATGCATGGTTCAGGCTCATTATGCAGAATTATAATTTATTTTTTAGTGCAACGTCAAGTCCAGAATGGCATACATAACTACTATGACTTCATATTAATTAAAATCTTCTTACGATTAAGTTACAGTTTCTTACTAAAGCTGCCATCTCAGCTTCACCTTACAAGTAGATGACCCAAGAACCAACTGCTATTCCAAACCTAGAAGCTCATCAAAACAGGCTAGAACAATTATGTTTTTTCAGTAGGCTGTAGGCAAACTTGCCACAAGACTCTACAGTTGAGATCTTGATGAGACTTGGTCACAAGATAGTCTGTGTGTGAATGCATCCGTCCCTGGTCCCTAGTAGTTTTTGCTTAAGCTAATTATGTTTGCCTTTCAGGATATACTAAAAATTGAACAACATTCTGTGCAGTATCCTCTACGTGATAGCAAGAAAACCTAGCTAGTGTGTGAATGCATCCCCCATTCTTCGGCTCAGGCTTTCTTGTGGACGGTATACACAATGGCCGAGCCAGGTCTTTACTACATACTACCAACAAGTAAAAATTCAGTAGATAATCACAAATTAGAACATCTCCATGATGCATCCACGAAGGTTTACAACTTCTCATGCTTTAAATAAAGTCAAACGATGTTTTTCTTGATATATCTTGAAGTTACTTATCTACCACCTTCTTCCTATGTATTTAAGATCCAGCAACAAAACAACAATCATGCACATAAGTAAGATTTTACTCTCATCATCACCACCACAACAAAAACAAAAAACCAAAATCAAAAAAATCTCACCTAATGATCCCATCCTTCCACGTGCAGATAGATCCGTGTTACCAGCAACAGCAAAACCCTACAACAACAACAAGAAAGATGAAAAAACCTTCTGGATTCTATTTTTTGTCCATTAAAGAAACCTAAAGAAGTACATTTAGGGGGTCATCATCAGAAAACTATAAACTTAAAGAGGTACTCATCATCGAACACGTGTAAAGACACCCAAAAGATCAACGGACAACAATTGCACGTTTTTCTTGGTGTCCGTGAAAGTGTGGGTGAAAAAATTTATCGTCCGGTAAATCTTGTCCATTACTTGTGGTAGTAACTAAACACAGACATACTTGCAATGATAAGGTTGCACAGCACAGTACTACTGCCAATGCCACGAACTTTAAAACAAATCACTGGCGCCGTTACTATTAATGTTTGCTATGGTAAAGGTACCCGGCAGAGCCGATCCTGTGTATATTAAGGCCATGTGCTAAGATATTTAACAGCATAAATAATTCTTTTTAGTACTTGCTTCCAATGTTCTCGATTTTCATTAATCTGATGTTGAAGATGCTTATCATACGTATCATTTATCCCTAGTTTTTCACGTAGTTCAAGCCAAGCTGTAATGTTCACATTATGTTCTTTACTATTCTCATGCGGTCATGCCTGCTAAGCATTTCAGTAAAATGACCCTAGTCTTTGTATCCTTCATTGGATAAACCACATACATGGGAACCATTTTTAAACAACTTACAACAAAAACAAAAACAAAATTCTTTATCTAATTCTTTTGAATATACAAGCCATTTTCTATCATGTTCTTCGCCATTAGGCAAAGTTCTAGTGTAATAAGATGAAGCAAAGTGCCATCTCGCTCACCCTTAGGACCTTTCTTTTTATGTGGGTCTCTAAGAGGACCCTTTTCCACTAAAATATCTCTAGAGATTGTGAACATGACAGTCCTTCTTAACTTAACATAACTGTAAGTAAATAATTATCCACTCAACAAAAGCCCTTCTTAACTTAACATAACTGTGAGTAAAACTAACTAGTTTACCATCCTCACCTGGTTTTGGGGGTGGCATCAACAGAGTTTGCTGTCCCTTATCTGTCTTCTTATTAGGATTTCTGGGACATCTGTGTTATTCTCAGCTGCATATTTATTGTTGCAATGATGACATCTAGCATGAGTTGGACTTATCCTGGTAAATTCTTCCATACCTCGGATCTCACTTTGCCTTGTTGTTTGTCTTCACCAACTTCAGTTGTACTTGTTGGCGTAGCTTCAGTTTCATTTGTGGGAGATGCAGCTTGGTTGGAGGATGATCCAACTTCTGTTTGTTGAGTTGTAGCTGGTGTACCTTCACAGATTCAACCAATCCTTTTGTCTTGTACTATGTCTACAAATAACAAACAAGAATCCAGTAAGTTAACACCATACATTTACAGATTCATCCAATTCTGTTTATACAAGCAAATTCAGTTTAATAAAATCAAAACATACATTTAATTTAAGTTTTAACATCTGAAACAGACTAACATATAAGACTTACATCCTGAATCAAACTCTTACAACATATTTACAAACCCCTTCAACATAACCTGACACTTATAACAGCAGAGGCGAAGTACCAGTGCAGTGGAAATTTGTTACTTACATTACAATGACATTAATACATACTAAATGAACCAATATACATTGCTGCTTATGGTTGGCGGTAAAATCACAAGCATCATGCATCATCTCAATTAAGAACAAATTGCCAACAACTTAATTGAAGAAAACAGACAACATTAATCTGTAATGATATGATAGTTGAAATATGTTGTAAGAGTCCAAATATTCTCGATAATTAGTCTTACCTGGACAAAATAATTGAGAACTCTTGGACCTTTAGCAGTACTTCCTCCAATGAATGTATTCTCTAATATCAGAGCTTCAATCTGCACCCAAGTAAAAAACCCCAAATCAATCTCAAATCAAACCCTAAATCAATCTCAAATCAAACGATTCAAACTCTAAATCAATCCAACAGATTTACAGAGATTAAAACAAATCGAACAAGAAGAAGAAGAATAAGTACCTGACTCAGTTAGAGATGGTGATAGAGAAGACAGAGAGAAGAGGCTCGGCTGCTCATCAGAGAAAAAAAATAAAAATAAGAAGAAAAATGATTACTCTCCACAGATAATAGGATGGACGGCTTAGATTAAATTATAATTAAAATATCTACGGCTGATATTAACCGGGTTATTTGATCCGGTACAGGCCGGGAATGCTTAAGACCGAGTACCTGTACTGATACTACACCGGTTCCCTATTCCACTATTTGTACATGTACTCTTTGTCCCAGTTTCGGTCCGGTCCCAGTCCGGGTTTTTCGGTTTTAGGCCGGTTTTTCGGGTACAAGATGGTTCCTGTGCAACTTTAACTCCCTGCCTCAGGCCCGACTTTGTACCCCGGATGTTTATTTTTTCCTTTGTACATGTTAAATTTTAAGTTTTGAGTTTAGTTTTAGCTTTTCATCATTTTTATTGCTAGCATTTTTAGGGGCGACCCCAAACGAATTAGGGGCGACACAAAAGACAAAATAGGATGAAAATACTAGATGCTTTATGTCGGTAGTTTAGTCTAGCTCACTAATACCATCACAAAATTTCATTTTTGGGACAACTTTATATTAGGTAGTTATATGAACTATTTTGACTACCGATTATAGGCTCAACCAAATAAGAAAAAAGAGATTTGCAAAATCTCATTTTGGGGCAACTACATATTCTAGTTATATGAACTATCTTTGACTACCGATTATGCTAGGATTTTGTAAAGAGACCCACCTGTATAATCCAAGTCGGGATACCTTCATTTTCTACGATTATAGGCTCAACCAATGCAGATTTGAAAAAGCTCTATATGCATGGACGTGGTATGAATACAATGCTGGTACGCTATACAGGGGGTCTGGGGGGGTCCGTGGTATGAATACAATGCCGGTAGGCTCAACCAAAATTCAAAAAAAGAGGATTTTTTGCAAAATCTCATTTTGGGGCTACTCTATATTCGGTAGTTATGTGAACTATAATTACTACCGATTACGGTAGGATATTTGCCAAAGGTCTACTTTAATGGGAGTCAAGATAACCTTATTTACTACCGATTATGGATAATCAAAATTCAAAAGATGAGGATTTTATTTTGGGGATACTTTATATTAGGAAGCTATATAAACTAAATTGACTCCGATTATTTGATTAACTACCAGATTGTAGATTACCTACCGATGTAAAGGGTAGTTTGGCCATTAAAAAACGGTAGATATGGATTAACCTTCCGATTATGGATTAACCTTCCGATTATGACCTATTTTGTCCTTTTGTGTCGCCCCTAATTCTTTTGGAAGAGCCCCTAAAATGAACTATCTTTAACTACCGATTATGCTAGGATTGGTTTTGTCCTTTATTGTTTTAAAATTTATTAGTCTTCAATTAGACCACTAATTAACACATAACAATAATTTTAATAACCGCTATCAAGAGACTCAAAGATCCCCAAAGTGAGATGTTGTTACTTCGCAATTGCACTGGTGTGTCCAGATTATATTTTGCAATGCGCACAACCAATCATGTCGCCCTCGCAACCTACTTGATCTTTTTTTTGATGATCATTTACTTAATTACTTGAGATTACTAATCACCGGTGACATGGCCGGGTTTGGTCCCTTGCGGCGGATGGCTACCTTTACCTATCAAAGATGGTGGATTAGGCATTTACACTATGGCGAACACTAGCCTCCTACCGCTACCTTGCTTCTCGAGTCGACTATATCGGTGCATAAGGTGGATTCTTGGTAACTTATTCTCCCAAGAGAAAGGTCCCGTTTATCGTTTTCGGGGCAAAGATTTATTCTGTATGTGGTTTACCTTCTACCTACTGTGTCAATGATACTGCCCCCCCTTCCATGCACTCCCTGGCAGTCACTTATTTTGATGCGGTTAAGAAGCAAATCTCAAACCAATTCTCCTTTTGTCTGCAAGAGATTCCATCTTGTGGCAAAGGTAATCGTGTTAAGCATGCTCGCACTATTTATTGGTTGTACCTATCAATGGTCTCAATCAGTGTATTGGCCCGAGACAGTTTAGAGTTGTGCTTTGCTATCTTCTTGGCATCCCACTTTTTGTTGAGAATGGTTTATGTCCAAGTTGTAATAAATTCATGGAAATTTGGTGATCATGCGCTCACCGCTAAGGATATGGCCCTAAATTTCGACATGATGTTGTTCGCGACATATATTGGTTGATATTTGTTTCAAAGCCGGTGTGTTTTCGCCCGCAAGGAAGCTTCTTGGTTTTCCACGAATGAAGACAAAGATTTGAAACTCCACTGATATTCGTGCTCAACTGGGAAAATGGACAGATGTTTGTATAGGATGTCACAGAGTCTCGCCTTCACCGGAGAAGGGATTCGCTCATTCGTCCCAGAAAAAGCTATAGCTTCATTGTCTCTCGAAAACACACTAAATACATGGACAAGTGTGTTTCACATGGATATTGTTTTGGGGTCCTTGCCTTCTCTACTTTAGGGGAACTTGGTGAGGACACTTTATGTTTTTTCAAGCGTTTAAAGAACTGTTTGGTTAGTAATGACGCAAGTAATGGTTTTGGTAGTTTTATTTTCCATAGATTAGGCATAGCTATTCAAAAAGGTGTTGGAGCCCAGCTTGTTGCTAGGCTGCCAACGAAAAGCTTTGTGTAATAAGTTCATCAATAATAAATAAAAGGTCTTTTTTATATATAAAACAAAAATAAATATAAATACTTTAGATTTCAGCTAAAATGAGGAAGATGAATGATTTTTAAGAAAGAATATCTCTTGTGATCAATCACGCACATAGCAGTCTGTTAACAATGGATTATCACAAGATCGTGTTTAGAAACAACAGTTTAAAGATCCCTGTCGAAACTCTGAACTAGTTTGATCGAATCTTATATCAGAAGAGAAGATTCTCAAGAATATACAAACTAGGTGCAATCAGATTTCAACCACCGTTAGTCAATCAAATCAATCGAAAACAAAAATAAACCGCAATTATCTAGTTTACCACCAACTTGGTCGCGCTAGAGCTTCTCAATCCCAAAGAAGAATTTAAACGAGGCCGTAAGAGATTTCACCTAATTAAATTAATCTCCTCTCCAATATAAGCCTACACCGAGACCAATAACAAAAGAGTAAAATCTCGTTGTTATGAAGGATTAGTTTGCTAGAAAGACAAACTTCGTGTATTTATAGACAAGGAAGTTTGGACACCAAGGAATTTTTAAAACCGAAAATATTCTCAAGATATTCATAAAAGCATTGATTGGTTTCATAATTCCCGGAAATGCTCTGTCCAAAAATAACGATCGAAATCTCTCGGAAAATCTAATTAGTAAATGCACATTACTAGTCCGCAATTTCCTACAAATGAAATTAATAACCTTAATTAAAAGATTCTTAACTTACTTATGTTTCGATCCGGGATTATCTTCCTTAGCCATTAAGGAATATCTTTGAACAATTATAGAAATAAACATTCCACGCACGTATTCAAAGTTTGTCGACATCTTAACTTTGTAAGTTCTCTTTCACACTTACAACCTTGAAACCGATTTGCCACACTTTCAAACAAGTTTAGAATTGGTTCATCTAACTTTCAAGAACTATGTGATTGATCAAACCAACATTCAATCATAATCATGGATTTACGGTTCTACCAAAACAAGTTTCGGTTCTACCTCCGTGTGAGTACTGTGCATAGTCACACTAGCTTCCCAAAAGTTCGGTTGACTAGGTAATAGGATCGGTTCCTCACATAGATGGTATCTAACTTATATGTGTTGCACATGTCCATAGGATCGGTTCCCATTTCTGCTATAAACCTTGTTGCACCCCATATATGGATCGGTTCCCTTTGATGTACTACAACCCTTACTAGGATCGGTTCCCTTTCCCTTACTAGGATCGGTTCCCTTTCCCTTACAAGTATCGGCTCCTTTTCCCTTACAAGGTCAGACATAAAAAAAATCCGATCATAACATTGGTGATTACTTAAGATCGGCTTTACTAATAAAAGTTATACCAAAGACATAAGTCGAGGCCTTTGTGAACAGTTCTACCAAGAACAGAACAAGTTGTGAGCGGTTATACTCTATCACACATATTGGTTGTTCATAAGATATGTAATGAATAACAAAACCAATAACACCTGGAAATTTCCTTCTCGGTTCACAAACAAGTTTATGAACTTACTTCCTTAGAACACATGTAAACATTGTTCCCTATGATGAAATCCTCAACTCATACCCATACATAATCACAATAGCATTCAAATGATTATGGCGATGTCTTATCTACAAAGTTTAATAGTTAAGCAATAAACCTCGTATTGTATTCCATGTCTATCTAGAGTTCAAATATGCTTCATATTATGTTTTTCAATATGCACGACTTGAAAGATACATTAGGGAATGAAACAGTTCAAGTCAAATATCACTAACCTCAAGTGGAAGGATTATTGTTGTCGTTGTAGCTCCTTGCTTCTTCACATCTTCAAGTCTTCGTAATACTTGTAATGTCTCATATCCTAATACTTCCAAGCTAACCTATATGAAGTTTAACTCTAGTACATAATCAAGCGACTCTTAACATGAGTTTTGATTCACTAAAATATGACAACCAAACTTGACATACCAACGCTTGGTAGGTTCAACCGAGCCATGCTCTAACAACTCCCCCTTTGTCAATTTTAGTGACAAAACTCTTACATCATAAGGATAAACAAATTACAATAATTCATTACAATCCGCTTGATTCCGATTCACCAAAGACAATGAAACCTTACATTCAATCCTTGAAAATGTTGTTGTTGACATTATAATAATAAATTTATTACTCCCCTAAGGAAGATAGGTAGATATTCAATCCGCACATCTTTGTTATACCAAACATATGACATGTTACTCCCCCTTAGTCATTGTGCTTTCACTATTTCGTTAGATAAAAACATTCAAGTACCAATGTTCTTTTCCCTAGCGATGCCAATCAATATAAATATCAATGCCGCATCACCTGTTTTACTCCATATATTTCTCCCCATTTTTTGTCACAAAAATGACAAAGAAACGAAAAATTGAAGGACAAACGAAAAAAGAATCTTACAAATCTCGAGAATAGACTTGCAAACCCGTAGAGTTAGGCACGAGGGTTCCACATATCATATTCGATAACCAATATCAAAACCGAAACTACAAGTAGTCTTATTTTGATATGTTACCAAGGAAACAATTTTCCAAAACAATTTTTCCAATTTAGTTTAGAAAACCAAAAACAATTAAGCATATTAGTTCCTTTGCTAAACCGATTGTTCAAAAACAACCGCTTAATTCGATAAGACCAAAATAAAGATAAACTTCATTTTCTCATCGTGTTCTAATTATCCATAAACTTAGACCTTTCAATTTTAAACAAGACAAGTACTAGGTTAGTTAACTAGTATTTCTTGTTTATGCGTTTCGATTAGACTTGAATAATCGAAACCTCACTCGATAAGTCTAACTAAGATTAATTAATTTAGTTTCTTATCCTAATCGAATTGGACTAAACAACTTTTCCCATACACATATTATTTTGTTAAGCCATAAATAATTCATACAAACCAAAATAAATCAACTTGCATAATTATTCACCTCAACCGGAAGCAATTGAAACAACATAGACATTATAAGCGCCGCAATCGTTAACTGCAATTTTGTAAGCCTAAACGATTGATACCAAACAAAAGCAAGATAATAATAGTTTTTCTTAACTGGAACCAATTGAATCACACACACACATCAATTGTACCGAAATTTTGTTAAGCAAAAGTAACAAATATATATAATATAAACTCGGGCTTTTCTTAAACAGGAAAACAATTAACTAACAAGATTGTTACCTCAAATTTCACATCCACTTCTCCAATATGATTGCATCTTTGTCCAGGAAGAATTGATATCGAAATATCACCACGTTGTCATCCTTATGCGTGAACAAAAGAATAACAACACACCTCAACCTTTACCATAGAAAGGTTGAAGACCGGTTTTAACAATTGCAAGCAAAAGTTGAAAACCGTCGAAACACATATGCTTTTATGCTAAACCAAAAATGATTCAACAAATTGTGATTTTTTCACATATTGTTTCTATCAGAACCCCTCATAATCCTTTGATAAAGCCTACCTACAAGGGCTAGAACTTAATCCCGCTAAATCAAAAGTCACCCAAACCATGAGGGTTCACAATATATGAGATCGAATATTAAGGTAGTAAAACCAAAAACAAACATCCCATAAACATACATAGCAATACGGTAAAAGCAATTAAGCACAAGGTTATGTAAATCAAAAACTATCACAAGAAAAATTACAAATCAAATAATTTTATTCATAATAAGATAGTTTTATTCATAATAACCAATACAATCAATGAAAGAAATCAAAAATTGATGTCTATTATACTGCATTAAGTAATGATAAATAACTTAATCTCTAGTGGTGCTCTTGTTATTCACCGGGTCTCTTCAAATGCTCAAACTCTTAAAGCATGTCTCAATAGTAACTTGTCCGCAACCACTTGTTGTTTCTCAAGATCTTCAATTATATCTTTGAGCTCGGCAAGAATTCCTCTTGTTCCTTCATACTTTTTACCCAACTGATGTCGTATAGTCATAGCAAGATTGGTTTCCTAGTTCATCAAAACCTTGGATATATTGAGACATACTATCGTAACAGATCCACCGGGTTTTGGTTAGATCTTGAAGGTTGTAGGCCAACAGACATGACTCATCTTGTGATCCATCTGAGCTATCATAGTCATAATCAGACATAATGCCTTTTTTCTTTCTCTCTGTATCGGTTCCTTGACAATCCTTAACTTTTTGAGCTTCCTACTTATTAGTCTTTGAGACACTTCGAGTTACTGGAGGCATGCTCGGTTATGAATAATATATAAAAGGATTTCTCAGGGTTTCGAACACAGAAAAGATAAAGTTTTTCCTCTTAAAAGAGTCAACTTTGGACCAAGAGACCTACGGAAAATCCAAAAATATCAAACAATATATTTCGTTTCCTTAATACGAAATTATCAAGGTGAAAGGATTATTAAAAATCCGAAAATTCCAAATATCACCTATTTTTGGAAAATCATGTTAAACATGAACATTTTTAACTGCCATGGATTCGCAGCAATCCATAAACTATCACCGGAATTTTTTCGATAAACAACTACACAATGGTACATGTGCTCATTTTATTGTGCCTTTCCCATCCAAGATTATGAGCACGAAAGGATGAGAAAGAAAAATACGATACAACTAAGTTGCATCGGAGTAAGCTTTTTCCAACTTACAGTAAATATCAGAAACATAGTTCATGTCTCTTTTAGGGAATTTCTGCCCAAAATATTTTCTCCCAAGATGATGATCTTTTCTAGGTCTAGAGATATGATCATGTGGACAAAATGTACTAATGTGAGAATTCTCGGAGATAGCTAGATCTCTCTTAATTATTTCAATGAGATTTTCATACGATTTTCTCATTCTAAGGACTTCCTTTTTTTTCACATTAGTGTGATCATCTGAAACAACTATCGAAAAATCCTGATTGTTTCTTTAGGCAGAGATTCGCCCTTTCCCTTCCTTCTGAAATCGTTCATCATCAGAACCAGAACTGTTTCGATATGGGTGCGGAGGAACCTTTTTCCATAAGTGATTATAAACTCTTTCCTCTGACCCCTTTGAGTTGATCTTATCAGGATGTAGTATAATGCCTTTTCTACCGAGGAATAATCTTTCGGTTTTTAAGACAAGAAACTTCTTTCAAAAATTACCACCGTATGTTGAAGAAGTATAAGTTTCCCGTCAAGTGGTGAAAGTTGTATTCCTAGAGTCATCACGGAATCGGTTCAAAGTTTCCTTTGGACAAGATTTCGTTTGATCATCAGTAGATCTAGAAGCTGGTTTCTCATCCTCTTCTAACTTGATGTAGTTAGGCAAACTACCATCATCTTGATCTATTTCAGATGTGATCAACTCGGTTTTGTCACAATTTGTAAAAGTTGAGCAAGGATTTTTAGTTTCCTCATCAGAAGAAATCACAACAACATCATTAGTCAGAATCATGGGACGTGTCTCTTTATCTGTAAGAGATTTACCAAGAGCTTCTAATTTGAAAGCAAGATCTATTTTATCTTTGGCTAGACTGATTCAGTTGAATGTCTTTTTTCTCACGATCTCTTGTTTAAGAAGATTTGACTATGTCTTTAAAATGATCACTTTAGAAGAATTTGTATGATAGGCTTTAAGAGTTTTACCAACTCTTTATCACCTTCTTCCCTTTCATCGAGATAGACATGGATGCTTTAGTAACTCTGGATCATGATTTAACGTGGTAACATCTTCAACATTTGAGTATTCATACTCTTGCATAACGTTAACTCGAATCAGACATTAGATTCAATTCTTATAGGTTGGATCGCACCAAACACAGAGTTGTTAGATCTTTTCGTGTTTTCTTGCTTCCGATACCAATTGAAAAGTCGAGGGTACCCAAATATACCTCAATCTAAAACTTTTCCTACCTATAATTCCTTTCTCCGAAAGTGATTGTCTATGGACTGAGTCGAGACAATACATCTAATCAGTTCACACTTCGTGTGATCGTCTATGGATACGAGATCGAGACAATACACCAACGAAGTATTTTTACTTGATACAAAGGTTTGGACTTAACCAAACACAATAGGATTGCTTATCAAGTAAATAGGAATTAACGTTTGTGTGATTAACTTTAATTATAATAAAATAATTATAATGTGGAAAATAAAAGTAAATGACACAGCAAGATTTTGTTAACGAGGAAACCGCAAATGCAGCAAAACCCCGGGACCTTGTCCAGAATGGAATACTCTCAGGATTAAGCCGCTACACAAAATTACACCTAACTTCGTATAGTTGATACCAAGTAACTAACCCTATAGTTCACTTAGTTTCGTCTGTATTCCCATGCCTCTGACTTGTGAATAAGTCACGTTCTTGGAACAATTCCTTTGGTTCGTATTCCAAACAGTAAAGGAACAACAAACTGCATTTGGTATTAACTCTATTCAACTAAGTGATATGAGTGGGACAAAGGCTCTTATGTTTATCTTAACATAAACTCGTTTCGTCAGGGTCCTTAGATCTATCTTATGTTCAATCACCCAAAGGTAATCGATTAAGATTAAGCCAATCAATACCTTTAATTACAAGGAAACGTATTGATGCCGATCTACTCAATTAATCAATCCAATCTACCACAAGGATAAACCAATTATTAATTGGATCCTCTTTTACCGAAACAAGTATTGTGCACACCAAAGGTTATACTCTATCGCACATATTGGTCGTTCATAAGATATGCAATGAATAAAAAAACCAATAACGCTGGCGATTTCCTTTTAGGTTCACAAACAAGTTTATGAACTTACTTCCTTAGAACACATGTAAACATTGTTCCCTAGGATGAAATCCTCACCTCATACCCATACATAATCACAATAGCATTCAAATGATTATGGCGATGTCTTATCTACAAAGTTTAATGGTTAAGCAATAAACCTCGTATTGTATTCCTTAATATTATGTCTATTTAGAGTTCAAATATTCTTCGCAAAGAATGTTTTCAATATGCACGACTTGAAAGATACGTTAGGAATGAAACAGCTTTTCAAGTCAAATATCACTAACCTCAAGTGGAAGGATGATTGTTGTCATTGTAGCTCCTTGCTTCTTCACATCTTCAAGTCTTCGCAATACTTGTAGTGTCTCATATCCTAATACTTTCAAGCTAACTTATACGAAGTTTAACTCTAGTACATAATCAAGCGACTCTTAACATGAGTTTTGATTCACTAAAATATGAAAACCAAACTTGAAAAACCAACGCTTGGTGGGTTCAACCGAGCCATGCTCTAAGGGGGGGGAAGTATCATCGACACAATAAGTAGAAGGCAAACCACATACCTGAATGAAGTTCTGAAGAGCCAACTGATAGGCAGAACCATTATCTGTAGAGAATAGATTACCAAGTATCACCTTACGCACTGAAGTAGTCTAACTCTGAGAGGAAAGAAAACAATAAGTGCGAGTGTCCGCCATAGTGTAAATACCAAGGCCGCCATCTTTGATAGGCAAGGTAGCTAGTATTTGTTGCAAAGGCCCAAAACCAGCACCATCACTCGTGATTAAAAGTCTCAAATACTTGAGTAAATGGTCATCGAATAGATCAGTAGCCTGTTGTAATGTTGCAGGATTGGTAGTTCGCACAAAGAAAATATAACTGACACACCGCACAACACTTTTGCAAAGTAACAACATCTCACTTTGAGGATCCTTGAGTTTTTTTTATAGCTGACATAGGTTGAATAGTATTGTTCACCCTTCTCAACACCATGTCACTCATGAAATTCAAGTCCATGCTCACAGGTTCCACCAAAAGTTTAACACCATTATTGGTCCCGCCAATATCAATGGGGAATACGACTTTATCATAGCTTCGTGGATCAATTGAGGGACAAAAGACTTCAGTTTTCTTAATATTAAGATGTATGCCTCTTCTCGGACCTTCAGATTCTATAATACTCAAAGATTTTGCCACCTCAAGCGTATCACCGATGATAGTTCCATCATCAAGGTACCGAGTGCACGCAAATCAAGCTTACAACAAGAAGCAATTGACTTCACAAGCGGATGAAGTGTCAAAGCAAACAAAAGGGGACCGAGAGGGTCGCCTTGTTGAACACCAAGTGCTGAAGACAAAATATATTGGTCATAATAAAGCTTAGCGGGCCTAGAATAACAAAATTCAACCCACCGAGAAATACCCGGACACCGAAGTCGGACCTTCTAATGAGATGAGATATGCATACCATGTTGAAAGCATTGGAGAATTCAATAAGCAACATTGACATCTTATTTGAATGACCTTTGAACTCCAGCACCCTATTCACAACATGTAAAATACTCTCGCCTCCAACCGGCACCCCAACACTTGATGATCCCCTAAATAAGAAGCCATAGCCTTACCGACGGATGTGGCAGCCACTTTAAAGACCAAACACCGCCAGATGGTACCAACCGCAATAGGCCTCAGCCCTCCCCCGGTGTTTGAGTAATGGAGTGAGAGGTGCACTAGCAAGGTATTCTCCTAGAGCATTAGGGCATTTTCCTGCCAACCAAAGGTTGACAACCCTTGTAATCGATGCCAACAAACCATCGTAAGTTCGTCATTCTTTGCTCCACTCGGCCACGTCAATTAGGTGCTTCATATTGATTTTATTATTTTAAAATAGTACATAATTATATTTCTCTCCAATCGGTTGAACATCAACCTCTTGATCACCACTAATTACCTCCCACAGTCAAAAGATCAATGCTTCATCTAGCTAGTCTCTTATTGGATTTGGAAGTAAATGAGTGTTTTTAACACTCATTTCATATCCATTTCTCTAAAAAAAATGCTTCATTATAGTGTAGGAAAATATGATCATTAGAATCTTGTTGGTTTCAAAGAATAAACAGTTAGAGTATTAAGCTTTTATCTGCCTTAAACGGGAAATTCAAACTATAAAAACACCCCTATAATGCTTCCTAAAAAAAAAAAAAAAAAGAACACCCTTATAACAAAGAGCCCAAACTAGAAAAGAAATTGTCGAAGGAATTTGACTTTGAGAGTTATTTTTTACATATGTATAAGAATTTGGGTACAGGTGATGAAGCAGGGTCTCAGTAACATAACTTACATTAAAGTTTCCTCCCGCGTGTCTTCCCCCTTTCCCCTTTGAACTTAATATTGCAGTAGAGATTTCTAATTAAACACAAAGACCATTAGGCTTTTCTACTTCTAAATAAAAACGTAAACCAGAAAAAATAATAAAAGGAAAATTGAGTTCCAAAAATACTTCTTCCTTTGTTTTCCAAGGAATTAATTTGTTGTCCATTGTATGTTCGAGCGATTGCACTCAGCTGCAGTTTTAATTTTATATAGTAGCATGTCCTATAATTTTTTATCCTTCCTAGTTTCGGGACTAACATGTTTATTTTGGGACTATACTTTCCTTCAACCAACCTAGAGAAGAGGAAATGGGGTGTCTAAAATATGGTAAAATACTAAATTACCCTTTAAAGAAACTGAAAAAGCGGGGGTCTAACAACCACACCCAATATTTCGTTTCGGTAATCTGTATGGACTAACTTTAATATACTTTCAAGAGAACCAACTAGACAGTCAGATTCAATCTTTAGAAAAGTATATCAAAGAGTTATATCTTTGTTTCTCGATTCAATCTGCAATCAAACAAATGGGAATTTGTGAGCCCGGTTGAATATGATAAGTATCTTGGGCGGTATCAAAAACCAATATCCAAGTGTCAATCAATTTAATCAAAAAACCAATGGTCGGATTTACAAACTGATTGAACTTACGCACAACCTGTGATATTTCAATTATATAGAAAATATAATGCGAAAAATAAATAACATAGACACCAGAATTTTGTTAACGAGGAAACCGCAAATGCATAAAAACCCCGGGACGTAGTCCAGCTTTGAACACCATATTGTATTAATACGCTACAGACACTAGCCTACTACAAGTTAACTTCGGACTGGAATGTAGTTGAGCCATAACCAATCTCACATTGATTAAGGTACAGTTGCGCTCCTTACGTCTCTGAGTCCCAATGAACTTATGCACAACCTGTGATATTTCAATTATATAGAAAATATAACGCGGAAAAGAAATAACACAGACACCAGAATTTTATTAACGAGGAAACCGCAAATGCAGAAAAACCCCGGGACCTATTCCATCTTTGAACACCACACTGTATTAAGCCGCTACATACACTAGCCTACTACAAGTTAACTTCGGACTGGAATGTAGTTGAGCCATAACCAATCTCACATTGATCAAGGTAGGGTAAGCGCCTCTTACGTCTCGAATCATTTGGACTCTACGCACTTGATTCCCTTAGCTGATCTCACCCACAACTAAGAGTTGTTACGGCCCAAAGTCGAAGACTTTATAAACAAATCTGTCTCACAAAGAAAAGTCTATTGAATAGATAAATCTGTCTCCCATAGAAATACCTATGAGTTTTGTTCCATCTTTTGATAAATCAAGGTGAACAGGAACCAATTGATACACCAGACTTATATTCTCGAAGAACAGCCTAGTAATATCGATCACCTCACAGTAATATTAATCGTATGGTAGTGAAACAAGATATTGTGGAATCACAAACGATGAGACGAAGATGTTTGTGACTTCTTTTTATCTTACCTATCGGAGATAAATCTCGAGAAAATCTTAGAGAAGATAGTACTCAATCGAGATAATATAAAGTAAGATCAGAACACGCAACTACAGAGAAAATAGTTGGGTCTGGTTTCAAAATCCTAATGAAGTCTTCAAGTCGTTAACCTATGAGGGTTTTAGGAAAAACCTAGGTTAAAGGAGAATCGACTCTAGTCGCAACTAGTATCACACAAGAGGTGTGGGTATTAGGTTTCCCAGTTGCTAGAGTTCTCCCTTATATTGTCTTCAAATCAGGGTTTGATAGCTTTAGAACAAAGCAATCAATATTCACCGTTAGATGAACTCCTGATTAGATTCAAGCTAATATCTTTCAACCGTTAGATCGAACTTAGCTTGTTACACCAAAATGAAATGTACCTTCATTTAGATATGGGTAACCGTACCTAAACGTGTACGCTTAGTTGGCTCAACAATAGTTAACCAAAGTTAGCCATATGAATACTTTCATATCAACCTTATTCATCTTAATCACAACTAGTTCAAATGACTCAACTGAACTAGTTATAGAGTTGTTCATATTCTCATAGAAGTGTACAAGATACAATTGAAGCAAAATCGGTTTGATTCACTCGAATCAATTCATGAACATTATAGCCAGGGTTTGCAAAAGATTGCATTCCTTATTATATAAATGTATTAGTTTATGAGATAACCGACTCTAGAACATAACCAACCCAAGTATGCAAACAAGTACGCATACCTAAGTAGCTGGACTTGGACTGTGTTCTCCAGTATGCAAATAGTTACGCATACTGTCGTACACTTCCAAACTTCAGGTGAAACCCGTTCGCATACATGTACGCATACTATAGTTCCCGGACTTCAACTTACTTTGCCAGTACGCGTAGATGTACGCATACTATAGCTCTAAGGACTTCACTGACAACCAGAGTATGCATAAGTGTATACATACACTAAGTTCGATCTTGGATCCCACATATGCAAACGCATATTGTGCTTATAATCCAATCATGGTTAATTGTTTTAAACTCCCATTTCAATCATTGAAACATTCTTAGAAGACGACAATAGCTGTCTCACACAAACTATTAGCTTCAAAGAAATTTTCAAGTGATCGAATCATAAATACGAAACATTATGAGTCTACATCAAACGACTGTCGCACACAAATCATGTAAGATGTTACCAGGCGATTTTCAAATGATCATCTTTTGACTTTCGTCGAGAATATATGATGAACTTGGTTAAAGAGAAAGCTTACCAATACATATTTTGAGAAATATGTGTTTAAAGTTAAACTCATTTCCGAAATATCAAATGTGTATAAATTAAAGTCTATATAGCTATACGACTTTTGTCTCAAATAGGAGATAGAGTAGAAATAGACTTATGAGTGATAGATGAGTTTCAGTATACACATACCTTTTGTTGATGAAGTTCCACAAGCTCCCCTTAGTAGTTCTTGGTATTCAATTGATGAACGCCGTGAAGTCTAAAGCTCAACTACACATTATATCCTAGTCCGAGATATAGCTATAACTAGACTAGAAATCAAGACTTATAGTTTTGATCACTAAACTTGACAAACAATCTTGAGATAGCAACGCTTGCGAGTTCGACCGTGCAGTGCTCTAGCAATCTCCCCCTTTGTGAATTTTAGTGACAAAACTATCAATACATATGGATTACAAAATAAATAAACTTTGTAGCTTCTCATCCAAATGCTTGATCTCCTTGGTTCTTTAACATTACTCGATATTTTCGTCACTTCCAAGTACTCCAGTGGTTCTGAACGTGTTCAACTCAGCATCATAGTTGTTGAAGATCTGTAGCCATAACAATGAGAAGACAGTTTCTCCCAATCATTGTTATATAGAGTCATAGTATTATTACACAACATTAAAGTCCAATTGCATCACAACTTTGACAACAATACTATGGTGATATGTATCACTCCCCCTTAGTCAATACTTCATCTCACAATGAAAACCACTCCCACTTACATAATGATTCGTAAACCATATGTATTTCTAGTGTGAACTACACAATAATTCTCCCCTTTTTGTCAATATAAATTGGCAAAGGTACGAAAACTAGCGGGATCATAATGAAATTCTCATAGAGATACTTCATGACTTAAAGAGAACATATCAACTTTGTTTTGATGATTTCACATAGTCGAAACTTAGTGTATTCATCAAGGATTTTATAACAAGATAACTCATACAATATTCCACAGCCGCACTCCCCACAAAGATTTGGAAATTAATCACAAGTTCAATTAAGAACTCTCCCCCATAAAATGTCATTCCCGAAAGAAAAACAAGAGCGACCTTACTTTTAAAAGAAAAGAAGGATTTCTTTGGACATTAACAAATCACATGAGATATGAATTTGTATCCAATAATCTCAACTAAATTGACCACAAAGGAAATGATTAATTTAATCGGAAGTGCTCCACATAAGAAAACTTACGGAGCCACACAATACTTTCACAAAGATGTGGATCAGGGAAGGACCAATCATCAAGGAATATACAAAGATTCATTCTATTTTTCATCAATATTTGCATAATGACGTAGAATAGACTTAATCTTTGTTATCAAAAGTTCATTCTATCTTCCGTCAATATTTGCATAAAGACTTATAATAGACTTAAATTTTGACATACATGGGATAATCATAGTTCACGGACGCAAACACACATATCCCATAACATTATTTAAATATATAAAACCAATAAAAATTAATACTGCAAAATCATCTTCCAAATCAACTTTTAGAATTTAAGTAAATAAATCTAAAAACATTGCAAGATGAAAACCGTTGGCAATCGCTATGTATAATCACAATAATTGCTATTCCAAACCCTAATTATCCTTCTTAAAACACAAGAATAAATTCTCATAAGAAGTTTCCTAGACAAAATAGATAAGGCAAGAGAAATTAATCATCATCTTCATCATCGGAGACCATCAAAGAAGCTTGAATCTTATCCATGTCTTCCTAGATTTCCGGAAACTTGGTGGCAATCACGCAAAGTTGTTCTTGCACACATTTTACCTTGGAATTAATATTACACACACCCTTGTGAATTTGATGAAGAAGACTCAAGGTGGTAGGATCACAAGAACCATCAAGGGATACACATCTTTGTCTTTTGCAAGCATTATCCTTCATACGTTTGAAGGTCCAAGGACGAACAAGCTTGGGAGTTCCAATAGAGTTGCCAATGGGATCAATAGAGTATGTGCGACAAATTTGCTCAATCAATCAAGGAAAGCCTAACTTCTTGTTGGAAGACGTCATCGAAACCATTTGAAGAATGATAAATCTACAAATGTCGAGACTTGTAGTACCCAATTCAAGGAAATAGACCAACTCCGCAAACTCACAACTCCACCGAGAATTCTAAATTGTGGAGGGACAAAGATTAGATATACCAAGTTTTCCAAAGACATCAAGGCAAGACTAAGATAATTAGTAGGAATTTTCCTTCAATACAATCAACACTCTTACCACAAAGACCATTATAAATGGTTTCATAGGATGGTATTTCTCTACTTGGTCTTGAAAGGCTAAAATTGACCAAAGGAATTTTAGTAATTCTTGAAATCAAATCTTATTAACAAGAATCCTTAATTTCTCTATTTATCATGGTCTTGAATTCCATGTCATCAGGATCAACATCATGGATGTTAGCATAGAAGGTTCTAGTAAGAGTGTCAAAACCTTCACCAAGACCATCAAAGATGTTTTCAAGATTAAACTTTTTCAAAACACACCAAATCTTCTTTATGACCACTAATAAAATCCAATTTATTTTCTAAAATAAACCCATTGGAAGAAATCCTTTCAAAAAGCTTACCACTAGAATCATTGGCAAATCTAATTCTAATAGAGGCTTGGTCTAAAGGTATGTTCATGCTAGAAGGAGAAGATGAACCCAAGTTTTTTGAACCCTTCTTTGAAACCTTGAAATTCCTCATGAGATCTAGAAATTGAGAGAACTAAGAGAAGGAAAAACTTACTTGAGGTGCTCCTTGAAGATGAAGAAAAAACCTTAGCATCCTTTGGACCTCCATTTTTTTTTTAATGGAGATGATACATGAACCCTATAATAGTTCACGTACGCGGACAAGGGAAGAAGAAGAAGGGTACGCGTACCCAAGGTAGTCAATATCGGTTGTATAGGCCGATATTAAAGGTTTTTATAGGATATAGGAAAAAATCTTTACGGTATTGAAAATATCGGCGATACGAAGGAGAAAAAGATAAAAACACGTGTATCGATGCAACACGGACCGATATATCGGTTTCACTTGTACTATCGATAATATAGATTTCACTTGTACAACGATATATCACTAATGTATTTTGTCTTTTGATTATGATTTCTTGAACTTTTAGTTAAATAAAGTAACCCCACTAATTTTGGTAACTTCATATATGATTATGGTGGATGTAATTCTTGTAAATGAGATGTTGATAGGCTAAAAGACATTCAATTTTTGGTTTCGTTGTTGATAGTATAAGGCTCTAATCAACTACCTTTTTTATTTTGTAAGGTTGAAGTATGTTTACTATATTTATTATTTTCTATTATGGTTATATCAATATATTTTTTGTTTGATAAATAATAAATATTAAAAAAAATCCTAATGATGTATCGCCTATAAAAACAAATATTATCATTTGTATAGGTGTATAGGACCCGACCAATATGATACCGATACACGATATTAACTACCTTGCGCGTACCACTACTCTTATATACCCATTGATGGGCTTGGACCCGTTTATGAACCGTGACCCACAAAAGAAAAGCAGGATTTCTAAAAGAGTTTTTTTACCAAGATTCGCACACTGTGAAAAGATCACCATGGTGCAGTAAAAAGGATAGTAGTAGAACTACATCACTTTATCTAACCTCAGGTAGAAAAAAAAATTGTCAAGGAGTTTTTTTATAAAAAAAAAAAAAGAATAAAAGCGAATAAACCCTATCACAAAAAATAATCAAACCGTTACTTGCCCCATCTCAAGTTATATACAAATGGGGTAGAGTCAATCTTGTTACCAAAAGGCTAGATGTGCAGAGTGCACCTTATGCAACGTCTCCGGTTGATATTTGTGAAATGTACCAGAAGTATAATCATAGTAATGATGATACTCAGGGATACTCGAGCTTTCTAACTCCTTTTTCTTATGACCAGGAAAAAAGGTTTTCCGACATTTTGAACGTGCACCAAACTCACGGGAAATATTTTTATTGAATTCACATGAGTTGGCAACATGTTTAGTTTGTACATCATGAAACATGATTTGACAGGTACAAAACTTTTATCAGAATAATTTTTTTTCTCAATCAAATTGAGTCTTTAAGAATTTGAAAATGCCTTCAAAAGCTTTAAATAGATCTTTGTCAATAGATCCATCATGATAGTATTCCTCAAGCAGTTAAGTAATCTAGTGAGATTCCATACCTTTCGAGCTTTGACTTCGTTTCCTCGAGCGATTTTTCTTAGAAGGACTTTTATATTTTCCTTTAGACTGTTTTTCATCATCTAAGATTTCCAATGTCTTAGATGAAGAGAGATTGTCTTGAGTGACCAGAGGTCTTGTAGACAATAAGCTCTGAAAAATCTTTAAGGACTTCTGGTGTGCACTACAGATGCCCAGAACAAGTTTACCAAAGTAATTTCCCATAGGGACAACCTTAAAGGATCAATCAAACACAAACTTATTAGGTTTATAACGTTTGCCTTCTCTGATACCAATTGATAAAAAGGGGTTTAACAACCACACCCAATATTTCGTTTCGGCAATTTGTATGGACTAAATCCAATATAATTTCAAGAGAATCAACTAGACAGTCAGACTCAATCTTTAGAAAAGTATATCAAAGAGTTATATCTTTGTTTCTCGATTCAATCTACAATCAAACAAATAGGAATTTGTGAGCCCGATTGAATATGAGAAATAACTTGGACGGTATCAAAAACCAATATCCAAGTGTCAATAAATTTAATCAACAACCCAAAGGTCGGATTCACAAAATGATTGAATTTACGCACAACCTGTGATATTTCAATTATATAGAAAATATAACGCGGAAAAGAAATAATACGAGACATAGAGAATTTCGTTAACGAGGAAACCGCAAATGCATAAAAACCCGGGACATAGTCAACTTTGAACACCACATTGTATTAAGCCTCTACAGACACCACCCTACTACAAGTCGATTTCTATTTGGAATGTAGTTGAGCCATAACCAATCTCCCTGACCGATCAAATTCTGATAAGGCGCTCTTTTTACGTCTCTGAATCACGCGAAGGACGCTCTACGCACTTGATTCCATTAGCTTATCTCACCCACAACTAAGAGTTGCTACGACCCAAAGTCGAAGACTTTATAAACAAATCTGTCTCACACAGAAAAGTCTATTGAATAGATAAATTTGTCTCCCATAGAAATACCTACGAGTTTTGTTCTGTCTTTTGATACATCAAGGTGAACAGGAACCAATTGATACACCAGACTTATATTCTCGAAGAACAGCCTAGTAATATCGATCACCTCACAATAATCTTAATCGTATGGTAGTGAAACAAGATATTGTGGAATCACAAACGATGAGACGAAGATGTTTGTGACTTCTTTTTATCTTACCTATCAGAGATAAATCTCGAGCAAATCTTGGAGAAGATAGTACTCAATCATGATAGTATAAAGTAAGATAAGAACACACAATTATAGAGAAAATAGTTGGGTCTGGCTTCACAATCCCAATGAAGTCTTCAAGTCGTTAACCTATGAGGATTTTAGGAAAAACCTAGGTTAAAGGAGAATCGACTCTAGTCGTAACTCGCAACTAGTATCACACAAGAGGTGTGGGGATTAGGTTTCCCAGTTGCTAGAGTTCTCCCTTATATAGTCTTCAAATCAAGGTCTGATAGCTTTGGAACAAAGTAATCAATATTCACCGTCATATGAACTCCCAATTAGATTCAAGCTAATATCTTTCAACTGTTAGATCGAACTTAGCGTATTACACACAAATGAAATGTACCTTATTTAGATATGGGTAACCGTACCTAAACGTGTACACTTAGTTGGCTCAACAATAGTTAACCGATGTTAGCCATATGCACATTTTCATATCAACCTTATTCATCTTAATCACAACTACTTCAAATGACTCAAATGAAAATAATTATAAAGTTGTTCAATTGTTTATATTCTCATAGAAGTATACAAGACACAATTGAAGCAAAATCGGTTTGATTCACTCGAATCAATTCATGAACATTATAGACACGGTTTGCAAAAGATTGCATTCCTTATTATATATAAATGTATTAGTTCATGAGATAACCGATTCTAGAACATAACCAACTCTAAGTATGCATACGGGTACGGATACCTAAGTAGCCGGACTTGTCTCTCTAATATGGAGGGATACTTTAGCATTATTTTTTACGTATTTGTGCCAATATGATAAATAATTTCAAAGGGATGATGATAGAAAGGAGATCAATTGCTTGGGATTTCTAAGGTATCTTTAGTGTGACTTAAGAATGCCTTAAATTTTATGTTAATTAATTGTGCAGTTCTCCCAAAGGTTTGCTTTCACATTCATCTGGGCTGGTCCAATTCCTTAGTATGACTTAAGAATGCCTTAACTTTTATTTTAATTAATTTTCAGAACCTCTCCTACCCAAATCTTTTCGGGGATGATACAGGGCAAAACAACGACAGTCATATGTCGAAGACAATGGGTATAGTTTAATCAAGAATTCTTTTGTAAATGTTTATTATGGTAACCAAGGATTTGATTGTCGTCGGGCTTAACTCGAGTTTATTTTTTGTAATTCAACTTTGTATTTTGAAACATCATAAGTAAGTGCTGATAGGTGTAGAATACACCGTATTTACTATATAGAGTTTATGCTTTCTTTGCTATTTTTCGTGTGAATTATGTATTTTATGGTTGTTTTTGAGTTATTAGATACTCTGAGTCGCACGGAGAAAAGAAGGAGAAATCACCAAAATTGGAGCAAAAGGGGCAAAGTTGTCATTTCGTAGGCTAGTACTTTTGGAATTGGCTAATAATACTGTTTTAAGCCTTTTACGGGAATTACAAGTGAAATCCGTTCATCCGAGAATTAATGGCTTAGAAGCTAAATTGGCGCTTGCAACTTGCACGGCAATGAGTCGAGCTTCATTGATGAAACCGTGAGCTATGAAGTTAATTTAGTCATCCACCACACAAGTTAACAAGCCGAAGATAAGGGGAAGTTGCTCGTGCACTCGGCTTATGCATGTGAAAGTCACTAATGGGTTAAAGAACCAAGTGGGGTGACGTGTTAATCTTTTCTACCACACCTTCGTAGTATTCTCTCATCTTTTAGCAAAACAAAATGATAACTCATTTCAATGGAGCTAGTGGCATTCCGGTGAAGAGAAAAAGGGGATCTGAAATCGGTTTTTCTCCAAGCAATTGCAATCAAACAGTGTCTTGTGTCTTCTTCGTTGTCTCTCAATGAGATGGAGTCCAAGTTTTTCTCCCATATTCATAAGCACCTAGTTCTTGTAGCAACATCAATGGATCTGGTGAGTGCTTTCTATCATTTTCAAGACATGATTCAAGACAAAAGTCCATTAAGAACTTGGGGTAGGAACCGATTGAGACCGGTGGTGTTCGGTGATTAATGGTGATGTAGTCTTTCGATAGTTGGCCGTGTATGGATCTAATCTGGGGGTTTATTCCATGAGTTCACATTGTGGATTAAGGGGGTTTGTTTGGTGTTGTTTCGGTGTAATTGAGAAATAGAATTGGGGTTTATTGAGCGGTCTGAAATTCGGCATATGTGAAGCGTTTTCATGAACAAGGATGAAGTCCCGAGATGAATTCCATGGTGAAATCAAGACAAAGAACATCAATTGATTTTAGGGATTTTGGGTTGAACGAAATTGGCCGAGGTAATGAATGGCGTGAGTTCTCAAGATGGTGTTGGTCGTGGTATTTGTTTGCGGTCTCTTTGACTTGAATGTTCTCGGCCCGAGAACAAGCAGACAGCAACAACGAGTGAAGACGGTGGTACTTTTGTGATGATAGTCTTGGTCAAGCTTTGCAAGGAAGTGAAGGCGATGTGGCCAGGAGATGGACCGTAGCTAGTCAGGGAATGGTAACTGGTGCTGGAATTCTAATTGGTTGAGCTATGCAACCAGTTGTGGCTGAGATTTAGAATCACAGAAGATAAGCAGCTGTGAGTGAGATGGTGTTGCCATTGGACTGGAATTGGTGGATGCAGTGCTGTGGTGTTGGAGGCTGTCTTGGCTGAGGAGAGGAGTAGATTTGAGATGGAAGTATGGAGGAATTGGTCTCGTGGTATGGCAGCCGTGATTGAGTTACATGAATTGAACTATGGTTTAGTCTTAGGACAACAAATGGGTTTAATTGGAGAAATGCAGTCGCTACGATGGTGCGAGTTGAGGTAGTCTGTGAGGCAGCTTGGCATGTCAAGATACAAGTGGCGGACCAGTGCGGTGCGGGAATGTGGAGATTCAAGGAGAATCTGTTAGCCGTGAGTGAAATGGAGAGTTGGGTTGTGTTGGTTGTCTTGAGATTGTGTGAGCCGGAGAAGAAGGGTTTTGAACTCAATGAATGTTGGAGGCTAATGAGACTCGGATGAATCATATGAAGCCTAGCGAGGTGAAATTTGTCTTTGTTGCGGAGTTGAAGCCCGATATTGTTTTTGAGATTCTGAGGGGAGGATTGAATGAGTTGGTTGTACCACGACCATCTTGGCTGGAGGAAGCACTGATGCGTGTAGTCGGCTCGGGATATAGCACAGTATTGTCTGATAAGCGGCAGGGCGACCAGACCACAGCAGAACCACGGCCGACCACTGACTCGATACGACTGTTGAGTCTTGACAGTTTACTCGATGAGTTGTGAAGTTGACCCGACCAAACCGACCCGTTGACCGGTGACCAGTTTGACTTTCCCAGTCCTTTGAGCTACTGGACCTGGCGACTTTTCCGGCCAAATTCCGGCCATAATCCCGATTTTCAATGGCGTTTTTGGGACAATTTACCTGCGGGTTTTTCTCCATGGTGGGTGGTGAATTTCCAACTAATGGACTTGAAGACAAAACCTAATTTTGGGAAGGGTATCCTTTATGGAAATTGAGGAATATATAAAAGAGGACTTCTATCTTTTTGAGGATCATCACGTATTATTATCTCTTACACTTTATTCTAGGGTTTTAGACCATGAAGTCTTTTCTCTTTCTTCTTGTGATGAACTCCATGAATATGAACTAAGTTTTTATTATTGGTTGAAGATGTAGTTGGATTTAGCAAGTTATGATTTTTATGAATTAGTTTTCTCTAAATATTATCGTATTATTTCTAAGGGTTACAATAATTGCATGATTGATGGATTGCAATATGATTGAATGTTTATTTAGTTAAGTCTAGAATTGATTGAACTCACATCCATATCTATAGCTATTTTAGGGTTTTCATCGAGCGATAACCTTGAATACGAGTAGCATGATATGATTAGGGTTTGTAGTGATACATCCTCGTAGTCATATGTAGAAATTGACCTTTGTTCGGGTTGTTTGCGCAATGTATTACAATTGCATTGATTAACCTATTACGAAACTTAATGCTCCTAGGAATTGAACTTGATTAGCGCAAGGCGTTAGGTTATTCTTTAGGTAGATTTCACATCACCTTTAGCCCTAATGTGTGTGTTGATGAACTCTGGAAATTTATGGAGTATTCTTGCAATAAGGTATTCTATGGCTTTTGATGATGGCGAGGATTAAATCACAGTTCTATTCATATATTCATAAACTTGTTTACAATTGAAGATGAAACCTTTATCCAATATTTCACATTCTTGATTTGCGTACTTTATTTGCTTTGTTTTATTTTTATTTACACAATCAGAAAATTCTCGGTGTTTTATATAAGAAACCATAACAATTTGACAACCTAGACCTCTGTGGGATCGATCCTTTCTTGCCCTTGCTATATTTATATTTTGAGTAGTAAGAAAGTGTAATTATATTTGTGTGAAAAACTACGGCGATCAAATTTTGGCGCCCCTTCTTCGAGGGAGGCGACGTGATTGTTAATTGGTTTTGGTTTCTTATTTTTGTATTTAGTTTTTGTTTTATTTTTATTTTCTTATTTTACGGGTTTTAACCTTAGTTTGAGAATCTTATTTGGGTGCTTATTTTCTATGGAAGGAGCATATTGGAGCAATCAATACGGTTTTCAACAACCTCAACAATACGAAAACTACCAATTCCATGGGTATAATCAAAACCAATTTATTGGTTATGACCAATATTCCATGGAACCTTATGGTTCTCTTCAACAACCTTACGGCGGGTATGTGTGTGAACAACAAGGATGGGAGGATTCTTATGCTCGTGAACAAAAAGTCTCTAACTTTATAGACAAAGTTTCCACCTTTTTACAAGAGGAATTTCAAAAAGCAAAAGAGACTACAAACGAGAAACTCCAAGAACTTCGTGAAGGTATGGCTATCTTACGAAGAGACATTGATCAATACAAGGAAGATATGGATAATTCTAATGTGCATATGGTTTGTGATGAATATTTGATTGATGCTAATGTTGAAAAAAGGCGAATCCTTGGGCACTTTTGTTTGATAATTGTGTAGTTAACTCAACTCTTGATCTTAATAATGATCATTCACCTATTCAAAAGGATGAGTTAGAGATAAGTAACACTAAATTCAGCGAGAACAATCTTATGTTGACTATGATAGTGACGGTGATTATGATACATTGCTTGAAACAACTCATGGTGACATCTCCGAGGAGTCTTTTTGGGATCAAGATGAAGATGAAGAGGAATATGTCGACACTTGTGTAGATTACTCGAGCATTGATCTTAATAATGATCAGAGCCTATTCAAAGGTGGAGCTTGAGGATGATGCATTTTTGAGTGTTCTAAAAGGTTTCTTATGATAAAATTTGGATCCGCAAAAGAGTGTGTGCCTTACAACAAAAAGGAGGAATATGTTGAGAATGAGACCGTTATGACCAATATTGTGGAAGACCCAATTGAGCTTGCATATGATTGTAATGATGATGTTTATGTCGAGACTATGGTTAAGGTTTAAACGGACAAAGAGTGGTTGCAAGGTTTGATAGAGGACCATGATACACAAGGGGTGAATAATTCGCTTGGGTTTTCAAGGATGAAGAGGATTCCGTAATACAAGAGATTGTGAAAGGTTTATCTAACCCTTTGCCTATTATTTCTTCTCCTTTACCTCTTATTGGTTTGAATGTATGTGCTTCGAAAACATTGTTGAATGACTTTGTTTCTCGTTTTCCGCCATTAGAGAAACTTGATTCTCATGCTATGCAGGTTATGGAACACGAAACCGTGGAAGTATCCGACTTCTATATTCTTTATACACTTTCAAGTGTGGACAAGAATAAGTGTGGGGGAAGCTTTTATCGGTTCATAGCTTCACTTTTGCTTTATATTACTAATATTTGTGTGAAGCTAGTTTTTGCAAAAAAAAGGTGCTATGGGTGGATCCCCAACTTTTTTTGATTATTGGTGTATGGGGAATGAATCTTACAAGAAGCTAAGTCGGACGTCGACTTTAAAACAAGCGCGCTTAGTGGGAGGCAACCCACCGGTTTGTATCTTTATCCTTATCTTTTTATTTTTATGCATTTGCTTTTATCTTTATTTTCTTTGTTTTTGCATATTATTCAAGGAATTTCCCACCTTGGACTTTCTTTGGAAGATTCAATTTTACATTGAGGACAATGTAAAGTTTAAGTGTGGGGGAGCATTTATATGTTTTAGTTGTTTTATGCCTTTAAAAAAAAAAAAAATCAGAAAAATAGAAAAACCAAGAAAAAAAGTTGTGCTTTTTGAACTCCGAAATCTAGAAACTTGTGCCTTCAGGATGACACCATTAGTGGATGGAACCATTTTGAATCACTAGGAGTTGAGGAACCAATTAACTTAAAAGGGGACGAATATAGCTCGAAATCACAAATTAACATGATAGTTGTTTACCATATCTCGGAATATCACCATATCGCATTCTATTTTTATTTTTCATATTTATCTATTGTTCTCTAAGTGCTTTGGTGGGTCACTAAACATCGACGTGTTAGCATCTTTGCTAGGATGAAATAGAGTGATTGAGTTACTAGAAAAGAAAAAAATATATATAAAAAAATGAAAAAATATATGAAAAGAAAAAAAAAAGACAGGCCAATTAGACCAAAACGGAATAAAAAGACACTTGGGAATAGCGAGTATGTGTGAAACGTAGTCCCCTGTCTCCGTCGCTTTAAACAAGCGTGGAATGCGGGATCCAAGGCAACTATCATGTACTTGTCGACAAGAATCATGCGCTTGGATCCAGTTTGATCCAATCATGTTGTCTAAAAAATATAAAAAAAAAAAAAAGAGAAGAAGAAATTATTATTGTGTTGAATAAAGTCACTCTTGGTTCCCTTGTATATGCCAATTGATTTGATGTAGCATTCGGCACCGGTAGCTCAATCTAATAGGATTAGGTTCATCTTAGCGATGACCTTGAGACATGATATGGGAAACATCGAACACTTGTGAATATTCGCCAACATCTACATCTATATCCATCTTCTTAATCTTTTCATTGTGATTGTGGTTTGTTAGTTTCCGAGTATTGTGGCTTGTTCAACTATCTAATTAGAGTTTATTTACTAAATTTGCAAGGTATCTCCTCCTGTAGTCATTTTGGATTCGTTCATTGATTTGTCATAAATAGACGGAGTTTGAAATATAGGTTTTGTAGGTATATCTCTAGTAAACCTTCACGAGACTATAACTCGTCCACTAGGGACACCTAGGGGTTTAAAGGCTTGTTATTTATCTTTAAAAGTGCCCAGTAGCCTCGCTGACACGGAGTTGTTGTATTTTATTGTTTTGTTTGATTTGCTCGAGGACTAGCAAAGTCTAAGTGTGGGGAATACGATAGGTGTAGAATACACCGTATTTACTATATAGAGTTTATGCTTTCTTTGCTATTTTTCGTGTGAATTATGTATTTTATGGTTGTTTTTGAGTTATTAGATACTCGAGTCGTGAGCGGAGGAAAGAAGGAGAAATCACCAAATTGAGCAAAAGGGGCAAAGTTGTCATTTCAGAAGCGAGTACTTTTGGAATTGGCTATTAACATCATTTTAAGCCTTTTACAGAATTACAAGTGAAATCCGTTCATCATCCAGAATTAATGGCTTAGAAGCTAAATCAAGGCGCTTGCAACTTGCAATGGCAAATGAGTCGAAGCTTCATTGATGAAACGAAGTGAGCTATGAAGTTAATTTAGTCACATCCACCACACAAGTTAACAACCCGAAAGATAGTCACAGTGAAGTTGCTCGTGCACTCGGCGGCTTATGCATGTGAAAGTCACTAATGGGTTAAAGAACCAAGTGGGGTGACGTGTTAATCTTTTCTACCACACCTTGGTTGTAGTATTCTCTCATCTTTTAGCAAAACAAAATGATAACTCATTTCAATGGAGCTAGTGGCATTCCGGTGAAGAGAAAAAGGGGATACGAAATCGTTTTTCTCCAAGCAATTGCAATCAAACGAGTGTCTTGTGTCTTCTTCGTTGTCTCTCGGCCAGATGGAGTCCAAGTTTTTCTCCCATATTCATAAGCACCAGTTCTTGTAGCAACATCAATGGATCCTTGGTGAGTGCTTTCTATCATTTTCAAGACATGATTCGGGAAGACAAAAGTCCATTAAGAACTTGGGGTAGGAACCAAGATTGGAGACTCCGGTGGTGTTCGGTGATTAATTGGTCTTCGTAGTCTTTCGATAGTTGGCCGTGTATGGATCTAATCTGGGGGTTTATTCCATGAGTTCGATTGTGGGATTAAGGGGTTTGTTTGGTGTTGTTTCGGTGTAATTGAGAAATAGAATTGGGGTTTATTGAGCGGTCGAAATTCGGCATATGTGAAGCGTTTTCATGAACAAGGATGAAGTCCACGAGATGAATTCCATGGTGAAATTGAAGACAGCAACATCAATTGATTTTCAGGATTTTGGGTTGAACTGAATTGGCAGAGGTAATGAATGGCAGCGAGTTCTCAAGCTGGTGTTGGTCGTCGTATTTGTTTGCGATCCTGGCGACTTGGAATGTTCTCGGCCGAGAACAAACGAAGCGCAACACGGGTGAAGACGGTGAAACGCTTGTGATGATGGTCTTTAGGTCAAGCTTAACAAGGAAGTGCGGAAGGCGATGTGGCCGGGAGATGGACCATAGCTAGTCGGGGAATGGTAGCGAAGATGCTTTGGAATTCTAATTGGTTGAGCTATGCAACGTTGCCTTAGGGTGAGATTTAGAATCAGAAGATAAGCAAAATGGTGAGTGAGATGGTGTTGCCATTGGATGGAATTGGTGGATCTGATCTTTGTGGTGTTGGAGGTTTGTCTTAGGTCAAGGAGAGGAGTGGGTGAGATGGAAGTATGGAGGAATGGTACGTGGGTACGGCAATTTTGTGATTGAGTTACATGAATTGAACTATGGTTTAGTCTTAGGACAACAAATGGGTTTAATTGGAGGAAATACGATCACTGCGATGGTGCGAGTTGAGGTAGCTCAATGAGGCGACTTTGGCGTGTCAAGATGCAAGTGGCGACAAGTGCGGTGCGGAATGTGGAGATTCAAGGGAGAATACGGTAAGTTTGAGTGAAATGGAGAGTTGGGTTGTGTTGGTTGTCTTGAGATTGTGACGAAGAAGGGTTTTGAACTCAATGAATGTTGGAGGCTAATGAGACTCGATGAATCATATGAAGCCTAGCGAGTGGGAGTCTTCTTTGTTGCGAGTTGAGGAGCCTGGATATTGTTTTTGAAGTTACGGGAGGATTGAATGAGTTGAGTTGTCTGTGACCATCTTGGTGGAGGAAGCACCGATGCACAATGATAGTGCGGCTGGGGATATAGCATGTGCAATAGCTTGGCTGATGACGGACAACGACATGCACTCGACTCCACCCTAACTCATTCGACTCGAGTGAGTCTTGAACGGTTTGACTCGGTGAGTTGACCAAGTTGACCCGACTCCGGCCGTTGCCGGTGACCAGGTTTGACTTTGCTTCTGCCACCCGAGCTAGTTTTCCGGCGACTTTTAGGCCAAATTCCGCCATAATCAGTTTTCCGGCCAGCATTTTTAGGACAATTTCTGCCACTGGGTTTTCTCCATGGTGGCTTCGGTGAATTTCCAACTAATGGACTTGAAGACAAAACCTAATTTTGGAAGGAGTATCCTTTATGGAAATTGAGGAATATATAAAAGAGAGGACTTCTATCTTTTTGAGGATGATCATCACGTATTATTATCTCTTCTTACTTTATTCTAGGGTTTAGACCATGAAGTCTTTTCTCTTTCTTCTTGTGATGAACTCCATGAATATGAACTAAGTTTTTATTATTGGTTGAAGATGTAGTTGGATTTTGCAACCAAGTTATGATTTTTATGAATTAGTTTTCTCTCCAATATTAATCGTATGATTTCTGGGTTAAAATAATTGCATGATTGATGGATTGCAATATGATTGAATGTTTGTTTAGTTAAGTCTAGAATTGATTGAACTCACATCCATATCTATAGCTATTTTAGGGTTTTCATCGACGATAACCTTGAATACGAGTAGCATGATATGATTAGGGTTTGTAGTGATAAATCCTCGTAGTCATATGTAGAAATTGACCTTCGTTCGAATTGTTTTAGCAATGTATTACAATTGCATTGATTAGCCTATTTAAAACTTAATGCTCCTAGGAATTGAACTTGATTAGCGCAAGGCGTTAGGTTATTTTTTAGGTAGATTTCACATGTGACCTCTAATGTGTGTGTTGATAACTTTGGAAATTTATGGAGTATTCTTGCAATAAGGTATTCTATGGCTTTTGATGATAGCGAGATTAAATACGAATTCTATTCATATATTCATAAACTTGTTTACAATTGAAGATGAAACCTTTATCCAATATTTCACATTCTTGATTTGCGTACTTTATTTGCTTTTTGTTTATTTTTATTTACACAATCAGAAAATTCTCGGTGTTTTATATAAGAAACCATAACAATTTGACAACCTAGACCTCTCTGTGGGATCGATCCTTTCTTGCCCTTGCTATATTTATATTTTGAGTAGTAAGAAAGTGTAAATTTATTTTTGACGCTTACGACCGCGGTCAAGTGCGTACAAATGAAACTTCAAGGATTCATTTTACTATGGATGCGCGTATCAGAAGAACCTAATTTTGTGAAGGAGAGTACAACATTCATCCAATATCACAAAAACAATCGATCAGCGAATAATCAATACGGTCATGTACTACACCATGGAATAATCATCAAATGGTCAGTGCAGTCTTCACAAAATAACTATGTACTACGACAATGAATATCGTTGTTAAGGACGTGTTTGACAATTGCTTTTTCTGTACCATACATAGTGTCAGCGGTGATAAATGCAACAATTTTACTTAATTTAAGTATTAATTGTAATTATAATGATGCAAGAATGAAGGTTCTTTGGTATTATTTCAAGTTTATGCGTACAGAGATCAACTTCAAACTATATTATCAACTTGCGGAAAAGAAGGTCATTGCACATTTTTTAGCGGTTTCAATGGTGCACCGCTAACCATGGTTTTCTGCTTTGACCCATTAGTATCACAAAGATCATCGCTTTTATTTTCTTCCATTTTTATGAATTTTGATTTTTCTAAATTCGAAGGCGGGATGAAAAAAGGTTCTCATTTCCTCAAATCGAATGTTTTAAAGGTAAATGGTATTGTTTCTTTTCCTTACTAGAATTTTACTAATGAGTTTAAGCATTAAATCTTCGGTTGTGGTTGCTACAAATTCAATAAAATTATATAAAATTGAAGACTTTCTAATGGCACACAGAAATAACTTATGCAATAGCGTCCACAATAAGGGAAGCTCTCCGTATTGTAAAGAAACTGGAGAATTAAAAATTATACTCTTAGCTATGTGCAGACATGGTCGGTTTGATCTTCATGCATACGATAAGTATATATAAAGAACAATGGTTGATTTATCTTTTGCCGACGAGAGAGTACAATCATCACTGACTAATATTCTGTAAGAAATAAGAATTTTCAAAATGGTAAATGGTAATGATTATGGTAGTTCCCAGTAAATCAATGATGGAATAAGATAACATTTTGTTCGATAATGAAAAGAGGAAGCATCATATCCAAATGAAATCGTTGTGATTATTTCTATTCGATTATGAGTTTTGTATTTATGATGAACACTACCGCTACTTGGAACGTGGAATTAATAGTATGATGGGTTATTAAGAAGAGGATTAGCAGGGTTGTCAATGGATGCTGAAAACATTGCCAATGACATGTAAAAGAACTCAAATATGTTGGTTATTATGGTTCAATTCATGAGTCCATCTTGAATATACGATATGAAAGTTTTAGTTAATAAAACCTAAATCCATTTTGATCGGTCTGTATTGTGAAAAGAAAGATTGAGACCGGTGATTATTTATTTTTGTTCCGTCGTGTGAAAGTTTTATCATCTCTATGTGTTAATTGTCTGGCAAATGTGTTATTACTGTGATTATGTGCATATAAATGAATAAGAAATTCCATAAGCGAATATATTACTGATAATTCAATTAAATGCGGGACTGTGTAGTAAGTTTTTCTGCCTTAAAGTATCAATTTCAAACAAGAATGAAAATTGGTCAACAAGAAGAAGGTTGGTCCAATAATTCCAACTATTGAGAAAACAACATGATGTGCTAACTCCTCAAGCTCAACAATCCAACTAAAATTTTGAATCGCACGCACATCAAGTTTGTATTAAAAATATGTGTAGAAGAAAAAAAGAGCAAAAGAATGGAGATCTTTGAACAAGGGACCTCGCAATATCATGCTCGACATCAGTATGAAGTAGAGAACTTAAAAGTAACTTTTTGATTTCTCGGAAGAAGTCAGTTTGGGTATAGAATTCAAATCAACTTCTAGAAGCAAAAAATACCATAACTTTTTGTGAAGCAAAAATATTTTGCTTCTGATTTTGTTCTAGGATTCTCGCTTTTTATGTATCCAAAGGACTTATAACTGGGCATTTGGATGTACACTGAGAACTAACTTTTCGATTTCTAGAAATCATCTTGCGGATTTTTTTCTTTCAAAATAACTTCTAGAAGCAAAAAAAATAACTTTTAAGCAAAAAAAAATGGTATTTCTTTTGACTTCTGGTATTCAAACATGTTGTAACGACAATTGAGTTTGTACGACTTCCAAAGCTTACTACAGTATCACATCAATCATTGAAGCGTAAAGCTCTAGGTAGTCGCGTAGGATTCTTAAAAAGCCAAATACCGACGTCCTGACGTGTAGGAAATGCTAGTACTATCTGATACATACATAATATGTTTGAGACCAATTATAACACGAATCGATAGAACAATATATATATAAATTCAACGTAGATGAAGAAAGCATCGATGCTGACTTAATAAAAAAACTCTCATGATTCTTAACCTTCGTCTATTGAAACAAATCTCACGTGGAATCCAGAAATAGGTAAACACATCATAACATGCTGCTCCAAATTTAACGACTAAATGGATCTGAATGCATTAACAGGTGGATCTACGCCATCATACAAGATAAGAATAAAAGTACTTCAATTAAATGTATATTTAAAATTGTCTTCAATGATGTAAAGTAACCGCAATGTTTATGATAAGCACAATTTTCCGGAAAGAAAAAAATGCATTCATTAAAAAACAATTTTGTTTTCTTGAAAAACGAGCATCACTAGTAGGAGAAATAACCTGCAATTAGGGGAAATCAGGTTGCTCATTAAATTCAAACTTGAGGAAAGAAACTTCATATATCTCAATGTAAAAGCACGTGAAATATTTCATTGTGATAATGCTTTGGAGAAAGCATATCTATTAAAGAAAAACGAACAGATAAGTACAACTTCAGACGAAGAACAAATCCAGACACCTACTAAGAACGACCTGGTAAAAAATTAAAAGTATGACATAATTGAAAACAACGATGACATGCCAACGTTGATCGAACTGGATGAACATGATGATAATATGGACGAGATTATGGAGAAGGATCATGACATGCCACCGTTGGTTGACATAGATGAAGAAGGCAATGAAGTGTTTACTTATTAAGAGAGATTATAGATAGCATGAGCATTTATTTTTAGGCACACCGCTTTTGAAACATACTATTATTCTCCGGCAGTATATTATTAAATTTTCTTAAACCGATGAAATTTTAAACTAAATGGATGGGAATCTTATAATTAACAGTGCTATCATGGCGTTCTTTATTTGGGACGGTCTTATTAGACTTATTAAAGCCGTATCATGGAACTACGGTTAAGCGCAGTTCAAAAACACCACCAACAAACATGTATCTTTGGCAGGAGTCTTAAAAGCAAAAACTAGGACTCAACATAGATCTTGTTACATTAATCGATTTCTAAATCTAGACATAAATAAAGGTATTCTATAACAACCATACATTTCTTTTTGTTTTGCTTTTAAAATTGCATTTCACAAATTTACATGTGATATATATATATATGGGAATTTGGATAAAGTGCCCCTGTTTTCAATATAGCAAAAAAAGTGCCCCCGTTTTTTCCAACTTTCAAAGTGCCCGTTTTTTTTTTCAAAAACTTGGTGCAGCCTCAGTTAGGGGGTTAAGTGCCAGTGGCACCTTACAAAAGACATATGCACCCCAGACCGCATCTCACACACAAATAACGATGGGGATGGAAATTAGGTTTGCTATTCCCGCAACATGCAAATCCAAACTCAATCTGAAGATGTGCAAAAATCAACACAATAAGAACATAGCTTACCTTGTCTGTCAAGATAGTGAATCTTTTAGATGGGCTTCAGATGCCCTCTTCATTTATCGCAAAAGACAAGGTTAGAGAATTTGCAACCCAAATGGTCTTTATATGTAAGCAATTAGGAAAAAACCTCCATATGTAATATGTAAGAAGTAGCTTTAAGAACTAAATATTACTACATTTCATGTCCTGTTATAACAAAAGATGTTAAAACAGACCAAAGTTACCATTCTTACAATAACTTAAAATTCACAAATTTACCATTCATAAAACACCAAAAAAAAAAAAAAGAGGAAAAGGAAACAGACTAAAGGAAACTGCAACTTTAGTCTTTCTTTGCGTTACTAGCTTTCTTTGTCTTGCCTTTAGGATCTGTCATAGTCTGGCTCACTGTTTGTTTAACAGATCTAACATTTCTGAAATTTTGAGAAACTTTCTGCTTCTTAGTTCCATTTGGTTTTTGAAGTAGATGCACCGGAGTATCATATGATTTCTCTTCTTAGATCTTGAAGAGGTTCCGCAGTGTACCAAAGTAATGAGAGCTGCACCATCAACTTGAGTTCTTTGTCTAGGTGCTTTAGAGTTCGGCCATGACACCACTCGAACATCCACACTAGTGTGCCACGGAATCCCACACTGCGGCATTTATAGACTCGGGCTATGGTGGAGCTTCATCATGCCCTCCTTCACCCAACTCAGAGGCAGCCTTCTCGTTTTCCGCCCCTTTTAAGAGGTTTAGCTCCATATCTATCTGTAACCAAACAATAAAGAGAAATGAAAAATGAAACCCTAAAGAAATCATATATGTTATATAAGGAAGAATCTTGTGAATATTAAATGTACAATTACCAAGAAAGTACTTTACTAGTTTCAGATCTAGTTTAAAGTGCTTACCTTGACCCAGTATTTGACATCATCCAATGGTTTCAGATGTGGTTCATATGTGGCTCTGAATTCTGCCACAGAGTAGTAATGAGAGCAGTACCTGCTCAACAACAAAAGTAATTGATTAACCACAGCAAAAAGACAAACAAACTAATGTATAAAGTAATTGGTTAATAAGAGAAAAAAGACAAACAAATTAATGTATAAAGTAAACTTACTTATGCCATTTTGGTCTGTATCCTTTCAATGCAATTTGCATGTATGCATACAAATCCTCTCAGCTTCCATTGAAGACAATAACATGTTGTTCCAAATTAACGGTGAAAAACGGTGTGAGCAGAGATGTAACTTCATATAATTTTCAAAAACACATGGATTAACATCAAAAGGACAAAGCTAACTTGCACATCTTCTTTATCTTCATTGCCTTTGGAACCAAACCTTCATCTAAGCCATTTTTCAGCCTCTTGCCTCCTTTCATGCTATTTAGCATTCACCAACTGACTATAAAGCATTCCTATTTTACAGATAGGTTTGTCCCTAATGCGTGGGATCATTGCATTAAAAGACTCACTAAAATTGTTATTCAAGTGTTCACATTTACTTGTATCGTCAAATAATACTCTTGACCAAGACTCAGGACCATCATCCAAAAGGTATTGATGTGCTGCTTGATTTTCAACCTTCAAAGCATCCATGTGTTGCTGCATATGACAGTCAAAAATGTTTACATATAACACTCAAAATGTTCACATATGACAGTAAAAAATGTGTACATATAACACTCAAAATGTTCACATATGACAAAAAATGTTCACATATAGCTTGGAAATATACAATACCTCGATAATGATGCCTTTTGTATGCTTTGACATTCCACAATGAGTTGTTCAAAAGATTCCCTTTATAGTACTTTTTGAAGTTCTTATACAAGTGTCTCGCAGTTGTATTTCATACAAATACATATCAGTAAACCTAAAAAAAATCATAAGATCACGGTCACACATACAAGAAAACAAAGGAATCAACATACCTCCAGAAATATATGTGAGGCTTTCCAGAAATACAAGAACAACTTCAAGTAAGCCTTTACGCCTGTGATGAATGTAAGAGGCATAGGATGACCATATATTGTCAGTTTTCAAATCGCTGATGAATGGGTCCAGGTTCTCAATGGTTTTGGACTTGCAAACACCATTCCCAATGGTACTAATTTGTTTTTCTTCAGATCTAATCCTGCTAAAGCAAGTAGTACACTCCACTGCTTACAGTTAGATGGCAAGCATCAAACCTAGATAATATTCTTCGCAACCATCCTTTAATGGCTGACCCAAATCCAATAGTCATGGTTTCAAATCGTTGTCGGACTTGTAGTAAGAAAAGTCTGCAACATTGTCCTTGTCCAAGTTACTTACCATCTTACAAAATGTTGGAACCATATTAAAACTGTCTCATAGTTTCCATGCATCTATTCCAATACTAATATCCTAGCCTTCCATGCAGTATGGTAAGAAATTTTAGTCATGTGAGAAACTTTAAAATCCTCTTTAATGTGCATTGGTTTTGGAATCACTTTCTTGGCATTGTGCTTCAACTTGTCTATTACTTGCATCTGCAGATCTATTTCTACCTTGCATCAGGGAAGTTCAATGCCCTCTCAGCTTTAAAGTTCTTTAACCATCCAGGATCATCATCCTTGTTCTCAACATTACCTAAAAACAACAAAAAGCATGAGTTAGCATAATAAGGCAACCAACAACAATAAAGCAATAATGTGTAACAATTACCTTCATCATTTTTTTCTTCTGCATCATCACTTGAGTCACCACTATCTTCTCTTGCATCATCATCTGAGTCAGCACCATCTTCTTCACTATCTTCATCACTATCATATATTGGTGCAACATCAGGGTCCTCTACAGGGTGGCACTCATCATCACAAATGTTCTCAAGTTCAACAACATATTCATCAGCCTGAGCATCTCCCAATTCTCTATCTAGCATTGCTTGATTTACCCAATAATCATGATTAAATGCATGTAAAACTTCAACATCTTCATCACCTTGTCTCTGTTCAACATCTTGAGCAGCTCCCATTTGTATATCTTCATTATCTTCATATTATCAAGTACAACGGGTTTAGTACTTGAACTACCTGCCTCACCAAACAAATTCCCCTTCTTTGCAGTAGTTGTAACTCCTTTACCATTAAGTCTAGGGCTTCTTCTCACTGCTACTGCTGGTGACTTTGACACTTTAGCCTTATCAGGTGTGTTTTTAATACCCTGCAATGTATCCCATACTGGATTGAATACCCTAACTTGCAATTCTATACAACCATTATCATTCAGTTCAACTTTCTGCCAAAATGTGAAATAGTCTTCATCATTCATTAAGCTATAAGCAACTCCATTATTCATCCACATTAAATCAACAGTTTCAATAGCTTCTAATTGTAGCCTATTGTGAATCTTTTGCTCAAGCATCTTCAAATTCAGTTCATCTATGTGTAAGTTCTTCAAGAGAAACTGAATTTGGCTCTGTGAGCAATAACAACTAATGTCCTTGTATGCTATATTTCCACTGAAACATTCAAAAACAAGCACTCTGTTAATAAACAGTTCTAAATGACCCAAATTCAATGAAAAATTATTCAATAGAACTGATTAAATATCCCAAATTCAATAACAATTGATTCAATTACAGAGAACAGATTCAATAAACCCATTTGAGAAAAGATTCATCATAAAATTCCCAATTTTTTTTAAAACCCTAACTATATAATCATCATGCAAAAACAAAATTAAGCCCTAATACAGTAACATATTCATCATGCAACAAAAACCCATCATTCAAAACGAATTAATCATCATCAAAACTAAGAAATCACCATCAAAATAAAATAGGGTTTGATATATCTCACGTGTCTACAACCTTCTTCTTCTTCTTCTTCTTCTTCTTATTCTCGTTTTTCTTCATCTTCTCGTTTTCGATCATCATCAAATCAAAAGCGAGACCTAATTTAAAACTCTCAATCCTACAGTTACATAACGATTTGATCTTCTTCTCACTCAATCGCTAACGCTTCTCTAACCTACGTAAAAACCCTAAGAGAAATGAGAAATGAAAATGAATTTCTCTCTCAAAATGACGGTATAAAGAGTAAAGGATGAAGAAGTAATTTAAATCAGCTATTTGACCACGTGTTGACTGTTTGACCAACCAAATCGACTTTCTACGGAAAACAAGCCGAAGGGCACTTTTAAAAGTTGAAAAAACCCAAAGCGTTTTCTAAACCTTAGTTGAAGTGGGGCAAGTTTATCAAAATTCCATATATATATATCTTCCAAAACTTCTACAGATAAAATCGTTGGAAATGAAAATTTGTTAACAAAAAAAAAAGGGTTGGACAAAAAAATTGTGTAATTATGTTTAATTGCAAATATCCATAGGCAAGTATAATTATTTTAAATCCAAAATCTATGGAGTCAATTTCTTTTTAATCATTTTAATATTTGCCTATAAAATTGATATATGAGTTTAGGTTTATAGTACCAAATTTAAATCATCAAATCATTAGATACTAAAGGGTATCAGAGTTTCATATCCCTTTAAAAGATCAAACTAATCAAAGACCGTTCAGAAATGTTCTAATACATTTGACCATGGGCGCTGGACCCCGCCACTCTAAATTAGTTGATCCACCGGCCCCGGTGCGTAGCACGGGTTACATACTAGTACGTGGATAACATGAGCAACCGGATGTGACGAACCAGCAGCAGCGCCTGCCCCGAGTCCTCCATGGGCATGTGAGTCATGTGAGCTGTCTGTAATAATAATTACTACCTTCGTTTCAAAAAGATAGACTTATTTCAACCTCTGGATGTTTTAACTATAACGAATTCTAGAGTGGTGTTTCCATTAAAAGAAACGCTAGCAAATAGTGGCTAAATTCCTACTATTAAAAATCCTTGCGAGATTGGGGTATAACCAGATTAATTGGGGTATACCCAATAAGACAAAATATGGTCATTTTGAAGTAAAACCAAGCCACCCCTTAACCTTGTATTTTCTAAATGGAAAAAATGCCCTTTTATAATTAACACTAAAAACTGATTAGGCTAATTAATTGAGTTTAGATAAAATTTTGAAAATGAAAATTGGTAGATTAAACCTTTAATCCGTCTTGTGAGTTGATTAAGATCAAAAATTTGGTTTTTCAAAAATGTCAAAGGTTAAACAAGGTAGAGGTTTGAATAAGGTGCGGCTATATGGCCGGCATGGTCTTTGTTTGAATAAAATGCCGACCAATTTTAGTCGGCAAGGTATTTAAATGAAGAACATGCCGACTTTATTTTTTTTGACACATAGGAGATGGCTATTGAAAAATATTAGTCGGTAAGGTCTACAAAAAAACCTTAGGCGGTATAAATTGACGAGGTATTTCAAATGAAGAACATGCCGACTTTATTTTTTTGACACACGAGGAGAGGCTATTGAAAAAATATTAATTGACAAGGTCTACAAAAAAACCGCCAGAATTTGTTGAAAAAATATACCCGCCGACGGTTGAAAAACCCAGCCCCGGCCCCGGTATAAATTAGAGCAAGGTCTTGAAAAATACCTTAGTTTGGCTGTCAAAATTCTGATCTGTCGCCATGGATGTTATGAAAAGTCGGCAAGATATGCATGTTACGACCTTGCCGACCAAAAACACAAAAATCATAATTTTCGATTTCCAACCTAACATAACAATCAATCACACAACACAATGATGGGTTTGAGTTTAAACATCATTTATAGTCTTCTTTTTATTTGGTGAGTCAACAATTTTTGGAAAATCAAAATTGAAGATTTTTATATGGCTTTGGTTGATGGAAGATGAAGATGAAGAGAAGAGGATGAAATGAAGAGAATAAAAAATAATTTAGGGTAATTAAAATTATTAATGGGTAAGGTAGTTTTGTAACTTACCCATTAGGACTCCCTAAAACCCACAAAAAAGTGTCCCTTTAAAATTGGGTATACCCAGATTAGTTTGGCTTTTCCTCAAAAATCCTAGGTTTTAATTAACCTTTAAGGACGGACATGGTTTGGGTCTTGAAATATTGATAGATCGGGTTGGATTGGCCAACCTAGTTGATAATGGAAATTACGCTTTAGCCCTCCGTTTTTTTAACCCAACCACACTCGAAAATGGGTAGAGTTAAAAATCATGCCCGTTTACCCGTTTATCTAATCCGAATGAAACTCTTCCTTTTCTTTTTATATCTCGCACTCAGCTGTCTCCCTCTCCCTCTCCCTCTCAGTCACTTCCCCCTTTCCTTTTTGGAGGATAATCGCATCAGCGATGGATGGTAATCCTCCAGGTGAGCCAAACTTCGTTATACATAATCACTCGTGATTATGTTGAGTTTCGCGTTTAGTTTCGTGTCGATGCGAGTTTTTTATTTTTGAATCGAACCCTAGGGTTTGATTGTAGAAATCAATTAGGGTTTGATTGTAGGTAGTACTTTAATCGTTAGTGTTTGATTGTAGAAATCAATTAGGGTGAGTTTGATATTGTGCGGACGATAGTTTACATTTTAATTTTTATGCTTCTTGAATAGATTATGAAGTTAAAGAATGTAGAGTATATGGTGTTTGAATTTGGATAAGTTGAAAACAAACGCTTAGGTGAATTAGATAGAAGATTGTGCTATTAAATGGTTTTTGAGCTAAGGGTGAAGGTTTAATTATAGTTTTGTAGCACATTTTTCTGATGTGCAACTCGAAAATTGAAAATTGATTAAACTTACAATTTCTTGATAATTAATAGAAGAAGCATTTGTTTCTTTGGTTTGTTTGCTCAATTTCTTTCCATTGGATTAGTTTTGGGAATATGTAAGTGATTTTAGAAAGCAGCGTTTTGGTTCTTGATTTCATGCGTTGTAACTTGTAAGTGTATGAGGCCTTTGGTATCCAAATGCCGCAAGGTTTAGACACACTTGAGGTGATCTGTGTAAGAGTTTATTGATGCAAATCATGCAACTATTATATTTTTTTGATGATGGTGCTAATATGTATCATTAGGTGAAATGTAATATTTGTGTTTCATATTGATAACTTAAACTATCATATGATACGATAAGGTGAAATGAATGGTATTGCAAGAGATTGTTAACTTTTGGGCATGTGGTTTCCATGAAATTTAACTTCTAAGTAATTTGGACTTTATTTTGTATATAACATATTTTTCAAATTATTTGTGTTGTTTTTAGATCAAATTGTTTGTTGAGTGTTTATCGATGGTGTCCGTTAACGTTAATTAGGTGTTGTTTCTCTCGGGAGGTAAAGTAATTAATGTGATATTGTCAAATGCAGTGGGACGATAAAAGATCCTCAAGCAATGATCCTCAATATACAAGCCCAATTGTTAACAAGATGCGACGGTTTCCACCGGTGTGCGTGTCAGAGTTTATCAAAGGCATGCACGTTTCTTTCAACCTCGGCCCTCAGGCGTTACAAAGTGTACTCGAGGGTTTCGTCACCCCGGGTGTCTGTTTTTGTTGATATATCCTATTCTTCAACCCTTGCTGACCTTGTGGTGAATGATCCCAATGGATTAAACGATTGTGCTCAGTTTACTACCTTTGAAGAGATTGTTGGAGATGAAGGTCCACCTACTTTTGACGGTAACGTAACGACAAATGGGAGCCGATGCTCATTGAGAGATTCAAATGGACCTGTAACTCACAACCCGAATTCCAAACCCCGGTCATCCTTTAGGGACAATTTCCAGTGGGGAGAAATCCCCTTATCGAATTTGTTAGCCATGTTATATATTTTTTGGTTACCTTATCATCCGAAAATTTTCGGGAGTCCAAGAGTTAATGTCCCCGATGATCTTTGCGATTTGGATCAATTGTGCGATTACTCCGTACAAATGATGTTCTTTGCCCTCAACCTCCGTCACTGTGATCTTGCAAAATCCGGACCCGACTAGCGGGTATTGTGCACGGCCTTTGATATTTCAAATGAATTTGTGTAACAAAGTTGGCACGATACGGGGTCACCTTATGCGTTGTTCTTAGGTCGATCGGGGTTCTTGGTCCAAATCATGGGGGCTAGCTCTTGTGTAGAAGACCGTCTCCTCTGTTCCCAGGTCCTTGCAGGCGTGTATAGGGTCAAAACGGGTGGTACCTCTAGGTAAATAGGCTGCAAGGGCTATCATATAAAACTTGTAGTATATTTGTGGTGCTACGTGAAATTGACAAAATCGATTCTTGTCAAAGTGTGTCATTAAACCAGGATGTAATGCAATGGAACTGATTGGTCCTTTCGGCATTTGGTTATGAGTTTCCATGGATGAAATGCGTGATCGCGTTCGAATGGAGATGCGAGATGGATATATTAGGTGTGACCTCGCTCGACCTTTTAACTCAAAGGGCGTGTGGTCATAGTTGTTATATCAACTAATTATAGTTTTCCTTTGTTTTGGTGATAGTCCAACCGAATGGGAAGATTGCATAGATCATAACGAAACGGAGGACGACGATGTTTTGGACTACGAGGACGACAGTTGTTCCCACAGAGATCCTGGATTAGTCGTAGCTGGGCATTGGTACAAGTGTTGTCTTAGATGACATGTCTTTGTTGCGGTGGCATTGTCCAGCCCACCATTGTTGTCAACATTGTCAAGTGACTCAACATTGTTGCCCAAGCGTGCCTTAGGTGAATTGGTGACTAGAGTTTTAAGTAACTCTCCGGGGTTGTCCACCACCGTTGCGGTGGATTGGTGTCGATAGTCACGAGTAACCAGAGCACATGTTGCCAACCCTTGAGAATCCGCAAGTGAGTTGTTGATTGGTCACACGTATTTTAATCCCCCTAAAAACCTTACTCCCTCGACCCGAACGAGCGAGCGAATGACTTAGGCTACGTTATTCCCGGTGTCTCTATTCCCGGCGGTTAGCGCAAGCATAGTAAATCTTTTAGGCATACCAATGTAAAACAATCCACATTGAAAGTAATGGCGATGATTACACAATTGACCCAGGATGATGACCGTCTTGTGAGCTTGGATCCTTCAGTTATGGGATAGGTATGGGTGTTACTCCATCTAGTTTGACCTACATGTTGGTATGATATTTCCAAAACCAGAGCAAAAGTTGTTTGATAATCGTTTGGAGTTCACGTTAAGTGGTACGAGAGAGTATAAATCTTTGAAGGCTTGCTCTGAAAGATTCACCGGTAGAAAGTGCAAGCATTGAGTACGGGTTGCAACTGGTGCATTCATGCAACTAAGGTAGGAAAATTTGAGACTTTCTAGATCCTCGATTATGTCCTTGAGCATAGTTATGGTGTTCATAGTCGTCACGATTGGAGCAGGAGCACAAGCATGCATCTGCTAAATGGATTGCGTCATTATTATGCCCATTTGTGCTTGACAACAAGGATATAACGACAACGTTTGTGGAGACTTTCATGAAAAGTGCACCTCATTGATATCCACCAAAGCTAGGACGTCAAGGATTCATGCATTGGAGATTGTCCACGGAACATTCCTGGAGTCATTTAGCATTCCTCCAAAACTTGTTGAGCAGTTTGAAAACCGAATGATGGAGCAGATTACTAATCTTGCCGAAGTAAACGGATGGTATGTTTAGGATTTTTCAGGCATTTGGTCCAGCCATTAAAACATTGGAAAATCTCTGTCCGTTGTTGCGAGTTGATGGTACTCATCTGTGGGTGATTATCACGGCATCCTCTTTGGTTGCATGCGCACGGGATGGTGATAATGGTGTTGTTCCAAGTACATATGCCATAGTTGAGTCCAGAAAAAAAGATTGTTGTATTTGGTTTTTGAATCTACTTTGGTTACATGTAATTGATGGATATGAGAGGATTAATGAATTGGTTGTTATATCAGACAAGGGTGGGGGGTTAGTTGTAGCCATGGATGTCGTGATGCCCCGGGGTTAAGCATGTGAACTGTGTGCGTCATTTCTTGGAGAACTTCTACACGACTTTCAACGATGACACGTACGTGAATTCATATGGATAGCCGCTACGCATAGCTCTTCCCAGAAACTTTGAATACCATATAGGTGAGATCCGTAAAGCCTGCCAAGGTGTGCGTTAGTTTACTTAAGTATGACAAGTCACTTTCGGACACAAGTCTTTCTGTTTCCACGAAAGGTGGGTATATTCACAACAAATATGTGCGAGTCAACCGATTCTCAACTTCGTGTTGCAAGGTCTTATCCGTTCCGCACTTGTACGACCACACCGCGTCGAGGCAGACTATCTACTTTGCTAAGCGTCATGAAAGGAGTTTCCACGCGTACCAAGACTATCACCCGATATGCATCGAAGAGATTGGTGAAGGTTGTTAACAAGACCAAACAATGCATTCCCACCGATTCGGCAACAACAAATTTTAAATCAACCACCAGGAGAATTGTAATTCTCAGGGATCTTACATTGAGGACTTACTTGTTGTTTACAGTTCCAAAACTGCTGGTATTCCCGATATACATGCCCTTCGTCTATAATGCGTATGGGTCCGGATTAAGTTTTGCCACTTAGGCCCAGTATTCACATGGACAATTATCGGCGCACCTTCGCTGTTACTTTTGCCCCATGTGAAGGTTACTCAGAGATGGCCTTATGATCCAACACGAATACATAATTCCACCTGTTTGGAAAGCGCAATGGTGGTCGAAGAAAGAAGAGAAGCGGATCGAGTCTCAAAGTGTTGTGAGAGGCGTAGAGTGCGATCAATGTCACGAGAACAGTCGCCAACAAAAGGTCATGTCGGACACCTCCGTCCCTCGTCCTACAACGCACTTAGTAAGTGCGGTTGCAGGGAAGTTAACCCCATATAGTTTAGTTAACTTTTTGTTGTATAATTTGTGGCGCCTAGTCACTAACACCCCCTTTCTTGTATGAATGTAACTTTGGTTTTTGGTGGATGAATCGGGGGACATGCCCATCACCATCCCCTGTTTAAATGCGAGTTAAACTTAATACCAAATGCGGTCATGGCATATAACTAAATAAATGTTTTGTATTTAAGTGATGCATCTTCTCCCCCTCTGCGTCATTAGCGCCTGCGCGAGATGGTATTCATTAGGATGGTCGACCAAAGCTCGGCAGGTGTTTCGTCATAATATGGGACGTTTTGATGATCTTATAACCGGCTTGTGAACTCGAGTTTCGAGCCATAGTTTAGTGTGAATATTTTTCCTTTATATTTGGTGCAATTTATCTCGGACAAATCCGGTCTTCATTTTAGTTTTAAATTTTCCATTTTATTCGAGCGTATCTTAATAACGGTTTACCATTTGATGCTAACCCATTCATACTTTAGATACTTCGTGAATTGATTGTTGCTTACATGTTGGAAACAATGATTGAACCAAGCACTGCAATATTTCCATTCAAGTGTAGCGATTGGTATATTTGATTGTTAAAAGTGTCCATTAACTGTGAGAGTTTTATAGAATATTTTTTCTTCCTATTACTATGTTAATAGGCGTTAAACTATTACCATAGTCGAAGCATAATAATAAAAGCACATGCTTGATGCCAAGACTAGGTCATGCTATCCATCGTGAAGTTGTAGTTCACGGATGGCCCACGTCTGTTATTTGTACCACACCATTATAAACTAAAACAACGCAGCCAATAATTTTTATAGTACAGACAGATTTGGCATACACAGTAAAATTATACGACTAATCATGAGAGTTACCTATCAAATTTTTGTAGGTATTTTTCGAATAAGGGCCCAATATTTGTAATAGTTGCGAATGGGTGGCCTACCTAGTAAATTTTCTACGACCCTCCCGTAGTTACCCATCCAATTTTTAGGTATTTCTTGAATAAGGCCCCAAATATTTTATAGTAGCGAATGGTGGCTTACCCATTCAAATTTATTTGACCCCCCTTCACAGTTACACGAACAAAACTTTAGTAGTCGAAGAATAAAAGGTACTGTGTTCGGTGGTTCTTGACGAGCAATTAAGTAAAGTTTAAGTAATCGTTCATTGAGAGAAATCTCCATTTTTATTTTGCAAAATGTTGTTTGAATTAATTTTTCAACTTAACTTTTCCTTTTAAAGATGCTCAATCGAGAGTTGTATAAGTTTAAGGCACATCTCTCGAGTTTATTATCTCCGTTGTTTTCGCCTACTTTTTGCACCAGTTATATATTTAAAATATATCTGATAATACTGAGAAGAAAATCGATGAAGCAGACAATACCCAACACTAAACTTTTTTAAGTACAGGAAGAAATTTTTTGTATTTACACGTTCATCCACCGGGATGCCATTGTATTGATTACGCTTACATGAATGCGATTATATTTCCATCCGATAAAGTAAAACATATGTGGTAGTTCTTACAACAGTATAACACCCATACCAGTTTGTAATCCCCATTTACCGTATCATGGGACGTTAGTATATATACTAATCGGACATCAATTTAGTCGACATCTAGTTAGGTCCAAAAACTTTAACTTAATACATGAATCGGTTAGCCGATATTTCCAAAACACAGTCTTTCAAAAAATTGACGCATCTATGTACACACTGTGCGTCCAAGTTGGCAGCCTAACAAATAGTGCATAGTTGGTCACACTGCATCCAATAAGTCGTATGTTAAGAAAATACGAAAGTGAATTTAATGTATATGGCTAGTAGTAATTCCACAGCGATCTAAAAACGATGTCTCCCATATTAAGTGTTTTTTTTTTTCCCAATGAAGTCTCAGCTGGGTCCCAAATTGGTTGTTACATATCTTTGCATATGTTAATGACCTATGTGAGATAACATCGTGTAAAAACAACCTAAATCTTAAATGGGGTACGCGAAAATATACATCGAATGAACTTACCCTCAGTATCGATTGGTAAATGTAGTAGGATCCGGAACTTTTTGTGATGGATTTCTCGTAGTTGAGGTTATTTTCTTGGTTTTTCAACCACACCCTTACTCTTTCTTTGTTTTAGGTCCACCTAACGATGATTAATAAATATCCTTTCAATAAAACAAATCAAATACAATCAAGGAAAAACAAGAACCGTCTTTGTTCTTATCAAAAGTACCTCAATTATTTTAAGTTTGTAGATATGGGAATATATGATACAAATCGTACCTACTTTACAAGAACCCTATACCTCTAAATGTAGTACCAGTACAACTTGAGACAATGAGTAAATATAAAGTTTATAAATGCAAGATATGGTGGCCTACCTTTTGCAAGTGCAATTTTTTTTGGTGGCTGAATCCTTCCCACCTCGGGCGGCCACTTGTTCCGCATCTAGGCCTATTATATAGGGTCCAACGAGTAAAAGGTAGCAATGTAAACCACTTGTGGACCGAATAGTAATTACTTAAGGTTAATACGTACCCGTAGAAGTGCTGTTCCCCCCTTCCCTGATTCCTTGCTTTCTTTTTTTTTCCATTTTCAACTTCTCCTCTTCTGTCGCATACGAGGCCCGTAATTTAGTGAGTTGGTCTTTAAAAATTTTGGGTCACAGTCTTATCATTGGCACCTGCGCAATTCACCTTATCAGCAAACAGGTTTGAGCAATTAACCAACAAAATAAGGGCCACACTTCAGTACACACTTTGCAGCTCCCCAGATCTTTGATTACGAATGGGCTGTTGTATCACGAACGGAGGTTTGTGAGTCCCAGTCCTGGCTTCCGCTAGAGTTTTTTCCTCGTGGAACAGCCCAATTATCCTTCAGTAGCTGTTGGACCCTAAACGATTGATGATGTCCAAATTAATAATAACTATTACAAATGAAGTCCTAGTATGTGGCGAGGGGATATGCTTAGGTCCATTAGTTTCAGGACTCACATTAAGGTAAAACATATAAAACGTACAATACTTGCACTGTTTTTCCGGGGGCCGGTGGGTTACACATCCTCCCAGTCTCGGTGTGGTACTTTACGTTAGCTTGATCCGCCTGAAATGACACGACGGAGAATTTAATCGTAAATAGACCCAAAACGAATTATCAGGTTCAATAAAGTAAACACAGCCCAAAATTAGATCTTTTATATACATTTCACCCTCTTTTCCTTGGAATTGCGCTAAGCGCTAGACTCTTAAATGACTCCATGTTTTCTTCCAAAGAACCCCGTAGGCTGAGGTTGTTATCATCGGAAGTTGATCTCCTTGTTCCAGAGTTAGAGGCAATGGGTATGGATGTGTTTTCCTCTAGACCCAACCCATCCTCAACCCTAAAGCTTGTTTGTATGCTTGATATGTCTTTGGTTGTGGCCGTCGTATTGGACATGCTACCAAGGCCAGACTCATCGTTTGTCCGTGGTGAGTGTTGGGATATTTTCAAGTTCCTTACTTGTATCATTAAAGATTCGCATCGCTGCGGATCGAATGTACAAAGTGAATTAATGAATTTTCATTCGGATAAATTTGTAAATTTTAATGGGTTGGTGGCGACCCTTACCAACAGAGTGTGGCCCAATTATGGCAACAAAGACATCATCTCCGCCCGTCTCAGATTGTGTGTTGGTTGACCCATATTAGGGCCATGAGTCGGTTCATTGACATCTACAATAAATTAAACGATGGTTATGTTAGTGTCGCCTCTAATTTATTTACTTTTACTTATTCGTGTTCTAGGGTTGTACTATACCAATGTATGAGTTGATTACATTCACACCACATTCGTATCCTGCTTGCCATGTTCCTCTATTGGATCTGTTCTCCCAACTAATCTTCTACTTTATGCTTAATGCAACCGCGGAGAAGTGCGCACCCCACACGATCCAAATCTTCTCTATGGGATGGTTCCCCCATGCTTAGGCTTCATTGTCCCTTCGGTTTCCCTTTCTTTCCCAACTTTCCATTTGGTTTCTTGGTTGTATTGATGTAAGAGTTTAAATCAGGCGGTTTCACGATTGCCTCCATAATGTCCACAATATCGGGGTTGGCTTCACGGCTAACCATACATCGAACCTTGTCCACAGGGAAAGTTGCTAGTCCTATCTCTTGAGAATGTAAAATCCAATTAATTAGGTGGTTACAAAAAAAGGTGTATAGAATTAAATTTCACCCATTTTTATGGCGGCTTTATGGTATGCAGATCAACTCACCAAGTGTGCATAGGCGTTGTGCGGTATCTCATGTACACCATTTCGGAGTCCGATACGTGGCACGGTAATACGAGAATACAGTCATTGTATTTGGGGAACACGGATTTACACTCTTGAGGTTCACCGATTCACCTTCTATCATGAAGACTAGATCTTTGCAGATCGCTTTCCAATGCTTCTTACATACACCTAGCAATTTGTCAAGTCTTTGTTTTGGTGGACCACCTACGGCCTTGTATATACTGATAGGCGACCGGAGTTTAAGTCTGCCGTCATTTAAGCCCACGACGCTTTGTCTATCGCTGCAGATCGGCTGCGGCTCGCACTACGTTGTAATTAACCCGGCCCAGTCTTTGCCTTTCGAAGGATTACGGCCACAAGTTCGAATGT